>CM056052.1:402915921-403403421 GCA_029574335.1 Rana kukunoris
AGTCCCCGGGGGGATGGAGTCACCCTTGAGGCTTGAGGGGCTTCCTATGATGGGGGAGGGGATCTGAGAGGGCCCTGCTAAGGGGAGGACTCCTCCAAAAATAAAACAAACTCCTGATCTGTGACGACAGGCTCCTCCTCAACCACCTCAGCAGGTGAGGTGTCGGCACTCCACTCCACCTCAGTGTCTTCAGTGCCCAGGTGTTCGGGCTCAGGATATAGTTGGGGGGATGGGGTGGAATGGCCGCCGGCAGATGATGGCCCAGCTCCGTCATCTGTGGATGACACAAAGCAGACACATGTTGGTGGTCCCACACGCTTGGCACATGTACCCCCCCCCACATGCAACACACCAAATAGGGGATAAAAAACACTAACCTGTCCTGGAGCCTTCCTCCATGAAATCATAGCCCGGTACCCCCTCCAACTGCTCCCTCTCCAGGCAGCGGGCGACCACCTCCTCCTCCGTGGTCAGGCTGACCGCACATGGGGGTCCACCCCTCGTGCCCCTCTCATGCCTCCTGATGGTGGCCACCTTGCCCCGGACTTTGCGCCTCAAATCATGGATTTTTTTGGCAATGTCCGCAGCAGTCCGTGTGGAATACCCCAAACTGTTCACCCTGGCAGCAATGGACTCCAGGATGGCCTGCTTCCTGTCCTGGCTTGTCTTGCGACTTTTCCTGCCATGGAGGAACTCATTTTACGTCTCCATAGCCGAGATGACGGCAGACAGCTCCTGGGCATTGAAGTTTAGCTTTCTCCTCTCTTTGCGGGGAACGGGAGCAGCCATCTCAGAGAAAAAGTAACTTCCCTGTGGGGGGGCGGGGGGGGGAACCGGATATACTTTTGCGCCGGAAAGGCGCATCTGCGGCCGCTTTTATAGGCGCAACGTAAGACATTGCGCCGCCGTTTCCCATGAAGTGGTGCCGACGGAAGTTGTGAGCATGCGCACAGGGGAGCGAGTGGAGCCCTCCCTCACTGCGCATGCTCCGTGGATGATGCGCTGAACGTAAGTCTCTGCGCTGGGCTCCGCCCATCATTTACATATGGTCACACCCACTTCCACTTACGTCGAGTTGCGCCATCGCATTTTCGTTACTCCGCCGCAAAGTAACGAACAAGTGCTTGGTGAATACTGTACTTGACTCACTAGTTCGCGTCAGCGTAACGTATATGCGCTGCACTACGCCGGATAAAATATGTGCGCATCTACCTGAATCTGGCCCTATATGATGAAATACCCTTTCAACTATTTGTGAAATCTTTATAGGTGCTTGTCATGATGTTTGAAATACTCAAGTATTTCCCCTTTGATTCTATTATACAGTGTGTGTGTGTGTGTGTGTGTGTGTCTCCTCCCTGTCTGAAAGCTAACCCCCTCCAGACGCCTCCATGGTCTGGAAGGAAGGCATTGTTCTGTGTTTGACCATTTGTTTATGTACTTTAATTATGTCCTGGGACTTTTCTGTGTCATTACACATCTCAGTCCTCCTATTCAAGCTATCGGACCAATCACTACTGACCCTGTTTCAATTTCTTATTTGCATGGCCAAGAGAGGACTAAAATGTACCTTACAATTGACCAATAGGAAAGTGGTTGCTTGGGCGATGTGTTCAAATTGCTATGTATAAAATTGTGTGTGCATCCAAGAAAGGAGATTCCTATTTTAAACTTACATACAGCCTGCCTGGTTTTTGTTCTGAGCTATCACCACTGGTTTTGAACGGCACATAGTTGTAGTTCGAATCCTGAAGCATCGGATGCCTTAACCATCAGACGTTGCGATCTGCAATCTGATCCAATAGCAGCAGAGGAGTGTCGGGAGAGTGGAACCGAGCGAGCAGGGGCTCGTTACAGTGCTGAATTAGACAAGGTGAAAAAAATGGATGAATTGATGGACTAAACCAGAACAAAGGCAATAATTTAAGTCTGAAGTCCTTTTTAAATGGTTTTGATTTTCTTATACCACTCAAGTGGGTTTATTTAATATAATTATTTCAGAAGGGTTGATTGCAGTGTGACCAGCCAGAGACTTCCATTGACATGAAAGACTTTTTGCCAAAATTTCAAAAGTCGAATGAATTATCCCCCTCCTTACAGCAAAAGGTCAATAAAATCATTTAGAGAACTCAGGTAAATCAAGTTAATGATCAAAACTCTCTGGCAGGCACCCATGTGGTGTGCAATCACATTATGGGAGGAAACTACTATTAACCTTAATACCTTACTTTAATTTAATTGTTAATCATATTGCTTTGTGCATGGAAAATCTGAAGCAAAGGTTTTCAATTATGTACTTTTTATTTTATAATCAGTGGGTAAATTTAGAGGTATTTATAATGCTAAAATGTACATGCCACTTGCCTGAACATAATGTTTCTTGAAGAGAAAGGTTTGTAATTTTGAATTATCTTGGACATTCATATATGTAATGGGGTAATCCTAGTTTGTGTATTCCCCAGAGTTCAATTCTCTGCAAGTGAATGGAGATGTAAATTACAGGCATTGGATCAAGTATTCCAAGAACACCAACCTAGGCAAGAAGCATTACATTGCTTTGTTCCTGTGTCAGACATCATTTTTTTTTTAAATTCTAGCATCCACTGACAACTATTTATTGCTTTGGGGCACCTTTTTTGCTTTTTGCCAACACCATCCCCTGCTTTGTAAAACTGTAACCATTTTTGCATAGTGAAAATACTTATTTACAAAACGATTACATTTTTTTTACCATTGCCACCATATGAGATTTTTTTTTTAAATCTTTGTGAGAGAAACGTTTTTAGATTGGCAAAGACTTACTATAATGCCGCGTACACACAATCGGTTTGTCTGATGAAAACGGTGTGATGGACCGTTTTCATTAGACTAAACCGATTGTGTATGGGCCCCTTCATTAGACTAAACCGATTGTGTGTGGGCCCCATCAGTTATTTATCCATCGGTTAAAAAATTAGGAACTCGTTTTTAAATTATCTGATGGATAAAAAACCTATAGAAAAAAAAAACGATCGTCTGTAGGCACGTCCATCGGTTAAAAATCCACGCATGCTCAGAATCAAGTCGACGCATGCTCAGAATCAAGTCGACGCATGCTTGGAAGCATTGAACTTCATTTTTTTCAGCACGTCGTTGTGTTTTACGTCACCGCGTTCTGACACGATTGTTTTTTTAAATGATGGTGTGAAGGCACGACTGATCATCAGTCAGCTTCATCGCATAACTGATGGAAAAATCCATCAGACCGTTTTCATCGGATGGACCGATCGCGTGTACAGGGCATAACAGACACGTGCATGTATTTGTTTTACAAAATTCATATAAAGAAATAACATACATTTGACTGTATTCTGCAATCTTGGCAGTTCAGCTGTAGTTGTAACCTTGCTGCCGTTTGTAACCTTAAGAATTAAAAAGGGAAGCCAATACATATCAGATCAAAACATACAAGATAGTAAGACCCAGGTTGAACACAGCAACAGACAGAGGCTGAAGAGCTGGAATCAGTAGACTAAGGCAGGCCATGCATGATTATAATTTTTTTGGTTCAACCAGCGGGTTAAAAAAAAAAAAAAAAAGAAGACCCACATTCAATGTAGACAGGGGAATCACTCCTGCTGAGCTATTGTATTCTGAGCCTTACCTGCTGGCAGAATAGTGATCGGTGTTGCCGCCTGTAACCAATGGCACTGATCATTTGGGAAAAACCTGACAGGCTGATTTTACACAAGTCAATTGATAGGTCGACTTGTGTACAGCCAGCTAACCCACACATGGATTGAAATTTAAAAAGTAAATACCCACACTTGTCCTTAGGCCTGTAAATCTTCTTTATTAGGACTTATATACACACAGGTTAGGTTGGCTGTTGGTCAAGGGAAAATGTAAAAACGTGACAAAATCATGCAGCGATTTTACCACAATTTTGTTGTGATTTTGTCACCTGGTTGAACCTCCCCTAACTGCTGCAGCTTCTAAACTCTTGGAAAAGCCTATGTGTGCGCATGGACACACAGGCTTTTATGGAGTTTAGTTTGGGAACTTTGGCAAAAAAATGCCAAAAGCTCCTAAACTCAATTTTAGAAGCTGTAGTGGACATGAGCCCTTAGAAATCTGAGTAAAAGTCACAGATGCAACAGTGCTGAAATGTTTTAGGGGTCGCTGAGGCCGCCATCGCGACCGGGCCCCTTGCTGCAGGGGGCCCTCGAGGGCCCCCTGGATACAGTGCTTCCATAGGAGGAGCGGAGACGAGCTCCCCGATCCAGTGACGTAGTGTGTAGGGCGTGCTGTGTCCCCGGGCGCAACATTTAGGGGGGGGGGGGGCGCGAAATTCCGTGCCTGCCACTGATCCCAGTCCTGCTAATTTTAATTTCTTGTGTCCCCCGATCCCTGTCACCATGTTTATTGCACCGGCGCCCTGTGATTGGATGTAAGGGGGTCATGTGCATTGAACATGGCGGCGGGAGACAAGCGCTGCAAACCACTGTCTTCACCTCCGCCTGTACCTATGATGCGGCTCTGTGTGTGTAGCGGGGCTCGGTGCCAGTGGAGATGGGAGCATGGAGGTTCAGCATCACGGGCTGACGGGGGCTCCCAAGCAATTCTGCACACCCAGTGACCCAGCACCAGCAGAGGTAAGGAGTCTAAGCTGGGAATTTGTTGTGCTGTTATTAATCATATGATGTTAGACGACTTCTACTAAGAGGATATGCCCTGTATACCATAATGGTCAATGGCAGCAGTCCAATGCAATCTGGAAAATACCTTAGTGTCAATAAGGGTGTCCAAAAGGTGATTAAAGGCTTGTAATGGCAGCCGGGTGGTTTTGAAAATTTCTAGAAGGGCTGGTCTGCTTTGTAGTATAAGCTCATGTATGTTACTGTACTTATGAGGAGGAATCGATTGCCTGAAGTAAGTGACAAACTGCCAGTGCAGTCGATTCCGACCTCCACCACCTCTTCCTCTTATTGATTATTCCATCCCCTACCACCGCTGCCACCCCCATGACACCACCGCTGCCACCCCCCATAACGTCACCACCGCTACCACCCCCCATAACGTCACCACCGCTGCCACCCCCCATAACGTCACCACCGCTGCCAACCCCTATAACGTCACCACTGCTGCCACCCCCATAATGTCACCACCGCTGCCACCCCCATAACGTCGCCACCGCTGCCACCCCCATAATGTCACCACCGCTGCCACCCCCATAACGTCATTACCGCTGCCACCCCCTTAATACCACCGCTGCAACCCCCATAACACCACCGCTGCCACCCCCCATAAGACCACCGCTGCCACCCCCCATAAGACCACCGCTGCCACCCCCCATAAGACCACCGCTGCCACCCCCCATAAGACCACCGCTGCCGCTGCCACCCCCCATAAGACCACCGCTGCCACCCCCCATAAGACCACCGCTGCCACCCCCCATAAGACCACCGCTGCCACCCCCCATAACACCACTGCTGCCACCCCCCATAACGTCACCACCCCCTTAATACCACCGCTGCCACTCCCCATAACACCACTGCTGCCACCCCCCATAACGTCACCACCGCTGCCACCCCCATAACACCACCGCTGCCACCCCCCATAACACCACTGCTGTCACCCCTCCTCAACACTATCACCTCTGACACCTCCCCTCAATACCACTACCACTGCCACCCCCCATACATAGAGAGAATGCAGAGACGCTGAGGCAGCACACAGAGATATAGGACCATGACAACAAATGAGAGATGGTGGCGGAGGAGCTTTCCCCTCTGCGGCTTCGTGTTTCGTGAAGTACCTACCCGGCGCCCATGTGAGGCAAGGCATCTTGGCGGGAGAAGGCACGGTGAAGGCCAGACCCATGACAGAACAGAAGCCAATAGGAATTTCCGGGGAATCAATTGATTCGTTTGACTGCCCCCCGCACGGCTATGGGCCAGATTCTCGTAGATGCGCGGCTAATTATGCAGGCGTTGCGCATCTCAGATGCACTACGCCGACGTAACACGGAGTGGCAAGTACCGTATTCCCTAAGTAAATGCGCTCCAAGATGCGCCTGCGTCGCGTAAAATCATGGGCGTAATCCGGCGCAACTCCAAAGTAGGAGGGAAGTGGGCGTGTTGCATTATAATGAAGCGTGACCCCATGCAAATGCAGGCCGGGATGAACGGAGCATGCGCCGTGACATGGATGACCCGCGCCATGACGTGGTTGACCCGCGCCGTGACGTGGATGCCTTCTGCGCATGCGCAAAGCCTCCCTACGATGCGCCGGCGCAGGGTATATAATGCGCCCACACATGCGCCCGTGCAGCGCAAACGTCTCCCATTTTTTAGAGAGTGACGGCGAAAGTTTGTGCTGGACAAGATGGCAACTGCTGTTAAGGAGAGGAGGAAGAAGAATTTCTCCCCAGAGGAGAGGGCCATTGTCATACGGGCCATGGAGAAGTATGACTCGCGGCTCCATGGTGCTGACAGTGCCCGGACCAGCAAGTCCCGGAGGGATCAGATATTAATGAGGGTGGCGTGCCAGGTCAATGCCCTCTCTCATGAGGTCCGGACACCGCAGGACATTCAAAAGAAAATGAATGACCTGCGGCGTCATGTGAAGGGCAAGCTGGCTGCCATAGCTCGGCATGCCAGGGGCACTGGAGGGGGCCCACCCTGCCCTGTCCGCCTGACTGAGGAGGAGAAGGTGGTTGCCCGCTGCCTGCAGACGGAGCAGGTAGAGGGAGTTGGGGGCTATGAGTCCCAGAAGCCAGCCGTGAGGACAGGTAAGTGTGTTTTCTATTCTATCTGTTGTGTACATGTATGGGGGTGGAAGGGAACATGTGCCAAGTGTGTGGGTCCACCAACATGGGCATCTTTTGTGTCATCCACAGATGTGCAGGAGGGAGCGGGGCCATCTGTTGATGCCAGGGCCCATCAGGATCCATCCCCTGAAGATACAGTCCCTCTGGCTGCCCCCCTGGAACAGGACATGGAGGGAAGTGGGCACACCTCAACGGAGGAGGTGGTTGAGGAGGGTGTGGTAGTCCAGGACCAGGCCCTCTATGTTGTTGTGGAGGAGGATGGTGGGTTGGCCGGACCAGCCCAGGCTATTCCTCTACCTGTAGCAAACCCCTCAGTGTCCCCCTCCAACCTCTCCAGTCCCTCTCTTTCCCCCCCCCTCATCTCCGGCCCCTCAACATCCTCCCCTTATGCCCGGTCCCCTGCCACTCCCCGCAAGGCGACGTCAAAGACCAGGGGTGTATCCCAGGTCCTGCCGGAACAGCTGGTCAGACAGCAGGACCAGCAAAATAAACACCTGGCCGAGGTCGTGGAGGAGATGAGGCGCCTGGCCGACAGCCTGGCATCCTCGGACAATATAACAGATGCCATCCAGGATGTTGCTGTTAACAGCGCAGCAACGCTGACCAGCTTGGGGGAGCTGCAGGAAAACACCTCAGAACTTGTGGGGGAGGTTCAGGCCCTGCGCCTTGCTATCGAGGCGCAGACTGCTGTGCAGACCCGCATAGCGGTTGCCCTGGAGGGCATGCAGGCAGCCAGGGAGGGACGTGGGGATGTTCCTCCTCAACCTGCTCCCCCCCCCCCATCTAGGGCTGCCCCCAGGCAAGTGAGGGGCAGGACCCGTGGCACCAGGCAGAGCCCCCGCCAGGCCCATTAATTTGAGTTTTCTTTAGTATTATGCTCTGGATAAGAGCTTATTTATTTTTTGTTATGCTCTGGATAAGAGCTTATTTATTTTTTGTTATGCTCTGGATAAGAGCTTTTTTTATATATTTTTGGATACTGCACACGGTGCAGTGTGAATGGTGTGTGAATGTGAGAGGGTGGCACTCCTGAAAGTAAGGGGTGTCACCCTCGGCCGTGGTGGTGAAGTTAACCCCACGGCTGTATGAATGATGTGTGAAAGGTGTATGAATGGACAGCAACATCATTGGGGCCTTGACGTGGCGTTGCTGCTCCCAAGTCCTACATGCTGGACTTGGGCTAATCCAATGCGATGTGCATGTGGTGTGTGTGATCTAGGGACATCAGTGGTGTACACGCGTGCATTGTCTGTGTGCCATGCTGTATGTGTGTGTTTAAAGGTCAAAGATTCGTAACACGAGGACACTCCTGACTGCTCTTCCATCAGCTGACGGGGTCTCCTCTGGCGGGGGGGGGCTGTGTGGTTGGGGGGTCAGGTCATCACGTAGGGCAATATGCAGGCCCTTTCGCATGGCAAAGTTGTGCAGAATACAACATGCACCAATGATCTGACCCACAAAGTTGGGGGAATACAATAGGGCCCCCCCAGACTTATCCAGGCAGCGGAAACGGGACTTCAGGAGGCCAAATGTGCGCTCCACCACTGCACGGGTTTTGATGTGTGCTTCATTGTATCTTCTCTCTCCTCTGGTTTGGGGGTTCCGGAAAGGAGTCATGAGATGGGGTCCCAGTGTATATGCAGAGTCACCTGTAAGGGAAAACACAGGAGGATGGTAGTCATGCATGTGCCACTTCTGTTGTGCATCATGGGAGGGGATAGTCATGGCTGCCACCCATGTCACTCACCAACCAGCCAGCTGTCCCCATACATGTCCTGCTCAAAATCTTCGGGGATGTTGCTTTGACGGTAGATGTAGCTGTCATGGCTGGACCCGGGGTCTTTGGCACGGACGTGCCATATGAGGTATTTGGCATCGGCTATCACCTGTACGTTGATGGAATGCCAATGCTTCCGATTGCGGTATATGTGCTCTGTGGCACTGGGGGGCTGGAGTGCCACATGTGTGCAATCAATGGCCCCGATGGTGCGTGGGAATCCGTCAATTCTGTAGAAATCTGTCATTGCCTTCTGCCGCAGGTGCACAGTGGTGGGTCTGATGAACTGGTTGGACATGCGTCTGAGGATTGCAGGGACAACCTGGTGCACACATCTGCTTATGCTGGTTTGTGACATCCCAGCCACCACTCCACTTGTACGCTGGAATGATCCACTGGCCAGGAAATGGAGTGTTGCCAGGACCTTCACCAGTGGCTGCAGTGCACGTGAGCGGTATGTCTGGCTGGTGATGTCATCCTGCAGGGCTGTGGTTATTTCCAGGATGGCAGCAGGGCTGAATCTGAAGATGCGATACACCTCCTCATCACCCATGCCAAAGAGGCTCATGCGCGCTCGGTAGATCCTCTCACGTGCCCCCGTCCTCCTCCTCCTCCTTCTATGCTCCTCTTCCTCTGCATACCTTAGTATTGATAAGACCATGGCTGGCCCTGGCATCATTGGCATATGAATGTCTTGTCCAGTAAGTGTGATTGCTCAGCTAGTCCGTTACGGTGCTGCTGTAGTTGCTCTCCAGCTGACTTGCACACGGCCTTGAGCAAAGTTACCCGTGCTTTTATGAGGGGTATGTTTACTCAAGGCTTTCGAGTTACGCGCACCACGAGTAGCCAACGCCGGACGCGCGTACTTTCGGGAATACGCGCATCTCCCTCATTTGCATATTTGCATGCTAATTCAATGGGAACTGAATATTTTTGATGCGTAACTATGCGCCTACGCCGCGCTAGCTTAATGCATTTTCGCCGCCCAGACGGAAAAAAAAATCGCGCGTATGTGGTTCTGTGTTTACCGCGCATCGATACGCAGGCGCACATTTACTATTACGCCGCGCATATACATTTACGCAGGCGTAGCGCCGCTGAGAATCTGGCCCACTGCGCCTAGCCTGCGCCGAACGGGCCTATGTTCGGGAATCGGCGTATCTCCCTCATTTGCATATTTGCATAGGAAATCAATGGGTTTGCCAGATGCGTCCGGCATAAATATGCACCTAGGATGTGCAGGTGTAGGCAAGTTAGGCCGGTCGGGAATAGCCTATTTTGGTGCGTATCTAGTTCTGTGGGTATGGTGCATAGATATTCCGGCGCAAATTTAGACTTAGGCGGCACATCTCGAGATACTCTGGCATAAGTCCTATCTGAATCTGGCCCAGTGTCTCTGACCTATGCTTGGCTTCTGTATGAGCCAGGTTATTAAAATGCAAATCAATCAGCCTCCTTGCCTCCAATAAAGCTGTGTAGGAAGAAATGGAAGGATTATTAGCATTGGCGTCAGCGCATTCCCTCTCCTTATCCTTCAGTATCCCAATCTCAAGGGTAATAAGTGTAGCGCCAAAAAAAAGAGAAATAACTCCACTTGTGAAGTGGAGAATATATGGAAACAGGAGCTTGCGTTCCCCTTTCCCTTTCCCTAATAGAACCAAATTGTGATAACTTATGTGGCTAATGTAGCCTTACCTTGTAAATAGTGATAAACTAGTAACAAATAAATCTTACAATTATAAGGACCAACAAATAAACAAGGCCATAAACCAGTGAATCTCAGCTTGCTGCTCCACCCTCTCCTTTTTGATAGCAGAGATACATTCCCCCCTAATTACCGCCTTAAAGGCATTGGCCTAAATGTTTGACTAAAATTTAGTTTATTTGATTTTTCTTATAACAAAAAGTAAAAAATATTGTTTTTTTTTCAAAAATGTCGCTCTATTTTTGTTTATAGCGCAAAAAATTAAAATCGCAGAGGCAATCAAATACCATCAAAAGAAAGCTCTATTTGTGGAAAGAAAAGGACGCAAATTTTGTTTGGGAGCCATGACGCATGACCGCGAAATTGTCTGTTAAAGCGACGCAGTGCCGAATTGTAAAAACGCCTCTGGGCATTGAGCAACATATTGGTCCGGGGCTTAAGTGGTTAATGTTTTCCTTTCAGGTCTTGATTAAGGCAGCTGGTCCTAGCTCTCAGGGAGAGATAGGGCCAGATTCTCGTAGATGCGCGGCTAATTATGCAGGCGTTGCGCATCTCAGATGCACTACGCCGACGTAACACGGAGTGGCAAGTACCGTATTCCCTAAGTAAATGCGCTCCAAGATGCGCCTGCGTCGCGTAAAATCATGGGCGTAATCCGGCGCAACTCCAAAGTAGGAGGGAAGTGGGCGTGTTGCATTATAATGAAGCGTGACCCCATGCAAATGCAGGCCGGGATGAACGGAGCATGCGCCGTGACATGGATGACCCGCGCCATGACGTGGTTGACCCGCGCCGTGACGTGGATGCCTTCTGCGCATGCGCAAAGCCTCCCTACGATGCGCCGGCGCAGGGTATATAATGCGCCCACACATGCGCCCGTGCAGCGCAAACGTCTCCCATTTTTTAGAGAGTGACGGCGAAAGTTTGTGCTGGACAAGATGGCAACTGCTGTTAAGGAGAGGAGGAAGAAGAATTTCTCCCCAGAGGAGAGGGCCATTGTCATACGGGCCATGGAGAAGTATGACTCGCGGCTCCATGGTGCTGACAGTGCCCGGACCAGCAAGTCCCGGAGGGATCAGATATTAATGAGGGTGGCGTGCCAGGTCAATGCCCTCTCTCATGAGGTCCGGACACCGCAGGACATTCAAAAGAAAATGAATGACCTGCGGCGTCATGTGAAGGGCAAGCTGGCTGCCATAGCTCGGCATGCCAGGGGCACTGGAGGGGGCCCACCCTGCCCTGTCCGCCTGACTGAGGAGGAGAAGGTGGTTGCCCGCTGCCTGCAGACGGAGCAGGTAGAGGGAGTTGGGGGCTATGAGTCCCAGAAGCCAGCCGTGAGGACAGGTAAGTGTGTTTTCTATTCTATCTGTTGTGTACATGTATGGGGGTGGAAGGGAACATGTGCCAAGTGTGTGGGTCCACCAACATGGGCATCTTTTGTGTCATCCACAGATGTGCAGGAGGGAGCGGGGCCATCTGTTGATGCCAGGGCCCATCAGGATCCATCCCCTGAAGATACAGTCCCTCTGGCTGCCCCCCTGGAACAGGACTTGGAGGGAAGTGGGCACACCTCAACGGAGGAGGTGGTTGAGGAGGGTGTGGTAGTCCAGGACCAGGCCCTCTATGTTGTTGTGGAGGAGGATGGTGGGTTGGCCGGACCAGCCCAGGCTATTCCTCTACCTGTAGCAAACCCCTCAGTGTCCCCCTCCAACCTCTCCAGTCCCTCTCTTTCCCCCCCCCTCATCTCCGGCCCCTCAACATCCTCCCCTTATGCCCGGTCCCCTGCCACTCCCCGCAAGGCGACGTCAAAGACCAGGGGTGTATCCCAGGTCCTGCCGGAACAGCTGGTCAGACAGCAGGACCAGCAAAATAAACACCTGGCCGAGGTCGTGGAGGAGATGAGGCGCCTGGCCGACAGCCTGGCATCCTCGGACAATATAACAGATGCCATCCAGGATGTTGCTGTTAACAGCGCAGCAACGCTGACCAGCTTGGGGGAGCTGCAGGAAAACACCTCAGAACTTGTGGGGGAGGTTCAGGCCCTGCGCCTTGCTATCGAGGCGCAGACTGCTGTGCAGACCCACATAGCGGTTGCCCTGGAGGGCATGCAGGCAGCCAGGGAGGGACGTGGGGATGTTCCTCCTCAACCTGCTCCCCCCCCCCCATCTAGGGCTGCCCCCAGGCAAGTGAGGGGCAGGACCCGTGGCACCAGGCAGAGCCCCCGCCAGGCCCATTAATTTGAGTTTTCTTTAGTATTATGCTCTGGATAAGAGCTTATTTATTTTTTGTTATGCTCTGGATAAGAGCTTATTTATTTTTTGTTATGCTCTGGATAAGAGCTTTTTTTATATATTTTTGGATACTGCACACGGTGCAGTGTGAATGGTGTGTGAATGTGAGAGGGTGGCACTCCTGAAAGTAAGGGGTGTCACCCTCGGCCGTGGTGGTGAAGTTAACCCCACGGCTGTATGAATGATGTGTGAAAGGTGTATGAATGGACAGCAACATCATTGGGGCCTTGACGTGGCGTTGCTGCTCCCAAGTCCTACATGCTGGACTTGGGCTAATCCAATGCGATGTGCATGTGGTGTGTGTGATCTAGGGACATCAGTGGTGTACACGCGTGCATTGTCTGTGTGCCATGCTGTATGTGTGTGTTTAAAGGTCAAAGATTCGTAACACGAGGACACTCCTGACTGCTCTTCCATCAGCTGACGGGGTCTCCTCTGGCGGGGGGGGGCTGTGTGGTTGGGGGGTCAGGTCATCACGTAGGGCAATATGCAGGCCCTTTCGCATGGCAAAGTTGTGCAGAATACAACATGCACCAATGATCTGACCCACAAAGTTGGCAGATGGGGACTGTGTGGGTCGGGGGTCAGGTCATCACGTATGTCAATCTGCAGGCCTTTTCTCATGGCAAAGTTGTGTCTGCAACATGCACCGATCATCTGACACACGAAGGTAGGGGAATACAAGAGGGCCCCCTCAGACTTATCCAGGCAGCGGAAACGGGACTTCAGGAGGCCAAATGTGCGCTCCACCACTGCACGGGTTTTGATGTGTGCTTCATTGTATCTTCTCTCTCCTCTGGTTTGGGGGTTCCGGAAAGGAGTCATGAGATGGGGTCCCAGTGTATATGCAGAGTCACCTGTAAGGGAAAACACAGGAGGATGGTAGTCATGCATGTGCCACTTCTGTTGTGCATCATGGGAGGGGATAGTCATGGCTGCCACCCATGTCACTCACCAACCAGCCAGCTGTCCCCATACATGTCCTGCTCAAAATCTTCGGGGATGTTGCTTTGACGGTAGATGTAGCTGTCATGGCTGGACCCGGGGTCTTTGGCACGGACGTGCCATATGAGGTATTTGGCATCGGCTATCACCTGTACGTTGATGGAATGCCAATGCTTCCGATTGCGGTATATGTGCTCTGTGGCACTGGGGGGCTGGAGTGCCACATGTGTGCAATCAATGGCCCCGATGGTGCGTGGGAATCCGTCAATTCTGTAGAAATCTGTCATTGCCTTCTGCCGCAGGTGCACAGTGGTGGGTCTGATGAACTGGTTGGACATGCGTCTGAGGATTGCAGGGACAACCTGGTGCACACATCTGCTTATGCTGGTTTGTGACATCCCAGCCACCACTCCACTTGTACGCTGGAATGATCCACTGGCCAGGAAATGGAGTGTTGCCAGGACCTTCACCAGTGGCTGCAGTGCACGTGAGCGGTATGTCTGGCTGGTGATGTCATCCTGCAGGGCTGTGGTTATTTCCAGGATGGCAGCAGGGCTGAATCTGAAGATGCGATACACCTCCTCATCACCCATGCCAAAGAGGCTCATGCGCGCTCGGTAGATCCTCTCACGTGCCCCCGTCCTCCTCCTCCTCCTTCTATGCTCCTCTTCCTCTGCATACCTTAGTATTGATAAGACCATGGCTGGCCCTGGCATCATTGGCATATGAATGTCTTGTCCAGTAAGTGTGATTGCTCAGCTAGTCCGTTACGGTGCTGCTGTAGTTGCTCTCCAGCTGACTTGCACACGGCCTTGAGCAAAGTTACCCGTGCTTTTATGAGGGGTATGTTTACTCAAGGCTTTCGAGTTACGCGCACCACGAGTAGCCAACGCCGGACGCGCGTACTTTCGGGAATACGCGCATCTCCCTCATTTGCATATTTGCATGCTAATTCAATGGGAACTGAATATTTTTGATGCGTAACTATGCGCCTACGCCGCGCTAGCTTAATGCATTTTCGCCGCCCAGACGGAAAAAAAAATCGCGCGTATGTGGTTCTGTGTTTACCGCGCATCGATACGCAGGCGCACATTTACTATTACGCCGCGCATATACATTTACGCAGGCGTAGCGCCGCTGAGAATCTGGCCCACTGTGTGTCTCCATGTGAGGAGCATGGCTGCTAATCCCTGATGTTGGATGTTGGTATTTGTGATAGTAAAAGGACACTTGCTACAAAAACCAAGGACTAGTCAGACAATTGACACAGTAAGGCTTGGTAGAGCAGAAGTTTATTTTTTGTTTCACTGATGGCAAAATGCCCTTTTTCTTTTGTTTGGAAATATCCTGTGCATTAAACATTAAACAAAGAGACTGTGAATCCCTGCATTGTGTCTGACCCCCTTACAAATTGGTGGCCTGAAGCGGGCACAAGACCCAGAGACTGTACTTCTTGTAGCGGCATTTTGTTGAAATAAATAAGAGCCAGCATGCCAAGAAAATATTTTTTTGTTTTTCACTGGTATCAGTTAACTGTTAAAAGAATGGAGGAAATACTCAAACAGTTGGTACAAGCACGCACAGACCAACAACTAACAAATCGCTTGTTGATAACGGCTACCCAAGTGGCCATGCAGGAGCAGAAGGAGTTCAATAAGCTCATATTGACTCAGGTACAGTCCCTGACTGACAAGCTTCTACGTGTGGATAATGTTTCAGATCTACGCAAGCGAGGGCAGGCTACATTACAGAAAATAATGGCCAAGGTTTTTGAGAGGGTGGCAGAGCGTGAAAGGCTTCCCCAGGACTGATGGGCTGAGGTCCTTGCCCCTTTTTGACCGGGGACCCACAGAAGACCTGGCAATATGAAACTCTAAAAACTGGGATTCTGGCCCGCTTGGCGTAACAATGGCTGTGAGATTCCAGCGCGTCCATGCTTGCCAATTTAAGGTGGACTAACCTGCAAGGTCCTAGATGTACGACCTCATCCACCTCACACTGATGTAGTTTCAGCCAGAAGTCGCCACCCCAGCCCAAGTATTGGAGAGAGACTGCTTCTGAGAGAGCCCTCCAAACCCCTATACAGCGGTTTGCTGGGAGAGCTGATCCTAAAAATGCCAATCAGTTGGTGGCCCTCGTGGAGCGGTAATTGTGTAGTACCCACAGATTCCATCTCCAAGAGACAGAAGGCTACCAACCCGGGAAAAAGCGATCCTGTCCTAAAGTGGGGGAAGAAGGAAGTAAATGTGATGGAGTCTCTTCACTCATTGCGCTTCAGGAACCTTAAATCACCAAAGGGAGACCCGCCAGGACCGGGGTCCTATAGTGTGCTGGCGTTGCCAAGAACTAGGGAACCTGGCTCCAGTTGTCCGCTAAACCAAGAATCTATGGATTACAGTGTGACCCAGAAAAGCTCTTTTGTTGCTACACCAGGAGACACCCCGCAACAGCCCGGCGGCACTGAGAAACAGATTTGTTTCATTAACCACTTCATTACTGGGCACATAAACCCCCTTTGTTCCCAGGCGAAATTTCAGCTTCCGGCACTGCGTCGCTTTAACTGACATTTGCGCGGTCGTGCAACGTGGCTCCCAAACAAAATTGGCGTCCTTTTTTCCCCACAAATAGAGCTTTATTTTGGTGGTATTTGATCACCTCTGCGGTTTTTATTTTTTGCGCTATAAACAAAAAAAGAGCGACAATTTAAAAAATATATATATATATATTTTTTACTTGTTGCTATAATAAATATCCCATTTTTTTTTTAAAAAAACTTTTTTTTTTTCACAGTTAAGGCCGATACGTATTTTTCGACGTATTTTTGAAAAAAAAAAAATCGCAATAAGCGACTGGTTTGCGCAGAAGTTTTAGCGCCTACAAAATGGGGAACAGAATTATGTTTTTTTTATTATTTTTTTTTTTACTAGTAATGGCGGCGATCTGCGATTTTTATTGCGACTGCGATATTGCGGCGGACATATCAGACACTTTTGACACAAATCTGGGACCATTCACATTTATACAGCGATCAGTGATATAAAAATGCACCAATTACTGTATGAATGTGACTGGCAGGGAAGGGGTTAACACTAAGGGGTGAGGAAGGGGTTAAATGTATTGCCTGGGTGTGTTCTGTGTGTGGGGAGGGGGGTGACTGGGGGAGGTGACCGATGCTGTGTCCCTATGTAAAGAGACACAGATCGTTCTCCTCTCCGCTGACAGCACGTGGAGCTCTGTGTTTACACACAGAGCTCCACGTTCCTGCTGTCATCTGTTCGGTTTCCCGCCGATCGCATGTACCCGACGGACATCGCGGCCGCCAGGTACATGCATCGGATCCCCAGCGATGCGGCGGGACAGTGTTTACCCGCCGCGCGCCACCCAGTGGCGCGCGCGGGTAATGCACACAAATCACGTCCAAAGACGTCAAGTTGGCGCCTCAGATCCGCGCTGTTGACGTATTATGTCAATAGCGCGGGTCTGAAGTGGTTAAAGTTGACGGTTGCCAGATGACTGCCTTGCTGGATTCTGTCAGTTTAGTTACTTTAGTGCATGCCAGTCTCATGTACTCCCAAAAGTTGCAGCGACAGCTAATGGGTGTGGTTTGTATTCATGGGGATACCAAGTGCTACCCCACGGCCATTGTATCTATCGAGTCTTCCTGTGGCACATGTATAACACTGTCCTGGGTAGGGATGAGCCAAACACCCCCCCGTTCGGTTCGCACCAGAACCTGCGAACACAGCAAAATGTTGTGTGCATTTTAGAAACCTGTTAAAAGTCTATGGGACTCGAACGTTTGAAATCTAAAGTGCTAATTTTAAAGGCTAATATGCAAGTTATTGTCCTAAAAAGTGTTTGGGGACCCGGTCCTGCCCCAGGGGTCATGAAATTTCGTGCCTTGGGTTGTGTATATTATGCCTGTGAAGTAGTGTTTCCCGTGCTTAGAACTGTCCCTGCAGAAAATGTAATTTCTGAAGAAAAAAAAAGTAATTTAAAATCACTCACGGCTATAATGAATTGTCGGCTCCTGGCAATACAGAGAAAAGTCATTGATAAAAAATAAATAAAAAAAAAATGTGTTGGATTCCCCCAAATTCAATTACCAGGCCCTTTTATTATTATTTACTTTTTTTAAATTATTATTTATTGCATTTTTTATTTATTTTTTATCAGCCCTGTTGGGGGGCTTTGGTGAGATATCAGGGGTCTTAACAGACCTCTGACATCTCCCCTTTAAGACAGAGAAAGGGACTAGGGACACAGATTCCACAGTCCCTTTCTCAGCTGCCTCAGCTGAAATTAATGGAGAGAAGCTCCTCTCCATTCATAAACTGAAGCATCGTAAACACAGGTTACAATGTTCAGTTATATGAATGAACAGAGTCAGTAATCACTGACTCTGTCCATTTGGAAAAGGTAGGAGCTGAGTTTAGCAGCTCATACCGCCACTCTCCATCCTGACATATTGAGGGGGGAGAAGACGGCACGGAGGGGGACAAAACATCATGGGGGGAGAGTGGCATGGTGGTGGACAATACAGCACGGAGGAGAGCGGCACGGAATGAGACAAGGCAGCACGGTGGAGAGCGGCACGGAGGGGGAAAAGACAGCACAGGGGTGGACAATACAGCAAACTCCCTGGAGCCCCTTAAACCATCCAGTTGAGAACCCTGGGTCACCACACCCCTGGGGTACCACACTACTACAATATATACACACACATATACAAACACACGCACATGTGATTGAGCTTTGAGGTTCACACTCTAATGCAGTTGGCTGCGCACACCTTTGGTCCATGCTATGTGGCACGGCGGCACCCCATTCTGTCACTGGGCGTTAGGTGGCAGAGGTATACAGGACTTGTGGAGAGAGCAAAGCAGTGTTGCTCCTAAATGCACTCTATATCAGACAACACTGTGTAGTGACACGGGACGGTAGTTTACAATGGAACTCTGTACATTTATTACTGCACACAGTGACATTACTCATTTATAATCTGGGGTAGGGCATAGGACACCCTTAGTCAAATACAATGGCAGGCTCCTTCGAAAAACACTTAGAAAGGGGTAGACACCAGTAAAGAAAAAGCCTTTAAAGCGGATCTCCCATGCAATTCATTTTTTTTTTTTTTTTTAGTCTAGTTACATAGCTAATTGCAGGGCTTAAATAAAGTTACTTCTCCCCGCTCTAACGTCCGCTCCGCTCTCTTTGTGTGCCAAATAAAAACTTATATTCATTCCGTTTCCATTTGTAGTGTGGGCATTACATACGGGCAGGGACTTCCTGGTTGCGTTGATGCTGTGTTCCCAGCATCCACCGCTTAATCTCGTGCATGCGCAGCGCGGACCAGCGGCGTCAGCGTCTGTTGCCATAGCAATGGTCCCCAAAATCACGCGATTTTTCGTCTAGGCCAGAATATGATTACATGGGAGCTATGACAGAAGCTCCCAGAAGACACTGCGCGGGACAGGAAATAAGAATAACCGGAGGAAAACCCGAAGGCTCCAGACCGGAGGGCAAATGAAGAACGCAGGTACTGTACATATTTATTAAATATAAATATCCATTTTGGCAATGTTTTTTAGCATTACTATTATTACAATTGACTTAAAAATCGGGTGGAGCTCCGCTTTAACCTGGGACCAGCAATTATATAGCAATTGAACATGAACTCACGAGAAGGTGAAGGAATTCTATGGATGATTCTGTCTTGACCCTTTCCCAGGTTCTCCACGGTTCCCCGGTCTATGCAACAGTACTTTATCTCAGGTTTCCATCCTTTCCTTTATGCCTCCAGGTAGTGAGCAGGCTCTCCCTTGCAGAACCTTGAGCACATGGCTAGGCCTCAGGCTTCAGGCCTACCAAGCAGCAAATGTTCCTCACACACCCACCCAGACTGCAGTGTGTGTAGGAAAAGATCACCTGGCTTCCTCCAAGAAAAATTCTTCTGCCAGCAATCTCAGCAGCCAAAGAAACTCCTACTGATTGGCTAAGAAAAGTGTGTCCTGAGAACAGTGCCACCTATTGACAAGAGGGAGAAACCACAGGTAAACCAGGTTAAGGAGGAAACCCATTTGATCAAACAGACTACAAATTAGCCATCCAGCACAGCTAAATTGACTTGCAGCCCTGTTTAAGACAAGGGTGCTACAGTTTTGTAATGTTTGCACTTTTTGGTTAGGAGCTGTGGTTTGGCAATTAGAATCCACCTGAAATGGATTCTGCATTTAGGTAGAAGGTTATAAACGATGAAGCCAGTCTATTGTCAAACTTGCAATGAGTAAGGCCAGTTGTGGCTGAAAACATGTCAGAATTGTTGTATCTGTGACTTTTACCCAGGTGTCTAATAAAGAAGATTTACAAGCCCAAGGACAAGTGCCGGTATTTACTTTTCAGTTGGATAGTTGGATTATGGGAGCCTTTACCCCAGCACCACCCACTGTGTTTTAAATGTTTTAATTATTCCTTTTTAAAATAATATCGTTTGCTGTTAGTAGATTTTATTATTGTATGATATGTATCATCGTTTGCATTGGTTTCCATGGCCGCAAAGTCTACCAATAGGATAATGTCTGGCCGCTCGATTTGTGTTTACATTTCCCACTTGCAAGATGGCCTCTATAGAGCCTGAAGAAGAGGCATGCATGCCTTGAACGTGCGCATTCTCCCGCAGACCCATGACCCGGAAGTGACGTCATCTATGCCCCCACCGTCGCTGCCATTTGAGGCAAGGAGCAGCGCGGACCCAGTCCCCAGGACATCGAGTTGCTGCGGTCTTCTCCGGGGACATAGCGGATGAAAATACATTATATGAAGCCTGTCATGTAGCTCCGCTTGTGAGTACATTACTTTTAAATGTTTCTATTTTAATAAAATTTTGTATTTATTATGCTTAGAAGGCGCCGCTTTTTTCCCTTTTTTGTGCTTCTCCAGATTACTTCATCTGATAGCTGGCAGCCACTTTGCGGAAGTCACATCTATATACTCTGTTTAATGGACATTTTTAAAATGGACTAATGCACTTCCCCTTTCTGACCATTCCTCGTGACCAATGTTCCATACTAATTATATCTGTACATGCTAAGAGTGCGCTCAATTATTGTGTTTTTGTATGATACAAGAGATGGTCAGAGACTGAAAACAAGATACAGGAGATGGTCAGAGACTGCAGACACGGTACAAGATATGGTCAGAGACTGCAGGCAAGATACAAGAGATGGTCAGAGACTGCAGGCATGATACAAGAGATGGTCAGAGACTGCAGGCATGATACAAGAGATGGTCAGAGACTTCAGACATGGTACAAGAGATGGTCAGAGACTGCAGACATGGTAAAAGAGATGGTCAGAGACTGCAGACATATTACAGGAGATGGTCAGAGACTACAGACATGAAACAAGAGATGGTCAGAGACTGCAGACATGATACAAGAGATGGTAAGAGACTGCGGAAATTATACAAGAAATCAATGCATGAAATGCAGCCTACCAGTGCCCACCAATTGCAGCCCCATCAGCGCCCATCAAATGCAACCTACTAATTCCCACCAAATCCATCTCATCGATACAGACCGATTGCAGCCTGTCAATGCTCCTGGATCACACAGAGCAACGACGATCTCCTGCTGTCACAGAGCTTGGATTTAAATCTCCCGGGCAGCCACTGTAACAAAGTCCTGCCTCCTAGACCAGCTTGTGGCTTCTATGATACACGTCACACTGATTAAATTTTACTGCATTGGATCAGTGTTCCATCTATCTCACATGAGGCGGGACTTTGTTACAGTGCCGCCAGGAATTTCAGACCAAAGCTTGTGCGATGCACACACAAGCAGTGGCATCGCTAGGGTTGGTGTCACCTGGTGCGGTCAGCAGGAACCTCAGGTCAGCGGCCAGCAGGAACCACAGGTCCACAGACAGTTTCCAGCAGGGAGCTGACTGGTGATCTGTGGGTCCTGCAGGGGGCTGGCTGCGGATCTATGGGTCCTGCAGGAAGCTGGCCGTGGACCCGTGGGTCTGCTGGGAGCTGGTCACGACCTGTGGACCCTGCTGGCCTGTAGGCTATGGCTAGCTTCCAGCAGGATCCACAGGTAATGAGCAGCTCTCAAGCAGGGGGAGAAATAACTAGAATGATCATGTGGGGGTCAGGGTCTCTCACCTTAGCCATGGTCCAATGGCAGCTGCCAGCTCAGAAGGACAGGTCCTTCAAGTTGCATGGCCTCCCCCATTCTGGGGGGGGGGGGTGGTTTTGATGCTCCTGTGCTGGGGTCAATTACATGCACTGACAGGCCCTGCAGCATAAAACAGATCCAGACCCGGTTGTAGCACAACATTTCTTACTCTCCTTGCTCACACCACCTACCGGGAGCCTCAGCACGTAGCCGCGGACTACAACTCCCAGAAGCCAGAGTGGAGGCTGTCACGATACAAGCACAGTAGCACTGTTAGGGGTGGCGCCAGGAGCCACGGTCGCCCGCTTACATTTTTTTCTTGTTGCTTCACTCCGAGTGAGTCAATTGTCTGTCTCGGGAGGAAATCGCGGACTACAGCTCCCAGAAGCCACAGCGGCGGCCGTCACGTCAGCTGACTTTCCACATAGAAAGTGGTTTACAGTGTGAATAGAAGATAAATACCAAAAAATACAAAAGTAATAGGAATTGGTGATGCAGTGATGAGCAGGTTGTGGCAAAAAAAAAAGAAAAAAAGCAATAGGGTGAAATAATCCAATAAGGTAATTAAATTGGAAAAGGTCCCCAGCTACATACAAAAATAGGGGGATGAATCAGATTGGTGGAAAATAGAAAAAAATCCAGAGAGGTGGTAAATCTTAAAGTGGTCAGTGAGGCTGCATGTGTAGAAGAAAGGACAGAGAAAAGAAGCAGAGGGAAAATAAGCCGGTTTAGAGTGGGTATCTTTGGGGTGTGGTTATTGTGATTTCTTATAAATGTGTAGCGACCCTGGGGAGTCATGCAGAAGATGTGGTGAAATGCCAATGGATGTGGAAGACTGTAAAACTTGTGATCCAATGGTGGACCTGTGTCCAGGAGGGTTGAATGAAGTGGTCCACCAAATGTGCAATATGAAGTTAATTTCTCTGTTACAGTGCCAGAATTTATCTGAAAGACCTGGGAGGATTCTTGTAAATGTTTTCTTGCATCTTGGGGCTAATTGAATATTTATGGGTCAAGATGCATAAACTTTTTAATTGTTTACCATTGAATTGGTAGTTCAGACCTTTCTCCAGAGACAAATAGTTCTATCACCATCAATGACATTCAGTAGGATACATTTTCCATATTAAATGTGATCAGCGTTAAGTGTGTGCTTATAGGTTTTTAAGGGGAATAAGAGAATTGAGAAGTTTGCTTTGCAATTATGATACATGATATAATGTACAAACTGTACGACATAAGGAAGCGGGAAATATCTAGCTAAGGACTACAGCAATTAAAAAAAGGCAAAAATCTCTGGGGGAGGAGGGAACAGAGGAGCAAAGAAACATTTCAAAGACACAGTAAAGAAAAACAGAAGGCTTTCGTGGAAGCACGTTGAAGCTATTGCTATATATTTTTTTTTACTGTATGTGTATATAAATTCTTTATTTAAGTTGACCAGATTACAGAGTACTATTTGTAAAGATGATCAAAATTGAACATTCAATCTACTGGAAAGACCATCAAATAGCATATGTTTTACAATTCTCCAAAATTAAGACTAGGCTGATAAAGATGTGACAAATAGCCTAATAATTAGGACTAACATGGTATTGCTCTAAAAAAACACCCTAGCAATTAAGGCTTGCCTGGTCTGTGAAAATGTGTAGATGTGTAAAGTTGTAGTTATTAAAAAAAATATTAGGACATTTAAAAAGGGAAAGGAAGGGAGGCTGTTAGTTTACATTGACAAATTGTTTCAACTTATTCAATTGGATTTATCTAGTGTTAGTTTTCATTTCATTATTTTAATTGCTTACTCATGTAATCAACATTTAGAGAGTATTTTCCATGCTCACGAGCCTGTACACCTGGTTCATGTCAGTTTCAGCATCATATTTGCCATATGAGTTGAATGAGTCCTCATCAGCATTCCCTACTAGTGAGCCTCCGATTGTACACAATTAGGCCTATTATTTAAAAGTCCATGTACATGTTCTTTTCTTGCTTGAACGCAATTCATTTATAAATGATTTGCTGTGGACAACTATGAATATTTTATGTCGGGCCCTATTCCTAAAAAGCTTTGGGCCAGATTCACGTACATCGGCGCATTTTTTGACTGGCGTAGCGCACCTCCTTTACGTTAGACTGCCGCAATGTAGCGGCGCAATCACCGTATTCTCGATTGTTTTGCGCAGAAAATAGCGCCTGTGCAACGTAATTTCAGAGGCGTAAGGCGGAATAATTCAAATTGGGAAGGACGTGGGCGTGTTACATTGAAATGAGCCGTGACCCCATGTAAATGAAGGGCCGGACGGCTCGCGCATGCGCACATGAAGCAGACCATGGTCAGCACCTCTGTGCGCATGCTCACAACTCGGGAACGGCGCAATCAGTGAAATTGGAAGTGGACCCGGGCAACTTAGTGAATTACGCAGACAGCATAAATAGACAGACACAAACGCACTTCCTTTGCAAAAGTACATCCCTTTGTATCCCTTCCTATACAGCAAGGTGGTTTTGTTCTGTTGTTTATTAGCGTTTGTTTGTTTGTTTGTGACGCGTCTTTGAGATATTTGGGGACTGTTTTGCAGAGTGATTTTTGTCTTTTATGGGCCAGATTCTCATATATTTTCGGCGGCGTAGCGTAAGCCATTTACACTACGCCGCCGCTGCGTGCTAGAGCAAGTGCTTTATTCTCAAAGCACTTGCTCCGTAGTTTGCGTTGGCGTCTCGTAAATCGCCAAGCGTAAACCCGCGCAATTCAAATGGGGCGGCTTGTATTTAAATTAAGCGCATTAACTGCGCATGCGCCGGCCGGGGAAAAAGCCCAGTGCGCATGCTCCAGCTCACGTCGGGAAGCGTCGTTGAAACCAACGTCAAAACGACGTGAGCGTCATTTACGCAAGTCCCTATTCGCGAACGAGTTAGTAAAACGACGTAAGCGACGGAAAAAGCCGACGCTGACCCGACGCCATACTTAACATGGCGTCCGACGGGACACGACGGCATCCGACGGGACCTCGTAAGGTTACTCCACATAGAAGCTGGGGTAACCTTACGCGAACGAAAACGACGTACGCGACGACGGGGCGGCGTAAAAGCGATCGAGAATCGGCGTACTACTTCATTTGCATATGCAAATGAAAAAACAACGTAAAGGCCACCTAGTGGCCGGAGTTGTCATTACACCTACGATCCGAAAGTGTAATGCTTTTACACTTGTCGGATGTAGAAGCGTATCTATGCAAAAGTGATGCTCAGCATCACTCGCATAGATACGAGGACAAAAAAAAGTCGTTACGACGGGGTATCTGAGATACTCCGTCGTAACGCCTCTGAGAATCTGGCCCTATGTGTTTTCTTTGTTGTTATTTTTTTTAAATTAGATTTTTGCTGGGCATTGTTTATTTTTGCTGGTCAATTTTTTTTTTGGGGTTCTGTTTGTTAATGATTTTGTAATGTGGGGGTGACATTCCTGCCGGAAAAGGGGTGTCACCCTCATTTGTGGTGGAGAAGTGATCCCCAGGTCCGTGTGAATGGTGTATGAATGTACAGTGACATAATTGGAGACGTGGCATGGTGTTGCTGCTCACAAGTCCTGCATGGTGGGCTTGTGCCAATCCAATGTGATGAGGATGTGATGTGTCTGTGCTAGGGACCACAGTAGTGTGCATGCATGCATTTTCATTGTGCCATGATTAATGTGTGTGATTAACGTGCAAAGATGCCTAATGTGAGCTGGCTCCTGCAGGCCCTTTCTTACTGCGAAGTTGTGCAGCATGCAACATGCACCAATGATCTGGCATACAAAGTTTGGGGAATATAACAGGGTACCATGGGGGGTTCCGTATAGGAGTCATGAGATGGGGTCCCAGTGCATATGCAGAGTCACCCTGAAGGGATAATGCAGGAGGATGTTAGTAGTGCATGTGCCCCTTGTGATTTCAGCATCATGGGGGGGGGGACAGTCATGCCTGCCACCCATGTCACTCACCAACCAGCCAGCTGTTCCCATACATGTTCATACATGTACATGTTCTGTTCGAAATTTGTGGGGATGGGGCTAGGATTGTATATGTAGCTGTCATGGGTGTCATGGGTGGTGTCATGTGTTGGGCTAGTGTTGGGCTCCTGCAGGGTTGTGGTTAATTCCAGGATGGCATGAGGGGTGGATCTGAAGATGCGAGACACCTCAGAATCACTCATGCCGGGCTCACAAGGATGCGGACGTGTGGCACGTGAGGCGCGCGCACACCGAGGGAGGAGCCGACCACGCCAAGGAGCCGGCCTGGAGATGGGGGATGAGGACGCCGTTCTCGATCGGAGGGCGCTGTGGCGGACGAGGCAGTGACACAGTGTACGATACTGTTGTGCTGCTAACCCGCTAGAGAGACCATCTCGGCAAAACGCTGACGAACCATGAGCAGTCAGATCTTGTGGTGTAAGAGTCTGGATCGGGTCCCGCTGGATGTCTCCAACAAAGGTTTCTAATGCTGGTGTCTTACAGGAGCTGCTGGTACCTTGGTTGGGTCTCTATACCTCCTCCGCCCAGGTAATATTTTGATCTTTGCCCTGCATGCTGCTGGACGCTATATTGAAGCCTAGACCTCATCTTGTCCCGGGCATAAGACATTTGGAGTGACTGGTAAGAATTTTCCATCTACTGTGAATTAACACTTTTGAAAACTTCAGTATTATCCTCCCAGGCTGTATAACAATCCATGCCCGCTTATGACAATAGACCTTCTTTTTGTAAACAATGTTCAAATTTGTTAAGGCGAAAGCATAACTCTGGCAATCCGTACACGGAAGGATTAATAACATAAATAATATTGGGTGGCATCTGAATCTGTGTTTAGATTTGGTACTTTGGGTCGGGGCTGGAGGAGACCAGTGTTATTTCCGTGTATTAAGAGTGAGTCTGAGTGGGCTGAAAGGGCAGCCGCACTTGCGGGGACGTGACGTGAAATTTAAGATTCTCTAACTGACCCCCATGGGGTTGATGAGGTATTGGGATACGCGGGGCTGAGCGCTCAGGCGGCACACCGACCTCCCTTGGCTTGCTTCTTGCTGCTTTCTTTTGGTTGCCCGCATAAAAAGGGGCCCTGTTGTGGTTTATGTATGACAATAACTCATTAATTCAGTATCATGTTCGTATTATCTTGAGAGCCCGTTTTCTTTAGTCTAGCTATCTGGGCCCTCTATATCTTTGGCCCCCGCAGATTAGGGCATACATTTGCGGTCCTAGTTGCCTGTGGGGGGTCCTAGATATATGTTTACCGTCACTCATCGCTATACAACGCAGACTACTCGTGCAAGACAGAGGCTGATTAAAAGCGCCTGTGTCTAGCATAAATAACACTGCCTAAATAATAAATAAGCACTCCATTTGTTAAACTGGGGAAACGTATCAGACCCAAAAAAAAAATACAATATGAGTAAGGTAACAAGGGGCTCTGCCCCGAAAATTCCGAAGGAGAACCCAACAACTAGTACCATTAGGCAATATATGACTCCGGAGGGGAATCCCAAAATTCCTGCTATTGCAAAAAGAGCCGAAAAAGCGGGGACCACAAAAAAAGGAGGGGGCGGAACAGGGCTAACAACCACAGATACGATAATGGAAGGCGACCAAGAAAGTAGTCTATTAGAGGAGTCCAGATTGGAAACCCATATCCCCACGAAGGCCGAAATGGAAGGGATGCTGTGGAAACTTGAAAATGCGATTAAAGAAGAGTTACATGGTTTAAGAACCGATATTAATAGTATCTTATCCCGGGTGGAGGAGGTTGAAACAAAAATAGAACAGGACCTCGAAATGACCCAACTAAAAGATAAATGTTTAGTCATGAAGCGGGACCAGCGGCTACTACAGTATAGACTGGAAGACCAAGAGAATCGCAATAGAAGGCAAAACTTGAGAATAAGAGCTATTAAAGAAGAGCGAGGCGAAGATCTGAGACAAATCGCGAATAGTCTGTTCCTTCCCCTCTTAGACATGGGAGTGGAAGAACCCCTTAAAATTAAGAGGATACACCGAATAGGCAGGAGAAATGATCGAGAGAACGAAAGGCCTAGAGACATAATTGTCAGGTTCCGATATTATGAAGACAAGGCCGAAATTTGGTTAAAACTAAGAAGGAAACCCCCCCAGAGTTATGGGGGAGCTGAGATACAGATATTTCCCGATCTTGCAAGGGAAACCCTCGCTCGGAGGAGGCTCCTTAAACCTTTACTGGAGCAGATGCGACAGCAGGACGTTAATTACCAGTGGGGGTTCCCGGCATGCCCAATAGGACAAAAGATGGGGTGTCCGCTAAATTGACATTCCCTGAGGATTTGGCCGGGTTTTGCCGAAAATTGGAGTTGCAGATGCCAGACCTATCTGAATGGGTTGAATAAGAGAGACCGGGGTGGGGGGGCTTTTGGGCGGGGGGACGATTGGGGGGGGGGTCTCCAGGGTCAGGCCACTTTTTCCTCTCCCGGTAGAACAGTGCCCCCACGTATAACATCAGGGGGGCACCGGAGAGGAAGGGGCGTTGGGAAGCAACACCTCATGTATTGGGAACCGAGTGAGGCAATGGGGTGTCCAAAGCCCCTTGGTTCAGAGGCAGGGAATTGGCCTATAGCGGGGGGTAAAGGGGTGGTGGGGGGGTTGGGGGGTGGGTGGGGGTAGAGGGGGGCAACAACGTGGCTCCCCGGGACTCCGTAGGATTAGGATAGAAAGGAAGTAGTCGAACAATATGGCAGAGATAACATTTTTATCTTATAACGTTAAGGGTATGAATGCTGCCAGTAAAAGATTCAAGATTCTGGAAGAGATAAAACACAGAGCAGATATTGTTTTTATTCAAGAAATGCATCTGGCTTTGGATTCAAATGTTAGGCTCTACACAATGTCATACCCAACTTGGTACCATGGGGATTCTATTTCCAGTCGTGCCAGGGGGGTGGCTATTGGGTTTGCAAGAGGAGTGGAGTTTACCCTCAAGGCAAGGTTGACAGATGCTGAAGGGCAATTTCTATTTTTGAAAGGACGGTTAGGGGAACTAATTATACTTTGGCAAATATATATGCCCCCAATGTCCGTCCAACCCAATATTTAAGCCAAATTCTGGGCAAATTGCATAGTTTCGCAGAGAGATACGTAGTCCTGATGGGAGATTTAAATTTTGCCATGAATCCCAGGGTAGACAGCACGGCCCATGTGCGGGAGACAACTAACGGAAAAATTCAAAAAATAAAACAAAAGCTACATGAAACCCAACTTGTTGATGTGTGGAGGGCATTTCACCCTCAAAAGCACAATTATACGTTTTTCTCTCCCCCACATGGAACGTAAACAAGGATAGATTATATACTGGTTGATCACAGTCTGTTGGAGCGGGTTACCGAGACAGACATTGGAATCATGACCTTGTCGGGCCATGCCCCAGTAACTATGAAAATTAAATCTCAGATTCAAAATAACCAACAAAGGGTTTGGGATCTAAATAATAATCTGATTCATGACGATTCAGGGGCTAGAAGGGTAGAAGAGGAACTCAAAAACTTTTTTTTTGCTAAATGACACAGAAGGTATTTCAAGTGCCACTCTTTGGGAATCGCACAAAGCGTACATTAGAGGGATTCTAATATCCGAAGGGGCAAGGAAAAAAAAGGGAAAAAAAATATGAAGCTGGATACCTTAACCAAAGGAAATAATGATACTGGAAAGCGAACATAAAGACATAAAGAGCGTAGACTAAAAGAGACTTTCCATAAGCTGACTTTAAAAAGAGAGGAGCTCAAGGAGGTCATGGAACAAGAGGCAAATAATTTTTTCTCGAATATTACCAGAGAGAGATATTTGTGGGGTAATAAACCCAGCGGAAGTTTGGCCAAAATGTCCCATAAAAAGAAGACTAGGAACTATATTGAAAAAAATTAGGAAAAAAAATGGCGACCTGGTCTATTCAACGGTAGAAATTGCAGAAACTTTTAAAAACTATTATCAGGAACTGTATACGATCGACCAGTCTAGGTGGCAGGTAGGAGAAAAGGAGGCCAAAATTCACGAGTTTCTAGAGAAAGCAGGGTTACCCAGAATGAACGAATCGGAAAGATCACAACTGGACCAGCCCATAACCGAAATTGAAATAAAAAAAGCCATAGATAATACTGCAGGGGGAAAAAGCCCCGATCCCGATGGATTCTCAGCTTTTTATTGTAAGAAATTTAGTGATATTCTCATACCGAAATTGTGCAAATATTTTAATGGCCTGGGAGCAGAGTTTGAGACTAGTAGAGAAGCGCTTGCCGCCTCGGTGGCTATTATTTTAAAAGATGGTAAGGATAGTGCACTATGTTCAGCATATAGACCGATATCCCTTCTGAACACGGATATAAAGTTGTTCGCTAAAATCTTAGCGGAACGTTTAAAAAGAGTGATACATCTTAGTCCATCCGGATCAGGTGGGGTTTGTCCCTAATAGAGAGGGAAAGGACAACAGCATTCGAGCACTTCTTCTGCTCCAGAAGCTAAGACAGGATGGGCCCCCGGGTATATTCCTGTCAGTGGATGCCGAAAAAGCATTTGACAGGGTAGACTGGGGACTCATGATGCAGGCCCTTAAAGAAATGGGAATAGGGAGTAGATTGTCCAGTTGGATAAATACACTCTATCACTCCCCTTCTGCAAAAATTAAAATAAATGGTACACTGTCTGAACCCTTTGTGATGAAGAACGGGACAAGACAGGGCTGTCCCCTGTCCCCCTTGCTCTTTATCTAGTCGATAGAACCCCTTTTGGCAACTATTCGAAAGGAGACCGATATAAGGGGTATAAAAGTAGACGAGGAAGAACACAAGTTGGCAGCTTTTGCCGATGACACTTTGTTTTTTTTGACTAATCCAGTAGCTTCAATTCCTAAGCTTATGTGGACACTGCAACAGTTTGGAGATATCTCCAATTTTAAAATCAACGTAACTAAATCCGAGATACTAAATATAAATTTGAATAAGTTTGAAGAAGGACAAGTAAAAGGGATTTGCACCTTCCCTTGGAGTAGGGATTTAAAATATCTTGGGATCAAATTAGCGAATACAGTCCAGAAGATCTATAAAATCAATTATGTACCTTTGTTAAACGACATCAAAATTTAATTAAAAAAAACAATAAATAAACCCATTTCATGGATAGGGCGCATAAACATGTTAAAAATGACGGTGGTCCCAAAAATATTGTATACATTTTTATTATTACCAATAGCAGTTCCACAACAATTTCTGAGGATCCTTAACTCCTTACTTATGAATTATGTTTGGAAAAAAAAAAACATAGATTATCGCTTTCCACCCTAAAACAAGAAAAGCAATACGGGGGTTTAGCAGTGCCTGACATTAGAAGTTATTATAAGGCAGCAGTCCTTTCGAGGGCGGTGGAATGGTTCAGGGACAGACAATGTAAAAGATGGGTCCAAATTGAAAAAGCGCAAGCCCATTCACATCTGGCTAATATCATTTGGATCCCTCCTCAATATAGGGCACTTGAGCACAATATTTTTGAAATGACCCGGGATACTTTAAGAATGTGGGATAGGGTTCAGTCACTATTAGACACAAAATTTAATTCACCACTTATGAAATTAAAAGAAAATCCTTTTTTTGCACCAGGGGAAACAAAAATTGGGGGGAACTGGATCAGGAAGGAAGATGCACATTTAGGTGATATAATTAGGGACGGCGAGATAAAAACCTATGAAGAGTTAAAGACCAAAATTGACTGTTGGAATCTCGATAGGTGGCACTATCTTCAGCTGTCTCATTTTGTTCGACACCTTCCCCAACCACTACGGACGAAAGGTGAACTGACACCATTGGAGAAAGTTTGTAAAACAGATAATTTAAAAGGCACTATCACTAAACTATATAAGATTCTAATTAAAATAGGAGAACGGGAGGAAGCCCCATTTATAGAAAAATGGGAAAGGGAGCTGGGAACACGTCGCAAAGAATTATGTACTGGACGCATTCTTCAGCAATAGATACTCGAACCGCCGAGACAAATTTCAAATGTATATCGGGCTGGTACATCACACCTGACAAAGCCAGTAAATACAAAGTGGGACAGTCTGCCAAGTGTTGGCGGGGGTGCCCAGACAAAGGAAAGATGGCACATTTGTGGTGGACCTGCCCAATTATACAAAAATTCGGGGATACTATACTAGGTCTAATTAAAGAAATAACGGGCAAGGAGATTAAGAAAGACCCCTGGGGGGTCCTTTTCCACTGTGGCCAGGAAGGTCGTAAAAAATATAAGCAATCTCACTTGCCCCACCTGTTAAATGCTGCAAAAAGACTCATCCCACGAAAGTGGAAGGAAGTGGAAAGTCCTATGGTCTGGGATTGGATTAACGCAGTTGGAAACGCACAGGATGGAGGTGCTTAAAGAGAACCTCTTGGAATTAACGGGGGATTCTTCAGATAAATGGCAAAAGTGGAGAGATTACAAAAAAACATGGAGTTATACTGAAAAACCGAGGCCGTCATAAGTAATGAGATTAGAGATTCGCTGCTGAACCCAGAGTGTGAAGACTATTCCAACCTGAGAGTACTTATTTTAATACATGCCAGGTATTGAGCATTAAGCTAAAATCACGCCGACTACCAACTACGGGATAAGAGCAAAGTCCGGGGAGCCACGAGGGTGGGGGGGGGATGGGAGGGTAGGGCTGGGCAATAATTCTCATCGGGTGAACCTTTGTTAGTCGGTTTTGGTCCTCCCCCTAGATAAGGATATAATTTAGGGTGAGAATAAGTATTAAGATTAACAATATTTATGTGAGAAAAAAAAAAAAAAAAGACAAAGCAATGGCTACAAGATAAATGACAAATGATGCAAACCTGAACAGAGACGATAAGAAGCACCGTATCATGAGTGGGTCTCTTGAGCTTGGTCAAGGCTGAGGTGGTAAAAAAAAAAAAATGAATCACTCATGTCAAAGATGTCTATGCGTGTGTGATATATCAAGTGAAGAGTGAGGGGCTTGTATCAGATTAGATTATTATATCCATCAAGGTTTTAAAGGGCTATTGAAAGATAGTGAGACTGTGTTTGTAATTTGTATGTATGTTATGTATTGATGTATATATGTATGTATTTTTTTTGTAAAAATGTTTATAAAAGCAAAGAACAAATTTTTGGCAAAAAGAAAAAACCCTCTCCCGTGCCCTCCTCCGTGCCCTCCTCCTTCTTTGCTCATCTAAAGTCAGTAGTATAGCTATGAGCTTGGATGCCACTGGCATGTTGGCATACAGTTTGTTGGGCAGCAAGTGTGACTGCTCAGCTCCTCACTAACAGTGTTGCTTTCTAAATTATATATTTTTGACTGTCATGTTGATCCTTTGGTTTTAGTCCTTGGTAAATTACTGACCCCAAGTAAGTATGCAGTTCATGAATGGCAATTTCATTGACAATACACCTTGCTTACTATAAAAACATTCTGCTGCTATATCTGTCTTTTGTATCCAGCCACTCTTCCTACTCCCTCCTTTTTTTTTTATAACTGAACGTGATGATCCATTTTACACACACTCACTGTTAACTTTGGTATAGAAATGTACAATTGTTCCCTAGAACTTTTACCGACCTTGAAAAAAATGTGATTTTTATTTTTAAGTCACAATACTCAGTGAGAACAAAAGAAGTGAAAGCTGTCAAGGTTTCTCCTTTGAATAGTGTAGAAAGTACAATGCATAGGAGTTGCCAGAAAGGATCATGCAGAGACCTTTTAGGGGACATTAACAAGAAATAAATGGCAAAAAAATAATAAAATATATTTTCTTGTATTCATATATGAAAGGTGTATATTCAGAAAATGGAAATTTCTCTGCAAGCTACAATTTGGAATCAAGGTAAATAAAATGCAATGAACAGGCTTTTTTTTTTTTGCTTACGAAACAACCAGGTTTTGTAACAAGAGCCATTTCAGTAATGAAAGCTTACAAAAGTATGAAACTGGCATTGACTGGCATTAAAAACAATTGAGTGCAATCGCTTGAAGGGAAATGTAGCTAAAACATAAATTTCTTTATATGAATGACTGTACTTGCAATATTTCCAATTTAAGTTTTGGGAACTAAAGTGAGCTGTTATTTTCTAAACTAGGGGTCATCTGAAAAAAACAAAAAAAAAAAAACGGGGCACACATTGACTTGCACTTATCCATGTGTACATTGAATGTATGTATGGTATTTATATATGTATGCAGGATCTAAAGATAATGGGCCAGATTCTCAAACAAGTTGCGGTGGCGTATATGGAGATGCGCAGCGTATGTGCTAATACGCGCCATCGTATCCATAGGCCGCAGCCACAGAACCAGATACGCCTGAAATTAGGATTCGTCTGACCGTCGTAACTGTTCTAAGTCTGCGTAGCGTAGGCGCATATTAACGTGCGTCACGTCTGGCGTTCTCATTGATTTTGTATGCAAATATGCAAATGAGGGAGATACGGGGATTCCTGAACGTACGTGCGCCAGACGCCGGCTATATGGGCCGCGTTTATTATGCGTGTTCCGCGTTAATTTACCCCTCATAAAGCACGGGTAACTTTGCCCCAGACATGTGGAAGTCAGCAGGAGAGCTAATACAGCAGCACTGTTACGGACGAGCTGAGCAAACACACTTGCAGGACAACACATATATTTTTATGTTTAAGCTCTAAGAAAGCACACAAATTCTCCTGCTCTCCAGGATTGAGTCTGAAAGAGTGACTCCTCCCCAGGGCTTGAACTGACTCCAGTAGTAATCGGCGTGCGTCCTAAGAGTAGGACGTACGGCTCCTGGAGCCAGATAGGCAGGGTTCTCCTCCCCCAGCATCAGCCTCCACTGTCAGATCCGCTCCGACCTCGAGCCGCTCCTGGATCCCCTGGTTTCTCTCTCCCTCTGGAGCCCCCACCTGCCAGAAACCAGACAGGCAGACGGTGACAGACACTGCTAGGCAAGCCTGCACTATCCCTCCATTCCTCCTGCAATCCACCGCTTGGCTTCCCCCTGCTTCACCTGACCCCCCTGGCTTCCCTCCGTCACCCTTCTCCAGCAGGTAAGCCTTTCACTGAGGCTGCAGACCGCCGTCCTTTTGAGGACAGCAGCTGCTGCCACTTAAAAGCCCCTGCTATCTCCCTATCCACATCTCCCCTCCTATACCCCCTCACTACCCATCCGCCACCTGCCCTGCAATCCTTGGCAATTTTCAGCCATTTCTGGCATTTCTGGCTTCCAGGCCGGCGTTTTTCGATACATCCGCGCCGGCCTGGAAGCAATCGCGGCAGCCGCAATTTAGGAAAGGCCGCGGCTTCACCCGCGGCCTAGTGGCGCGCCGCTTCTCACCCCCTCCAACCGCCACCAAAGTCCGAAAACGGACTTGAACCCCACCCCATACCCCCAGGAAAGTTACCTCACACCCCGGTCTAGTAATCCTGGCCCCAAATAGTAGCACCGATCCACCCAATCTGGAAGCTTTACCAGTCTGGATCCTGCTACCGATCGGCAGGCCATTTTTGCTGCACCCAGCCCCAAATCTTAATCACCACTACAACTTGATCCAGGGGTTACCCGATCGCCTCTTACAGGGGTCAGGAAGGAATTTTTTCCCTGCCGGAGCATATTGGCCGAGCGCCGCCAGGGTTTTTTGCCTTCCTCTGGACCAAGCCAGGAGAGAGGAGTTTAGCCAATTCCTCTCCCCACTGCCCTAAAATCCCCCCCCTCCCCCCCCTGGTGTATTGGCGAACATGGCATGTAGGCAATATTCTGCCGAGACCATTTGGAGTTTGAGGCAATGCGCCGCAATACTGCCAGCCATCACCAGAAAGGCCCTAAGAACTGAGCGACTATGGAGAACCAATCATAGATCGACGGTTAGACATTTCAGACATTTACCCCAGGTCAAGCACATATCATGTGCTCTGATCAATACTAGATCGGCAGTAAAACACCGACTAGAAATCCGCGACTTCATTCAACAAAAGGATCTAGACTGTCTTTTTATTACAGAGAGCTGGCTCACAGCCGACTGTAACACCATTCTAGGAGAATTGGTGCCAGAAAATTACCGTATCATAACGGAAAACAGAATAGGGCAAAGAGGAGGCGGCCTGGCGGTGATCCACAAGACTCATCTTACGATCACCAAACCAGTCCGCCAAAACCCTCTTCCATTCATGGAAACCCTTACTCTGCAACTGCAAGCAAGTTCAAAGGAGACCGTCCACATTCTGCTCTGCTATAGGCCACCCGGCCCAAAATCGCAGCTGCTCTCATCATGGACGGATTTCTTCTCCACTTATACCCTCAACAGTAAACAACTTTTGCTGTTAGGGGATTTCAATCTCTGGGCCAATTCCTCACAAGACCCCATTGCCGACGCCTGTATTGACCACCTGGAAGGATTAGGATTGCAGCAACTAGTATGTGGGCCTACACATGCTTCAGGTCACACACTCGATCTTATTTTCAGACAAGCTCTGGAAATAAAAATTAGGGAAAATGAAAAATTGCCATGGACAGACCACCAGGCAATTATATTCAGTATTTCCACCATCCCCCCCGCAACAAAAACATCGAATCCAGTGGCAACACACTGGACTAGATGTCAGAAGAAGCTCCACTCGGAACTCTTCAAAACGACTTTAAGGAAAAAAATAGAAACAACCCAGCCGCAGCAAACGGCCGTTGAAACATTGAAAGCCATAAACTCGGCCATGCTACAGTCAGCCGACTTGGTAGCGCCGAAACGAATAACCCGCATTCGGAAAAACAACCGCAGCTGGTTTAACAACCAGCTGTCGTTACTGAAGCAAGAACGCAGAAGGGCAGAATCTGCATGGAAAAGATGTTCTTCTGAGCTAAACCTATCCATCTACAAGGCGACCACAAGAAAATACCACAAAGGAATTTTCCAAGCCAAGAAGAATTATTTTTCGGAGGCTATCAACGGTGCCCAAAACCGCCCCCGCGAACTCTTCAAGATGGTCACCCAGACCATGAAACCAGGATGCATTGAAGCCCCCAGTTCGGACACACAAGAATTTTGCAATGAGCTATCGGATTATTTCGTTAATAAAATCGAGGCAATCCGTGAAAGCATTCAGCAAAATTTTTCTCCCCTCAGCCCCCCCTGTAGCCTCTCACACAGCACCCATAGTAATTCTCCGATATCAGGTAAGTTCACCCTGGAACCCATCTCCATCGAGTCCACTAAGAATGTCATTTGTACTCTGCGCAATGGCGCAGCACCAAATGACATTATCCCCACAAAACTGCTGAAGGAATGCGCCGACATCCTGGCTCCTCCCATCACGCAGCTTATTAACCAGTCTTTCTTGGAAGGCATAGTGCCCTCACAGTTGAAAGAGGGTGTAATCCAACCCATCCTGAAGAAACCCTCCCTGGACCCCAAGGACCCACTCCACCGCCGTCCCATAACAAGCCTCAACGTATTCTCTAAGATAATGGAAAAAGTAGTGGTACAACAGCTGCAACTGCATCTAGATACCCACAAGCTACTTGATCCATTGCAATCAGGCTTCCGTCCCGGACATGGGACGGAAACAGCATTACTGAAAGTATGGGACGATGTTCTCAAGGCCGCAGACGAAGGAGAATCTTGTCTCCTGGTTCTGTTGGACCTAAGTGCAGCTTTTGACACTGTAGACCACAATCTGTTACTGACTCGGCTTTCTGAAGTAGCCAGGGTCGCAGAAGGCGATTTATCTTGGTTCTCCTCTTTTTTGGAAAACCGATCGCAAACAGTGAATCTAGGACCTTTTACGTCTGAAAAACGCACAGTAACATGCGGAGTCCCTCAAGGATCGCCTCTGTCACCAGTGCTATTCAACATCTACCTTCGTCCTCTTTTTGAGATTATTAGCAGCCAAAATCTGCTTTATCACTCTTATGCAGATGACACGCAACTGTATTTCCGCATCTGCAATAGACAGGATCACCACCTCAATCTAGAGACATGCCTCTCTTTGATAGAGGACTGGATGACAAAGAGTTATCTTAAACTCAATGGAGCGAAAACAGAACTTCTTCTGTTTCACGCCAAGCGAAGGAATCAACCCTCAACAGCGTGGACCCCCCCGCCTATTTTGGGCAAGCTCATCACCCCTAGCGCCAAAGTCAAAAGCCTAGGGGTCATTTTTGACTCCTTTATGACAATGGACGCACAAATAGGGTCAGTGGTCAGCGGATCTCACCATCTACTGCGCCTACTACGCAGACTCACTCCGTTCATCCCTAAAGAAGATTTAGCGGTCGTGGTGGGAGCAGTTGTAAACTCCAGGTTGGATTATGCAAATGCCCTTTACCTCGGTCTCCCCAAATACCAAATCGCTCGTCTGCAAGTCGTTCAGAATACGGCCGCCAGACTTGTGACTGGGAAAAAACCCTGGGAATCTATCTCACCTTCACTGAGAGCCCTTCATTGGCTGCCAGTTAAAGACAGAATCGCTTTTAAAGCTCTCTGTCTTACGCATAGATGTGTCCATGAGAATGCCCCCCTTTACTTATGCGAATTAATAAAAGCGCATAATCCAAATCGCGTTTTGCGATCCACGAATCAGAACCTGCTCCAGGTTCCGAAAGCCAACTTCAAGTCCAAAGGAGAAAGAAGATTTGCGATCCAGGGTCCCAGACTATGGAACGCTTTACCAACCAGCATTCGGTTGGAGGAGAACCACCTAGCATTTAGGAAAAAGGTCAAAACTTTTCTCTTTTGATATCAAAGGAGACAGGAACAACAAGCGCCCAGAGGCGATTCAGTTCGCATGTGCCGCGCTATATACGTTTTCATTCATTCATTCATTCAACACATCCGTATGCTAACATGCCAGGGGCAGGCATGGTCAAAGCACTACTAGTGGCTTTAGAGGGGCGTAGAAGGAGGAGAGCACGGGAGAGGATATACCGAACACGCATGAGCCTCTTTGGCATGGGTGATGAGGTGTATCGCATCTTGAGATTCAGCCCTGCTGCCATCCTGGAAATAACCACAGCCCTGCAGGATGACCTCACCAGCAGGACACAACGCTCACATGCACTGCAGCCACTGGGCAAGGTTCTGGCAACACTGAATTTCCACTCTCAGGGCCTTCACCTCGCCCACAAACATGCGCCGATGTACGAGAATCTGGCCCAATATTTTTTAACACTTTTGAAGATGTTTATATCAATGTCTTCTTTATGATTTATCTTTTTCTTGAAACATAAAAAAAGGTCTAAACCCAATCACCATGAAGGCCCATGTTTACATTTTTCAGCTCCTCCAAAAAGTATTTTGTTTATTAAAAAAACAAAAATAAATGGACAGTTGTGAAGTGGATTAGCAAACTAAATGTCATTATTTATGGGGTTTAGATCTATACAAGTTCATAAAAGGGGGTTACAAAACAACAAAAAAAAACATTAAATCCTTTAGAAAATTTAAAAAATGTTGGGCTGTTTATCTGAGAAAAAAAAGAAGTGCTTCAACATCCTCTATACACGAAAAACTAATAGATGGCATAAGAAATGGAAATTGTAATTTTAACCCCTTCCCACTTGCAATTTGATTTGTTTATTAATGTTCGGCATGATGACATTTGAGAGCCAGCAGCTAACTCTTGATTCAGCTGGCAACTCTTATTTTCGCATCTGCAACAAAGAGGATCATCATCCAAGTATAGAGACATGCCTCTCTTTGATAGAAAACTGGATGACAAAGGCCTCGTACACATGATCAAATCTGTCCGCTGGAAACGGTCCGCTGGACCGTTTCAGCAGACAGATTCGATCGTGTGTACGGCCGAGCCGACGGATTTGGCCACCCGACAGATTTCAAAGCATGCTTTGAAATCTATCGGGTGGGAATCCGTCCGCCCGACATGTCTGCTGGTTAGTACACTTACCAGCAGACATGTCGTCCCGCACCGCCGCCGCACCGCCGCCGAATGGATTCGGCGCATGCGCGGAAGTGTTTTACTTCCTGGTGCGGTGACGTGGTGGCGTCAACGTCACCGCCACGTCAGCGCGCTCTCTGCTGGCGGGGATTTTGGTTTGCTCGTGTGTACACGCGAGCAAACCAAAATCCCAGCAGACAGATTTGTTCAAATCTGTCGGACGGACAGATTTGAACAAATCTGTCTGCTCGTGTGTACGAGGCCAAAGAGTTATCTTAAACTCAACAGTTCCAAAACAGAACTTTTTCTGTTTCACGCCAGTCGTAAGAATCAACTTACAACATCATGGACACCCCCGCCCATTCTGGGCCAAATCATCACCCCTAGCGTCAAATTCAGAAGTCTCTGGGTCATCTTCGACACCTACATGACAATAGATGCACAAATAGGGTCAGTAGTCAGCGGATCTCACCATCTGCTGCGCCTACTATGCAGACTTATTCCATTCATCCCCAAAGAAGACCTAGCGGTCATGGTGGGAACAATTGTGAACTCCAGACTGGACTATGCAAATGCCCCTTATCTCGGACTCCCAAAGTACCAAATAGCCGTCTGCAGGTCGTTCAAAATACGGCCGCCAGACTGGTGACTGGTAAAAAACCCTGGGAATCAATCTCGCCTTCACTGAGATCCCTTCATTGGTTGCCAGTAAAAGACAGAATTGCGTTTAAAGCACTCTGTCTGACACATAAGTGCATCCATGGGAAGGCCCCCCCAATACCTATGCGAGAAAATAAAATCTCACAACCCCAATCGCGTTTTGCGATCCACCAACCAAAATCTGCTCCAGATACCCAAAGCCAGATACAAGTCAAAAGGAGAAAGAAGATTTGGGCTCCAAGGCCCCAGACTATGGAATGCTTTACCAACCAGTATTCGGTTGGAGGAGAATTAGTTGGCCTTTAGAAAAAAGATCAAGACTCATCTCTTTTGATATCAAAGGAGACAGGAACAACGAGTACCCAGAGGCGATTTAGTTTGCATGTGCTGCGCTATATAAGATCTTCACTCACTCAACTCTTAGCTCCAGCCATGGTCCTCACTGATGATCAGTATTGCAATATGGTGTGGTGTTGGATAGTGCCATCATCCCCATATAAAGTAATTATAGGAAACCTCTTGTAGCGCAACTATAGAGGCACATGCTCAAAAAAATATTTAATAGGTAAAAATCAATGAAAAACCTTCCTTTTTTTTTAAAATGTATTCAAAAACAATTCATTCAATTTCAATTCATTAACAGCAGCTACACATTTGATAGATGGAACATCTCACAATGGTAAAAATCCACATTGGAGACCCAAAATAGCCGACAGGTTATCTTATGTGTTTTGAGATCGAATCTTATTTCTCTTCTTCAGTGTGTGCAAATATAGGTTAAGACCTGTAATATAATAAGTGTTGGAATATAAAGGAGGTTATTTTCCTTACCTTGACTATCCTGTGTGAATATGCACTGACATTGCAGCGCTCATGATCACCCAGTCTGGACATTTTTATGTGACCTTGTTTTTAGTGGTTGGTGTAGGGATATTTTTGATATACCGTGTGTTATACTGGAGTGTTTTCCACTCTTTTATTACAATTATTCAATAAATACTAGCATTTTGTTTCTGCCTATATAAACTGCTTTAGCTATCTGGTGGGGAGCTATACACCCCCCCCCCCTTAGGATTGTCTTTTTTCTTTTTGTTTCTAATGTGTGCTTGGTTTAAGGGCAGAACACGAATGGGTGTTAAAGACATTGGGTTGGTTTAATTACATTTACTCAGTATACCGTAACTTTTTTTCTTGTTGTGTCATATATGCCAGGACTTTTCTGGGGGTAGTGTTGCTTGTATTTTTGCACAGTATATCAAGAAATCCCCATCCATTTTTTATTTTAGAGAATGGCTTTAGATGATGATATATACAAGGAGATTCAGTCAGCCTTTGATAGAGATGTGCCACAATCCTTGTCTAATGAGGAAGAGTTACAAAATATATTCAAGGAACATAAAAAAATGTTAGTTAAACACCTTGTCATGGACCATAATACACAAACGGTCACTGGCGCTAGGAGGGATATAGGCCGGTCAATGAAGCAAAAACAAACCCTATGGTGATTGCTGTAGAGGGTATCATATAGACAGTTCAGTGCAGCGGGAATGACGGTACCCGGAAGTACCCAACACAAGTAATATACACAAAACAAGTCCGCGCTCTTAAATGTCTGTAAAATATATATAAAATATATAAGCCCAATGTTGTTGGGATAAAAGAAAATAATCATATAAATATAGAGAAAAAAGAATCCATTTATTGCAGATCCACTTCTAAAAACAAGGGAGAAAACAGTCCATATAGGATAATATACAGGGCGGTAGAGTAGTAAGCAATGTGCACAAACAGTTCCACCAGCAGACACCAGCAATTCATGGGGTTAAACCTCAACGGTTCCATGCACCTTGATGGTAGATGGTATAAAGTGGTACACAGAGAGCCGCCGTCAGATCTTAGGGTGAGGACCTGACATCAAAGAGTCCACAATGCTGGAGTGTCACCACAAAGAGAAAGGGACGGTGCCATCCGATGGGACCATCCGACGGGTCTTACAGCTGGAAATGCGACGCAGTAGGCTCTGCGGGGACACACGCTCTTCCCGTCCGATCGCGTAGACATCACACGTCTTTGAAAAAGCGTCTGGAAGCGCGAAGCGCGTCGTCAAGACCCCCCTGATCCCCTTATTTATGGGATTTTATTACACACCTTTTAAAAGAAGATAGACTATATCCTGTCTTTTTTGCTTACAGCTTCCATCATCCTATACTAGTCACATGCCATTTTTGGATTTTCCACCAGAGGGCGTCCAGGATACTTCAGCTCCACTGGTCTGAACGTGAAGTGGCGTCTCAGACGTGTGACGTCTACGCGATCGGACGGGAAGAGCGTGTGTCCCCGCAGAGCCTACCGCGTCGCATTTCCGGCTGTAAGACCCGTCGGATGGTCCCGTCGGATGGCACCGTCCCTTTCTCTTTGTGGTGACACTCCAGCATTGTGGACTCTTTGATGTCAGGTCCTCACCCTAAGATCTGACGGCGGCTCTCTGTGTACCACTTTATACCATCTACCATCAAGGTACTGTCAGCGTGTGTTTTTTGTCCTCTTGATGGCCTGTGCATGGAACCGTTGAGGTTTAACCCCATGAATTGCTGGTGTCTGCTGGTGGAACTGTTTGTGCACATTGCTTACTACTCTACAGCCCTGTATATTATCCTATATGGACTGTTTTCTCCCTTGTTTTTAGAAGTGGATCTGCAATAAATGGATTATTTTTTCTCTATATTTATATGATTATTTTCTTTTATCCCAACAACATTGGGCTTATATATTTTATATATATTTTACAGACATTTAAGAGCGCGGACTTGTTTTGTGTATATTACTTGTCATGGACCATGAAATACTGAAGTGTTTCTAAGTGAAATCCTAATTCATGTATTACAGGAGATTTTATTCTGAACCCCAGCCAGGTCAATAGACTCAGAAGAGATACTCATTGTCCATTGTGTGATAACCCTATCAAAAGACTTTTGATTATCAGGTGTAAATGACTTCTGCCCTGTCTCAACCCTCCAGACAGTTCCATTGTTCTGTGGCTGGCTATTGTGTACATTGATTGCCCCCCTGGGGCTTTTGTCTGAATACACATCAGTCTTTCTATTCAAACCGTTCTGACCAATCTCTGCTGTGTCATTTTTAAGTCCTCATTTGCATGGAAGGTGGACCTGATGGGGAACTGATGGGACTCTAAAATGACCAATAAGAAAGCGGTTGTTGGGGGCGGGATGTTCCAAATCCTGTATAAAAGTGTCCTGTTTACATCCAGCATTAAGCCTTGGCTCATGTATGGATTATTCTGCGATTCCAGGGATATTCCTACCCGTGGAATATTGGGTGATTTTCTTTTATGGAAGAAGAAGGGAATGGATGACGGGGATATGTTCTACTACCGTCACACACCTTAATAGAAAGTGGGACATATCATTTTTGTAAACTTATTTTTAATATAAGATTATTCCTCGGGCCTCTGAGACAGGGTGGTACCGGGAGAAAACCTCCACAATGATAGATTCCTTGCGAAATGGAAAACCCTCTGTGTAAATCATGGGGTTGCTATAATGGAACTCATCGTCGAGAAAGATAAAATACAGCTGGGAGAACCAATTAAACAGATATCTCCGAAATCGCCCCCGAAGTCAGGACTGAAGTATGGGAATGAAATCGCGCAAGTTCAGCTGAACTCACACAATTTCTTTCCCGCTGTCAGTGTGAACCTACTCTAAAGGCCTAGAACCCTTTAAATAGTCAGATTATTTTGATAAACTGAATAAGATAATAAAAAATGAGGTAGAGCTTACCCAGCAAAAGCTTAAGTTCGTCAAAGTTTACATTTACACGATTGGGAAACTGGGGAAATATATTTTTCCACAGTCAAGAATTTCAATGTATTTAGAAAAATAAGTATGGTACAATCAAATAGGCAAAAAGCAATGATTACAGAGTAGTACAGTGGAGTAAACGAGATACCTAAAGTTAGGTATAGAGGGTGAATACACAATAGGAACCTGATTGGGTTCTGAAAACCAGAAATACACAATTCTCAAAAGAGCATGAGCAATATTGAACTACATCAGAATGATCTACCATTCAGGGGTACCAATGAAGGGATAGGGGAGAGAGATAGGAATAGTGAATGGTTGAGGGGGAGGACGATAGGAGGGGGAGGGCATACGGGCAAGAGGGGGGGGGGGAAGGCACTCCTGGTAGTAAGTTGTAACAGGACGCTCATGTCCACGGTAACCAAATACCGTCAAACTTCTTAGGACATTTCTTATTTAGGTATGTCATTCTATATATTGGTAAGGCACTGTTAATGGACTGTTCCCAAAGAGTAATTGTTGGGGGAGATGCAGAGTTCCACTTAAGTAAAATAACTTTCTTAGCATAGTACCACAGATATGAAAGCAGGAGTTTAGTATACTGAGGTCTCTGTCCTTCTGTATACCTAGTAAAGCCAACTCTGGATAGGTCACCAAGGACAACTGGAGGTGCTCGTTAATGGCTTCAAAAACCTCTGCCCAGAACTGTGCAACCTTGGGCCAGCTCCAGAACATGTGGAAATAGGTGCCGGTGTCTGTCTGGCATCTATCACATAGGGAATCTCTCTGGGGGTACAGTCTGTGCAGCCTCTGCGGAGTGTAATACTTTGTATCAGTTTATCCCTGGAGGAGATAACCAGCCCCAAACTGTCCTCAAAACATTCATTCCAATCCTCTCTTTCCAATGTGGGAATATCAGTTTTCCACACCTCCTAGAGCCTCTCCAGTTTGGGAGAGTGCAGGCTAAGTAGGGACACATAGATGGAAGAGAGAGGTTTAGTCAAGGACTCCTGTGCTAAAAGCTCCTTTATGGGATCCATGGACAAGGCAATAGGCTCTGGGAACTGGGCCAGAGCTGCATGGCGCAGCTGCCAATAACGGAAGTATATCCATCTAGGCAGTTTAAATTTAGTTGCAAGGTCTTGATATCCCAAGACCTTGCAACTGGCATAATATCATGGAGGACCCAAACTCAAACCTGCGGATTAGGAACATTAGGGTTACCCAATAATGGTTAAAATGGCGACCAGGTATTCGGTCTTAGGAACCTCTTCCTAGCGGCCCCCCACACTCTCAAAGTCATCTTAGACGCATGCGGAAGTTCAGCGTAGGCCCCAGGGCTCCCGATACCCCCAATTCCCCAGGTAACTCAGAGAAACCAAGATGGTTGCCTCCAGGCACACAGCTGTGTTGACTCTAGACCGGGCAAACCACCAACGGACTGAAACCAATATGGCCCCCAATAATATACCTGGAAGTTAGCCCTAAGCAAAATGGCCAGTGGTTCTAGGGCTAAAGAAAAAAGGGAGGGGGAAAGAGGGAACCCTTGGCACGTACCCCACTGCAGCGGAAATCCATCCGAGACCCTATCATTAGACTTTATACGGGCCTTTGGGGCTTGATAGAGTAGTTTCAACCAAAGTAGGAATTGAGGACCAAACCGATATCTGCCTAGCACCTCCCAAAGGTAACCCCCACTCAACGGAGTCAAATGCTTTTTCAACATCCAAAGAGGCAATGACTCTAGTTCCCCCATTATCGTGGGCAGTGGACATGTTGGGATGGAGCCGCCCTAAATTGATATCAGTGCCCTTACCGCTCATGGACCCTGTCTGATCCAGGACCTGTGCTAGACGTTTGGCTAAAACTTTGGCAAATAGCTTTGCGTCAACATTTATTAAGGAAATCAGATGGTATGATGCACAGTCCTTGGGGTCCTCACCCGGTTTGGGCACCAACACAATGATAGCCTCAGAGATAGACTCCAGGAGGGATCCCATCTGGGAAAACCAGACAGACTGTCTGGTGAGCCTAGGGGCAAGGAGTTCCTGATACATGGAATAAAATTTGACTGGAATTCCATCCACCCCGGGGGTATTGCCTGGTTGTCATAGCTAGCTGGACCCCCTCCAGAGTTATATCTCGGTCTAACTGGGCGCTAGTTTCGGGGGACAGAGAAGGAAAGTCCACCCCGGCCAGATAGGTGTCCAGTTCCAGTGCATCATAGTCTACCTTAGTTGAGTATAAGGAGCTATAGTACCTCATGAACCTAGCATTAATGTCATCTGGGCTCATAAGGGGGTTCCCCCCTCTAGTCCCTGATCCTGCCAATATGGGTACTGGAAGAGCTTATCGTTTTTGTCCCCATATTCAAACACTCGCTGGGCTGCACTAAGCATTGATTTTTTAGTCATGTCTACTCTATGCAGTTCCACGGCCTTGAGCATATACTGCCATGATCCATAGTTAAGAAGAGACGGATTGGCTACAAAACCAGCTTCCTTGACACTGAGTTCCCTGTCCAATTCTTCCAGTGACTGCAAAGACTGCTTCCGGCTACCAGCAATGCGAGAGATATAGTCCCCCCCATAGCCACCCCTTAAAGGTGTCCCAAACTAGCAAGGAGTCCGATGAATAAGCATGTCACGTACCTGGTGGAGATCGAGCACTAGAGGGGGCTTCTCTTGCACCTCCTGTCCCAACGCCCCTGGTAGAGATGACAGGAAGTGGAGGACACAGAGTGGCATGAGGGCTGATGTAGTAGATGGCTTCGGCTGGGCCTTGGCAGAGACCTGATGGCTGGAGATCACTGGGAAGGTACTGAAGACAGGAACTCCGTGTTGGTGGAACAGCAGGCGGAGGCATAACCGTAACAGAAGCCAAAAGGTCATCAACAGCCGAGCAGAGCAGGTACCGAGACATGAGGCAGAGACTAAGTCAGAATACAGGCTGGGTCTGGTACACAGTCGGGCAGCGAGGTACAGGAACATAAGGCAGAAGCAGAGTCAACACAAGCCGAGGTCACAGGTAGGCAAACGGAGATCCAAGATAGGTACAGATGAAGCCAGGTCAAACACAAGGAACAGAAACAGGTCTGGTAGCAGGAAACAAGCTAAAAGACCTACTTTATAGTTTATAGTACTTTAGTCAAATACAGTGGCGGCTGGTGCTCAAAATTTTTGGGGGGGCGCAAACGAAAAAAAAAATATTGCAGCCTCACTGTGCCCATCACATGCAGCCACTGTGCCATGCCACCAAATGTAGCCACTGTGCCATGCCACCAAATGCAGCCACTGTGCCATCAATTGTCACCACTGTGCCATGCCATCAAATGCAGCCACTGTGCCATCAATTGTCACCACTGTGCCATGCCATCAAATGCAGCCACTGTGCCATCAATTGTCACCACTGTGCCATGCCATCAAATGCAGCCACTGTGCCATCAATTGTCACCACTGTGCCATGCCATCAAATGCAGCTACTGTGCCCATCAATTGTCACCAATGTGCCATGCCATCATATGCAGTCACTGTGCCATCAATTGTCACCAATGTGCTATGCCATCATTTGCAGTCACTGTGCCATCAATTGTCACCACTTGTGTCACTAATTGTGCCATGCCATCAAACGCCACCACTGTGCCATCAATTGTCACCAATGTGCCATGCCATCAAAAGCAGCTACTGTGCCCATCAATTGTCACCACTGTGCCATGCCATCAAATGCAGTCACTGTGCAATCAATTGTCACCACTGTGCCATGCCATCAAACGCCACCACTGTGCCATCAATTGTCACCACTGTGCCATGCCATCAAACGCAGTCACTGTGCCATCAATTGTCACCTCTCTGCCATGCCATCAAATGCAGTCACTGTGCCATCAATTGTCACCTCTCTGCCATGCCATCATATTCAGTCACTGTGCCATCAATTGTCACCACTGTGCCCGGCCTGTGCTCATTGTTGCCTCTGTGCCCCATGATGCCACTGTGCCCCATGCTGCCACTGTGCCCCATGCTGCCACTGTGCCCCATGCTGCCACTGTGCCCCATGCTGCCACTGTGCCCCATGCTGCCCCTTTCCCTGTAAAAAAATCACTTACCTGACGCTTCCATGTCCTCCCTCGATGTCTTCTGCCGCCCTGGAGAAGCTTCAGCCAATCAGGTTCCTGAAAACCAGAATCCGGGAACCTGATTGGCTGAAACGGCTGTCAGTCTAATGCAAGGACCGCAGATTGTCTGCGCTCCGAGCATAGACTTCCGAGAGCCGGAGGGCGGGACTGGAAAAGCCTATCAGAGCCACTGGCTTTGATAGGCAGTTCCCCTCAGCCAACCAGCTGTCGCTATTCGGGTAACCGGCGTCCCATGTCCGGTTATACGAATAGACCAGGCAGCTGGCAACAGTAACACACGTCCAATGCATAGCATTGAACGTGTGTTACTTGCGAGAGGGGGTGGCGCTGCAGCGCCCTCTATAGACGGCCGCCAGAACTTCGGCTAAAATGTCAAAATGACATTTTAGCCGAATAAAAGTTCTTAAAGGGCCCGTTTTTTTTTTTTTTAATTCTTTTTTTTTTTTGTGACTGCGGGAGGGGGGGCGGCGCCCGTGCGCCCATATGGGCGGGCCGCCACTGGTCAAATAGCACTTTTCAAAGAAATTGAGGCAACAGTAGAGTATGTCTGATGCATTTTGTATCATAGTACATCGTCTATGATACGAAACGCTTCGGAAGGACTCAGCTGTTGCCACAATAACTTTGAAAAGCACCATTTTCCTTCCATAATGTAAGTGTTCCTACTACATTAAAATTCCTTATTTATACAGTATTACGCTATGTGCCTTCTCTTTTCTTCCATTTTTTGATTTACATCCCTTTACATCACCTTGGGACTATCTGGACCATTGCTCCTCATGAGAACATTTTACAAGGACATCATCCCCTCAGTGGTTGGGTTTAACCTGTTGATGTCTGACCACCCTCGGTTTGGTAATTTGGAGTACAACTTATGATCCATTCCCTAGTGGTAATTTCACATAAAGCCTGTTTGACCCACATAACTTACTTTTTTTTGGGTTCAAACCTTATGGTAAGCCTTCTACCTACTGGTGGCGGTTTTCTTCACCTCATCATGTTTTCACCTTCATAATTTTTTATGTTTGAAGCCATCACCAAGTTTTGAACTTTCACCTACCAGAATATAGACATTCGGTTGTCTATTGGTGTACTATTCCCTGTTTTACCTATAGACAGTAATCTGTTTATCCCTATTTGTGCAAACATCATATATTTTATTGTTTTTCTACCATACTTTCTAGCACTATGTTTTTTCTTGATTATGTGCACATTGATTAGCGCTACACCTTTTTTTGATAAACAGCTAAACACTTGTCAGAGACTCTAGTAAACGGAAGCCCAATGCTTGAGTTGTCTACCGAAGGAATCCAACTTTATTTTACTTTTTTGTGAAACTGCAATACAATAAAATGACAAGATATCAGTACACATAGAATCATTAGTCTAGCATAAAAGACAGATAACACCCCCACTCTTATTTGCCCTGGCCATAGAGCCCCTAGCCCAGGCCATTAGGACCAACACGGATATTCGGGGTTGCCTTAGAGATGATCAGGAATTCAAGATTAGTTTGTATGCTGACGATGCCCTGGTGTTCCTTACGGAACCTCTATTATCTATTCCAGTCCTTCTAGATACACTAAATACGTTCCATGCCATATAAGGTCTTAAAATGAATGCTAATAAATGCTCGGCCCTCCCACTTAACTTACCCCCGGACTTACAGGGTTTGCTTAAAAGAAACTTCCCATTTATCTGGTGTCCTCAATCTTTTACATATCTGGGAGTCAATATTACCTCCTCACACTCACTATTATTCAAAGCTAATTATCCCCCCATCATTACATGCATAAGCTCCCTCCTAAACACTTGGTCCACTTATCACATATCCTTTTTAGGCAGAGTCTGTGCTATCAAAATGAATATTATCCCTAAATTATTCTTTTATTTTCGTTCCCTCCCTATACTTGTCCCTAAAACTAAAATTGAAGGCATTCAAAGGATCAACAAATTCATTTGGGCGGATAAGAAACCTAGATATAGCTATGCTCTCTTACACAGACCACAATCAAAAGGAGGCCTAGGCCTTCCTAATCTCTGGCAATATTATCTGGCTGCAAAACTCTCCCAGCTGTCCCAGTGGTTCTCCCCTTTGCAGGACTTGCCATGGATGAAGTTTGAAACAATATCAATTCTGCCATACCATACTATGGTCTAACAACATGCTATACAGAAAACTTTTCAAACTTAATATAATTGTTGCCCACCTCTTTCAACTATGGATGAAGATAAAAGACACTCACATACTCTCCTCCCCTATCTCCCCACTTACATCATTTTTAGGTGACACTAGACTCAATCTAGCCTTCATAAACAGACAACACTTCTCATATTGGATTAACAATAACCTTATCACACTGTCCTCACTACAATCTAAATGGGTATTCAAACCCTTTGCAACAATTCAAAAAAGGACTATGGTCTCCCCCAGTCAGAGGTAGAAAATTATGCGCTAATAAAGTCCTTTTATGCACAACAATTCTCACTCTCCACCCCCTCCACCAACACCTTGTTTGAGAGGATATGCTTATCCTCCTCAAGAGATAGAGGGATGATATCCCGCCTATACAACTACCTCAATAACCTTGACCTGCAAGACAAATCCACTCAGATGCTCCACTAGGAGGAGGATCTAAATAGCTCTTTCTCTCCAGAATCCTGGTATATTATGGAGAGACACCAATCAAAATATTCTCTAGATGGTATTTTACCCCTTCTAAGCTACATTTTTTCTACCCTGGCGTCTCCCCAAACTGCTTCAGGGGTTGTGCGGAGCAAGGCACACTACTACACACATTCTGGAGCTGCCCCCTTTTAGCCCAAATATGGAAGCTGGCGGCATCTAGATTTGAAGAGTCCTCTGGCTATAAGATCATCCTCACCCCTCAAATTTTGTATATTGTATGCTGGGATCCCAAACATCCCTATGCCTTGTACCAGACTATTCCACTCTCTTTGTAGCTCTATCCAATGGATGGTTGCACTCAACTGGAGATCTAGCACCATCTCCTGGACACAAGTGTTGGACCGGATGGAGACTCTCAAACTTTCTGAAAGAGTCTATCACACTCTTAACGATAGCCTCCACATATATAACTCCAACTGGTCTAATTGGCTCACCCTCCAATAGTTTCACCCCCCTCTCTTTTGTTTTCTTTACTATCTTGCCTAACCTAGATTTGAGCAATGTAATCTAATCTTTCATTCATCTGTTATACAATGCTATCATACTCTGATTGATGTAATCTTTATAATTATGCCTTGCGTAATTTGTACTGTCTATATTTCATTATCTGTATGCATATTCACTTTTATATTTTCAATAAACTTTTGTAAACAAAAAAAAAGACAGATAACACAACAGACATGCACTTACAGGTGATGATGTCTCAAGCCCCTTGGGAGAGAAACAGACATGCTGCATCCTTAGAGAATGGCAATCTAAAATGGCTGACGAACTTCCTAAACCAAGTGTCACTTCCTGTCTGAGAAATTGACATAACTAGAGATAAAGCTGCTACAGACTTTTGCCACTAGATGGCAGTGGTAAACTACGCATTCTATATAAGTAACTACAGGTACTCCTCGCTTAACGACCAATTTCCGTTTCAACGACTTGGTCGTTAAGCGAATTGGTCGTTAAGTGAGGAACTGCATGTACTGTATACAGTAGTACAGTATATGCATAGTATTTGACAATACAATATTCTGAATAAGTAAAATAACAAGAAAGATCAAACTGAAAACTTCCACTTGTTTTAATTTGCATAGGTTGTGTAATTTACACACAGTACTGCAATGTACAGTATTACAGAACATAAAGTTAGCTAAGTACAGTAGGTACATTAAAGCACCAAAAACCACAGTACTGTACTGTAGAGTGTACAAGATGGAAAAAGGATATTTAACCACTTAAGGACCGCCTACTGCACATATACGTCGGGAAAATGGCACGGCTGGGCACATCAACGTATATATACGTTGGTTTTAGTACCCAGCCGTGGGTCACGGGCGCGCGCCCGTGACCCGGTCCGAAGCGCCAGGACAGGGACCGCGGGACTCGCGGACCCGATCGCCGCTGCAGTGCGGTGATCCGTCCCTGGAGCTGAAGAACGGGGAGAGCCGTGTGTGAACACGGCTTCCCTGTGGCCGCAGCATCGATCACGTCATCCCTGTTATAGGGGGACGCGATCGATGACGTCACAACTACAGCCACACCCCCTACAGTTGTAAACACACACACACAGGGAACACTCAATGTCACAGCGCCCCCTGTGGTTAACTCCCAAACTGCAATTGTCATTTCCACAGTAAACAATGCAATTTAAATTTTTTGCTGTGAAAATGACAATTGTCCCAAAAATGTGTCAAAATTGTTCGAAGTGTCCGCCATAATGTCGCAGTCACGAGAAAAATCACTGATCGCCGCTATTAGTAGTAAAAAAAAAAAAAATTAATAAAAATGCAATAAAACTATCCCTTATTTTGTAAACGCTATAAATTTTGCGAAAACCAACCGATAAACGATTATTGCGATTTTTTTTACCAAAAATAGGTAGAAGAATACGTATCTGCCTAAACTGAGGAAAAAAAAAAACTTTTTTTATATATTTTTGGGGGATATTTATTATAGCAAAAAGTAAAAAATATTGCATTTTTAAAAAAAAATTGTCGCTCTATTTTTGTTTATAGCGCAAAAAATAAAAACCGCAGAGGTGATCAAATACCACCAAAAGAAAGCTCTATTTGTGGGGAAAAGAGGACGCCAATTTTGGGAGCCACGTCGCACGACCGCGCAATTATCAGTTAAAACGACGCAGTGCCGAATCGCAAAAAGGGGCAAGGTCCTTTACCTGCATTTTGGTCCGGGTCTTAAGTGGTTAAAATACAGTAAACAGAAAAAAAAAAAATTCATTTTAGTCAACGAATCCTTCAAAATCTTCATCTGTGTCATCATCAGAGCTATTGTCAGGAGCTGCTGAAGGCCCAGGTAAGGGACACGATGGAGTAGAAATTGAAGCATTGGTAGTTACATAAATAGTTACACTGTACTGTACATACAGTACTGTAATGTACTACAGTATATCTGTATAGTACTGTATATTGTCACACTACTGTGCTGTATTGTGTGGGCCTGAGAGAGATCCTGGACTGTATACAGTACAGTATAGCCATTTATAACGTTTTTTTCTTTGCATCCTTGCATTCTTTTGCAAAAATAATTTACTGCTGAAATGTGAATACTGACCATGAAACCAGCAGTACCGGACCTCAGAATAGTGTAGTACGTGTACAGTATATCAGCCATGAATGACTTTGAGACACAGGGCCGCCGCTACCACGTTTTAGCACGTAAACACGTTTTAGCTCGTACCGTCGGTGAGATGGTCGCTAAACAGGTCGGTCGTTAAGCGAGGAGTACCTGTATAACTAAATTAGCCTGTAAAGGCAGCACACTGTATCTTGATTGGCTCCTTATGGTTAATAAACTTAAATCCTGTGTTAGGGATACCAGTGATGTGTTACAGAAAATAGATACCTGAAAATTTAAGGTGAGCTATGGCTGTTTGGGATAGACGCGGGGTCATTGTACACGTCTATCCCAAATAGACACGGACTACAGGCGATTGAGTTCTTCTTAGAATGCCATTAACCAGAAATGGGACCACAGAATCAGTTCTTTCTGGACCTTCTGTCGTTTGCATTGGAAAATAACTTTTTCCAATTTGCAGGATGATATTACCAGCAGATCAGGGGCATTCAGCCTATGCGTGCCTCCATCTGGTACTGTGGGAGAAGGCAGATGTTTATACTTTGCAAATGTACCTTGGCCATGTACATAGATAACGTTTTGATGCTGTGGAGAGAGGATGTTGATTCCTTACATTCGTTTACTGAAGGTCTAAATCAAAACAAACGCAATATTCATTTGACGTATGCTTTTGATAGGAAACAAATTCCCTTCCTAGACCTATTATTAATAACGATAGGTAAGGATACACTTGTTACTCATACCTTCCAGAAACCGACAGCTGCTAATACCCTTCTATGTGCACACCATCCAGAATGGCTAAAAAACAGTATACCAATAGGTACATTTTTATGTATTAAAAGAAACAGTACAAGACAAGAAGATTATAGACAGGAAGAGAGAAAGAGCTATGTAGGGCCAAACAAAGTGTTAACCCGTAGTAGAAATTAACTTCTACATTCTAAAAAGATATACAAAAAGAAGAAATAGGAACCCCAACATCATGTCTGCCTAATTACCAAATTTGTTGCCCAGTGGGAAGAAGTGCGGTGGTGTTGGGGAATTTTGTTAAACAATCCTGCATTACCAAAGTTTGTTGGCAATGCCCCAAAAATTGTAGCCCACAGAGCACATAATCTATGGGACATTTTAATCCACTTTGAATTTGTGAGATCTCCTTCTGACAACTGGTTGACATCATACCCCAGGTCTAAGGGAATGTTCTCATGTGGGAGATGTCAACAATGCCCCTTTGTGGATCACATTGCCTCCTTCATTGTCTCTGAAAATATAAAAGATTTGATAAAATGTTCTACTTCTAGGGTCATTTATATGCTCACCTGCCCTTATAATACATTTTAAATAGGAAAAACTAAAAGACAGCTACGTGTGAGGATAGATAAGTATATAAGAGAAATTATAGAAAAAGACCCTGAGAAGACACTAGAGAAGCGTTTCCGGGAAGGACATGGAGGAAGCTTTATTTTATAGGAATTGATGAGTTACTTTGCATTTCAGTTACTATATAAAGTTTTTTTTATGCTTAGTGGCACCTTAGGGATTAAAGCAAATCTAGTTTCAAATAATGGAAACCATTTTCGTGTTGTTCACACAGTATCACTTTAAGAGAAATTAGAAGGTGGCTCCCTCCTTAAATGGCCTTTGTTTAAGGCAGGGCTCAACATTTCAAGTCCTGAGCTACTAGCCAGGCTTCAAGAGTTACTCGCCACCAGTTGCCCCACCTAATTCATACACTGCCCTGCACCTAATTGCACCCGTAAACACGCCCTCATAGATTATCTCATGGAATTACACTGTTAAATGGTTTATGCAGAATCAAGTTACAAAATTAAATATTACCAACAACAACTTTAACAAATTGGGGCAGGGCACTAGGGGCAGACCAGAGGGACAGGACACTGAGGGCAGACCAGAGGGATAGGGCACTAGAACTGGGTCTCTTCCCCATTCTCTTGCTGTCTCCTCTGCAACTCCCATTCATCCTCTCTCTCTCCCTCTCCCTCTCCTATTCATCTCATCATCAGGAGCCTGTGTGTGTCCCCACTTCCCCCTTTTATTCAGGGTGGCAGTGAGGAGAGGAGCTACAGCACAGCGGGAGGGAGCACAATCCATCGCTGAGATCCACACAACTGCACAGCCATTGACACCATAGCACAGCGCACACTGACACTGTACATCACACATTGAGACCAGTCTGTTCACAGTGCTCAGGCTGAACTGTTGGACACTTACATAGAGCACAAGGAGAAGAAAACTGCACAAACTGGAAGGCTGCCACTCTCATGTCAGGGTAACTTTCAGTGAGCGCTGCACGAGTGGTAATTTTCGTAATCCTCCACTTCACTCATTACTTTCTGCTCTCCAGCTTCATTGGTCGAAGAGCACCTGTGTACTGCTCCGCCTGTGCCCGGCTCACCAGACTACTTTTCCTGAGCATGTACCTTTCCTCTTCGGCCGCCAATCTCATTGGACTCTAAGTGTAGGCACAGATTGGAGGGAGATTGGTCATGCAGCCCTGTCATCACTCGCCCCCAGCTTAAATCCACTCGCCAAATGCTAGTAGGCGAGTGGAAATTTTGAGGGCTGGCTTAAGGGCATAGGGAAGGTGGATACACTACTATGATAAGGCTATGTATGATGTTGCGAAACGCATTGATTTCACAGACACATCATGGACATTTGGGATCCCATGCTCTGTTTGGATGTGCGCTGAACCGGTACACGCAGGGAAATCCCCCATTCCTCATGGCAGGAATTTTATGATGTGCAGACTGTTAGTTGTCTTGCAGCTGGCCTTGAGTGACTGACGAGGAGTGAATCCCTGACAACTTTGGTGCATAAAGCATGCCGTGTGAGCAATTGCGACCACTTGGAGTTCTGTCTTGCCGGGTAAAACTGCTTGGTCCCCACCTTTATACATTCGCAATATAAAAAAAGAAATAGCTACCTAGCGGCAACAGTGACACTAATACAGCGATCTGAAAACCGATCGCTTAGTGACACTGGCAATAGAGGGTGAAAGGGTTAACTAGGCGGTGATCAAGGGGTTAAACCTTTATTAGGGGGGGGGCTACCCTGGATCTAAAGGGTCCTAAGACTAACTGCCCTGCAACTTTTAACTGACACTGACACTAAATGCAGTGATCAGCAAATATATGATCACTGCAATCAGTGACACTGGGGCTGGGGGGGGGGGGTAATCTGAGGGGTTTATGTGTGCCTATGTGTACTGGTGCCAGATTAGTATTAGGTGCAACTCACTTTGTGATGTCTTCTCTCCTCCCGCCGGAACGAAAAGACCGCCGAGAGGAGAATTACATCACTTCCTCTGCCTGTGTTTACATTACGCGGGCAGAGGGGAAAGCAGATTCGCTGGGAGCAATCACGAGGGGGCGGACAGAAATGAACAGCCCCCCCCTCATCCTGGATCGCTACCAGAGGCTTACCGACCGACGCATTTACCGATGCCGGCACGTCCATCTGCCTGTACGTGCCATTCTGTGGACGTATATCTACAGTACAGACCAAAAGTTTGAACACACCTTCTCATTCCAAGAGCTTTCTTTATTTTCATGACTATAAAAATTGTAGAGTCACACTGGAGGCATCAAAACTATGAATTAACACATGTGGAATTATATACATAACAAAAAAGTCTGAAACAACTGAAAATATATGTCATATTCTAGGTTCTTCAAAGTAGCCACCTTTTGCAGCAGACACATCTCTAGAACAACTGTTAAGAGGAGACTGTGTGAATCAGGCATTCATGGTAGAATATCTGCTAGGAAACCACTGCTAAAGAAAGGCAACAAGCAGAAGAGACTTGTTTGGGCTAAAGAACACAAGGAATGGACTTTAGACCAGTGGAAATCTGTGCTTTGGTCTGATGAGTCCAAACTTGAGATCTTTGGTTCCAACCACCGTGTCTTTGTGCGACACAGAAAAGGTGAACGGATGGACTCTACATGCCTGGTTCTCACTGTGAAGCATGGAGGAGGTGTGATGGTGTAGGGGTGCTTTGCTGGTGACACTGTTGGGGATTTATTCACAATTGAAGGCATACTGAACCAGCATGGCTACCACAGCATCTTGCAGCGGCATGCTATTCCATCCGGTTTACGTTTAGTTGGACCATCATTTATTTTTCAACAGGACAATGACCCCAAACACACCTCCAGGCTGTGTAAGGGCTATTTGACCAAGAAGGAAAGTGATGGGGTGCTGCGCCAGATGACCTGGCCTCCATAGTCACAGGACCTGAACCCAATCGAGATGGTTTGGGGTGAGCTGGACCGCAGAGTGAAGGCAAAAGACCCAACAAATGCTAAGCATCTCTGGGAACTCCTTAAAGACTGTTGGAAGACCATTTCAGGTGACTACCTCTTGAAGCTCATCAAGAGAATGCCAAGAGTGTGCAAAGCAGTAATCAAAGCAAAAGGTGGCTACTTTGAAGAACCTAGAATATGACATATTTTCAGTTGTTTCACACTTTTTTGTTATGTATATAATTCCACATGTGTTAATTCATAGTTTTGATGCCTTCAGTGTGAATCTACAATTTTCATAGTCATGAAAATTAAGAAAACTCTTGGAATGAGAAGGTGTGTCCAAACTTTTGGTCTGTACTGTACATGCGGCGGTTGTTAAGCGGTTAAGGGCTCCTTCATATATAGTGAAAAGGAAGTGTGTTCTGGGCGGAGGTCGATGACATAATTCAGACAACAGCTTTGTTATGTTAAAATGAAGTGATCTGTGTCTGCTGATGCTGCATCCTCTATTTAGTTTGATACCTTACCAATCGTATGAGCTTTCTTAAGCATAGTGAAACCACCCATGGTCCAGATCTAAATTTACATCCAGTACCCTTGTATACGGTATATTGCCTAAATGTATATGTATGCTTTGTGTATATGTATGCTACTTTGTATAGCATTTGACTAGTATTGGATTCCAAAAAACTAACTCACACAGACATATGCAACAGTATTTGTGTAAGGTTAAAAAATAAAGACAACAATAAAAACCAAATATATATATATATATATATATATATATATATATATATATATATATTATAAAAACGTGCACATATGCCTTTTTTTTCCAATGAAAGAAATGTAAAAAAAAAACCCTCATAATTTGTGAGGCATTGGTTGGCAGGATTGTGGTGGGTGTAAAATGTCACCTACAGTGCCGTGCAAAAGTATCCCCCCCCCTGGCTTTTTACCTATTTTGTTACACTACAGCCCTTAGTTTTTTTAATCTGAATTATATGTGGTGCATCAGAACACAATAGCCCACGTTGGTGAAGTAAAATTAGAAAAATATATATACAAAAAAAAAATATTCTTCAGAAATCAAAAAACTGATTATTGGCATGTGCCCCCTTTGTTATGACACACTATCTGTCATTACATATACACACTTTTTTGAAAGGTCCCAGAGGCTGCAACACCTAAGCAAGAGGCACCACTAACCAAACACTGCCATGAAGACCAAGGAACTCTCCAAACAAGTAAGGGACAATGTTGTTGAGAAGTAAAAGTCAAGGTTAGGTTATATATATATAAAAAAATCTTTGATGATCCCTAGGAGCACCATCAAATCTATCATAACCAAATGGAAAAAACATGGCACAACAGCAAACCTGCCAAGAGACTGCCACACACCAAAACTCACGGACCGGGCAAGGAGGGCATTAATCAGAGCACAGAGACCTAAGGTAACCCTGGAGCAGCTGCAGAGTTCCACAGCAGAGACTGGAGTATCTGTACATAGGACGACAATAAGCAATATGCTCCATACAGTTGGGCTTTATGGCAGAGTGGCCAGAACAAAGCCATTACTTTCAGCAAAAAACAAAATGGCATGTTTTGAGTTTGCAAAAAGGCATATGGGAGGCTCCCAAAATGTATGGAGGAAGGTGCTCTGGTCTGATGAGCCTAAAATTGTACTTTTTGCCCATCAAAGAAACACATCACATCACCCAAAGAGCACCCTCCCCACAGTGAAACATGGTGGTGGCAGCATCATGCTGTGGGAATGTTTTTCAGCAGTTGGGACTGGGAAACTGGTTAGAGTAAAAGGAAAGATGGATGGTGCTAAATACAGGGATATTCTTAAGCAAAACATGTACCACTCTCTGTGTGTGATTTGAGGCTAGGATGGAGGTTTATCTTCCAGCAGGACAATGACCCCAAACACACTGCTAAAGCAACACTTGAGTGGTTTAACTGGTTGCCGACTCCCCTGCGCAAGAGTCTGTAGCTCTACGTCGGGTCTTTAAGCGGCCACTAGGGGGCGTGATCGCCGCCGGGCACTCGCGATTGCTCGGTACAGAGCGAGGACTGGGAGCTGTGTCCGAAGTGTCCGCCATAATGTCGCAGTACTGAAAAAAAAAAAATAAAAAAAAAAAAAAGCTGATCGCCGCCAATACTAGTAAAAAAAAAATCTTAATAAAAATGCCATAAAACTACCCCCTAGTTTGTAAACGCTATAACCTTTGCGCAAACCAATTAATAAACGCTTATTGGGATTTTTTTTTTACGGAAAATATGTAGAATACGTATAGGCCTAAACTGAGGAAAAAAAATGTGTTTTTTAATATATTTTTGGGCGAGATTTATCATAGCAAAAAGTAAAAAATATTGCAAATTTTTTCAAAATAGTCGCTCTATTTTTGTTTATAGCACAAAAAATAAAAACCGCAGAGGTGATAAAATACCACCAAAAGAAAGCTCTATTTGTGGGAAAAAAAGGACCCCAATTTTGTTTGGGAGCCACGTCGCATGACCGCGCAATTGTCAGTTAAAACGACGCAGTGCCGAATCGCAAAAAGTGCTCTGGTCATTGGGCAGCAATATGGCCGGGGGTTAAGTGGCTAAGGGGAAACATGTAAATGGGCTGGAATGGCCTAGTCAAAGCCCAGACCTTAATCCAATAGAAAATCTGTGGTCAGACTTAGACCCCTTTCACACTGAGGAGTTTTTCAGGCGGTACAGCGCTAAAAATAGTGATGTTATACCGCCTGAAAAACTCCTTCACTGCCTACTCAATGTGAAAGCCCGAGGGCTTTCACACTGAGGCGATGCGCTGGCGGGAGAGAAAAAAATCTCCTGTCAGCAGCATCTTTGGAGCGGTGAGAGGATTGGCGTGTATACCGCTCCTTCATCGCTCCTTCCCATTTAAAACAATGGGAAACCGCGGCAATACCGCCCGCAATGTGCCTCTGCAGAGGTGCATTGCGGGCGCTATTAACCCTTTATCGGCCACTAGCAGGGGTGAATACCGCCCCGCTAGCGGCCGGATCCTGCGGCAAATCCGACGCACCGCTGAGCGCATATTGTTTGTGAATACCTTGCTTGCCTCTCAACGTTGCGCCGGTGAAGCCTAAAGAATATACGCTACGCCGGCTGAAAGATGCGCCGATTTAAGTTGATCCGGGCCATAGGGTCTACAAACTATGGGCTATATACTGGAATTTATTATTACATTTTTATTTTTTACTAGTAATGGCGGGGATCAGTGCGATGAACATTTGGACACTGACACTTTTTGGGAACCAGTGACACTAATAAAGTGATCAGTGCTAAAAATATGCGTTGTCATTGTACTAATGACGCTGGCTGGGAAGGGGGTTAAACATCTAGTGCAATCAAAGGGTTAAATGTGTGCCTAGCCAGTGTTTATGTGGACTTTGTGTGGTGAAAATCTATTACTTTCCCACTGACAGGACATGGCTCTGCCTTTTTTACATAGGCAGAGCCCTGTCCTGTGTAAATTCATGAGGATCCACGAGTCCCGGCGGTAATCTAGTGTCTGGCACCTGGTGATCGACATCTGCTGTTCTCAATCACAGCACAGCCAGGTCACCAGCGGTGCGCCCCCCCACCCGGAAGTTTTAGGTACGCGACCTGTTGCATCCGAGCCACCTTGCCGCCAAATATAATTGGTTATATGGTTGCAAGTGGTTAATTAGGAGTGATTAGTTCTCTGTTCTGCCATGTCTGATAGGCACAGCACAAAAAAAATTGCTGCTGCAGGCTTTGTTCTTCTCACTACTGTCCTTGCTTTCCTTTGCTCAGCTCAGAGTGGGAGGGTGGAGGAAAGTTAACTGTGTAGGCATTGTTAGTGTACATTTTTTTTTTTTAAATCGTACACATTTTCCAAAAATGAATAAAAAATATTATATACATAAATGAAAACAAACAAGCTTACATCAGCAAATAACAGAAAAGAAAATATATTTTCCTGAACAGAACATAAATAAAACTATATGCAAACTACTAGATTATGCAAAACACATCTCTACTTCAACCTAAACACACCATCATCCTAAAGCGGAGCTCCACCCGCATTTTCTATTTTCTTTTTCAAAGTCGGCAGCTACTAACAATGTAGCTGCTGACTTTGAATAAGGACACTTACCTGTCCTAGGCGCCCGCGCTGATGGCCCCCGCCGATCCCGATCCTCGATCCCGGCACCGCCATCCACAGTCAGGGAAACAGGCAGTGAAGCCGTGCGGCTTCACTGCCCGTTTCCTACTGCGCATGTGTGAGTGACACGGCGCTTTGTGAATGGTCCGGCTGCTTTCTGGGATACACACAGTTCCCAGAATGCAGCACGGCCCATTCACAAGAAGACACCGAGAAGAGGAGGAGGAAGAAAACCACACCGCGGATCATGAGGGCAGATTCGGGACTTCTGCATAGCAACAGCCTATTTAGGGTGAGTATTTTTTATTTTTTTTTCCCATTTCATTTTTTTTTTTTTAGATTTAAAAAAAAAAAAAAAAACAATTACACATTTAACCCATGCTTACAGCCTTTTTTTTTTTTATCTGATCTTATAAAAATCTAGGGGATGTAAAAGGACAGAAAGAAAAGCCACACACCCAAAGACTGACAGAGCTACAGGGACCTGACATTTCCCAACGCCTTTTTCCAGGACCCCGGCCACACAGGTGTTCTTCTCAAGACCCTGAATGTTCCCAAACTCTGCAGTCTTATTGTCCATGCAGCACTCCTGCTCTGAAGTCTTATGCCGCGTACATATGATCGGATTTCAGATGGAATAAAATCCGATGGAATTTTCCATCGGAATTCCGATGAAGCTGATTTTCATCAGTCTTGCATACACACTATCAGACTAAATTCTGACCGTCCAAAAGGCAGTGACGTAAAACACTAAGACGAAAAGCCGTTCACCTCTGCAGCTAAGGGTTCAGATCCCGGTCTCGGCTGCATGTGAATTGAGTTTGGTGGTCTCAGCCCGGCTCCCGGTGGGTGTGCTATGTGAGGTAAGCCTGCGATTAGTACGCCCACCCCCCTCCCACAAAAAAACACCACACTTACACGCACTCGAAATTGGGTTAACATGCATGCACTTTGGCCACGCGGTCTCTAAAAAAGAGAGGCGAAGGACTAACAGGACTGGCTGAGCGGGCTAGATCCTCTCACTCCCTCATAGGGGAGTCCCTCTGCCCCGTTGGGCTTCAAAGTGGAGCAGGTAGGGCGGGCTGTGTGGGAGGACCCCCTCACACTTGCCATTGCCACCCGTGGGCATGGAGAAAGATGGCAGATTGCCTCTGGGGGAGGTCTGCCTACTCCCAACTCCTGCAGTCCGGCTCCTCTCGAGTACATGCACAAATACACTTTAAATAAAAAAAACACACTACGACAAGCCGAGAAAAAAAAGTTTAATGCTTTCGAGTCGACTTGATTCTGAGCATGCGTGGATTTTTCTCCGATGGAATTCCACACAGACAATGAGAATTGCCATTGTTTTTTTCCCCATCGGAAGAATTTAACACATGTTCTATTTTTTTACACCATTTGAAAAAAAGTCTGATGGGTCCCACACACACAATAGTTTTTTCCGATGAAAAAAACGAATCTGACTTTTCATCGGAAAAAACAATCGCGTGTACACGGCATTTATGTCCATGTAGAACTCCTGCTCATTGTTCTCACAGCTAGCAGGGACATCTTTGTTTGGATTCCCATTATCTCCTCCTGCATTCCTTGCCAATTGCAAGGATCTGTTGGCAGATGCAATCTCTTTGCCTGTAGCAGCAAATCACTGGAACGTCCTCCACACACTGAGACAGATTCTCAACAAGTGCTCCTTCACCAGTATTTTCCTGCACTAAAACAGTTCCAACATGTCCTCCAATTGCAGACACTGTAGCATTGCCGCCATCTTGATCAGACTTAACAAATGAAAATTTTTCCACAACTTTCATCCCTACAGGCTGAGGGGTGACATCCTCCTTCTCATCTTCGTCTGACAGTGGAAAATCGAAACTTCCTGCCACTCAAGGAAGATCTGCATTCTGCAATGGCCTGCAGCAATCCACCATTTTTATCAACCTCCTTCTGAGATGACCCAGGCTGCTGGGGAAGGAGTGGGGCAGATACTGACTCAGACATCACAGATCTTGTGACAGTGGTGGTACTGGGGCCACTGTGTAAAGCCACTCCCTTAATCCCCATCCGTACTGTCGCCGTTGCTGTGACATCCACCTCCGGCTGGTACTCGCTCAAACACTTTTCTTCATCTGTTGGAATCTCTCCTCATTCTCCTTCATTTCCTTGAACATACCGCTGCTTTCCTTAAGAGAGTCAACCAACTTTTCCTGTTTCTTCAATGCCTCCTCCAGAGACTTCAGCTTGGAGTCTTCCCACTTACTGCTCATGGTCTTACTATTCAGAGATTTATTTTTCCTGAATTCGGCTTCCAGGACAGCAAGCTTCTGTCCTTTCTTAGTAAAACAGCAACGTTTATTCACCACTTTGTCCTGGAAGGCTGGTAAGGACTTCCTTTGCATTGGGAAAATCCACAGTCCATTGAAGCTTGATCTTTGGGGAGCCTCCACTTTTATCTTCCCCAGCCCAGTCTGGCTGGGGAAAAGCCTGTAGGAGAGGCCCCAGGCTTGATATTTCCTCCAGCTGAGACCACAGCAAAGCAAGCCAGCAGCACCTTGGTGGAAAGACTGATGTGACTGGAAGTGTAAGCTCCTCTGGTGCAGAGATAATGTGACTTTGTTAGTGTAATCACTCCATGAGCAGAGAGATGAATATGAGCTGTCTAGTAACAGCCCACATCCCCTACCAGGTCACACCTGGTGGGAATCTGTGGCAGTTTTCTATATGAAAAACTGCTACAGTGCTTTCAAAATGTATTCATACCCCTTAAAATTTTCCAAATTTTGTCATGTTACAACCAGAAACGTAAATGTCTTGTATTGGGATTTTATGTAATAGACGAACACATACTGGCACATAATTGTGAAGTGTTAGAAAAATTATAAATGGTTTTCAAAATTTTGTACAAATATATAGGTGGAAAAGTTTGGCGTGCATTTGTTTTCAGCCCCCCTGAATCAATACTTTGTAGAACCACCTTTGCTGCATCTACAGCTGCAAGTCTTTTTGGGGATGTCTGTTCCAGCTTTGCCCATCTAGAGAGTGACATTTTTGCCCATTCTTTGCAAAATAGCTCAAGCTCTGTCAGATGGAATGGAGAGCGTCTGTGAACAGCAATTTTCAAGTCTTTTTCACAGATTGTCAATTGGATTTAGGTCTGGACTTTGGCCTATTCTAACACATGAATATGCTTTGATCTAAATTATTCCATTGTAGCTCTGGTTGTATGTTTAGGGTCATTGTCACGCTGAAAGGTTAACCTCTGCCTCAGTCTCAAGTCTTTTGCAGACTCTAATGCCAGGTACACACGATCGGATTTCCGATGGAATAAAATCTGATGGAATTTTCCGTCGGAATTCCGATGAAGCTGACTTTCATCAGTCTTGCATACACACTATAGGCCAGATCCACAAAGGAATTACGCCCGTGTATCTATAGATACACGGGCATAATCGAATTTCCCGCCGGCGTGTCATTGTTTTCTATCCAGATAACAAGATACGCCGGACTTGCGCTAAGATACGACTTGCGTAAGTTTCTTACACCATCGTATCTTAGATGCATATTTACGCTGGACGCTAGGGGCGCGTCGTGTTAAATATGCAAATGAGGTAGATACGGCGATCCACGATCCACGAACGTATGTACGCCCGGCGCAGTGTGTTTACGTCATTTGCGTAAGCGTCTGTAAGGCGTAAAGATAAAGCTGCTATAGTGAGGTGCAGCCAATGTTAAGTATGGACGTCGGGACCGCGTCGTATTGGACGTCGTTTGCGTAACTCGTTCGCGAATAGGGAATTGCGTATATTACGTACACGTCGTTTTAATTGACTATTTTCTACGTGATTTCACACATGCACACTAGGGTACGTCCATGGCCGGCGCATGCGCAGTGTAAAAAAAGCGTCGTTTGCGTCATTCATATTTATACTAAACCACGCCCCCCACTAGTTAATTTGAATTACACCCGTGTAAACCGGCCCATTTACGCTACGCCGCCGTAAGCTACAGCGGAATTTCATTGAGGATTCGTAATACGCCGCTGTGGCTTACAGCGGCGTAGTGTAAATGGGATATGCCGCACGGGCGTCCCATCTTTGTGGATCTGGCCCTATCAGACTAAATTCCGACCGTCCAAAAGGGGGTGACGTAAAACACTACGACGAGCTGAGAAATATTAAGTTCAATGCCTCCGAGCATGCGTCGACTTGATTTTGATCATGTGTGAATTTTACTCTGACGGAATTCCACAAAGACAATTGGAATTATCCATCATTTTTTTTCCATCGGAAACATGTTCTATTTTTTTACACCAATGGGAAAAACTCTGATGGGGCCCACACACGATCGGTTTGGACTTTTTTTCAATCGAAAAAAATGATCGTGTGTACACGGCATAACAGGTTTTCTTCTAAGATTGCTCTGTATTTGGCTCCATCCATCTTCCCATCAACTCTGACCAGCTTCTCTGTCCCTGCTGAAGAAAACCATCCCAACAGCATGATGCTGCTACCACCATGTTTCACAGTGGGGAGGGTCTGTTCAGGGTGATGTGCAATGTTAGTTTTCTGCCACACATAGCGTTTTGTTTTTAGGCCATTTTGGTCTCACCTGACCTCGTAAACTGTAAATGGGACTTCTTATGACTTGCTTTCAACAATGGCTTTCTTCTTGCCACTCTTCCATAAAGGCCAGATTTGTGGAGTGCATGACTAGTATTTGTCCTGTGGACAGAATCTCCCACCTGAGCTGTGGATCTCTGTAGCTCCTCCAGGAAGTTGCCATAGGCCTCTTGGCTGCTTCTCTGATTAATTCTATATTTGCCCGACCTGTCAGTTTAGGTGGACGGACATGTCTTTGTTGGTTTGCAGTTAGGCCATACACTTTCCATTTTTGGATGAGGGATTGAACAGTGGTCTGTGAGATGTTCAAAGCTTGGGATATTTTTTATAACCTAACCCTGCTTTAAACATTTTTACAACATGATCCCTCTCCTGTCTGGTGTGTTTCTTGGCCTTCCTGGTGCTGTTTGTTTACTAAGGTTTTCTAACAAACCTCTGAGGTCTTTACAGAACAGCTGCATTTACAGTATACTGAGATTAAATTACACACAGGTGACTTCTAATGGCAATTGGTTACACTAGATTTTAGTTAAGGGTATCAGAGTAAAGGGGGCTGAATACAAATGCACTTTTCACATATTTATTTGTAAAAAATATTGAAAACCAATTATAATTTTCCTTCCACTTCACAATTATATTCCACTTTGTGTTGTTCGATCACATAAAATCTCAATAAAATACATTTACATTTTTTGAATGTAACATGACAAAATGTGGAAAATGTCAAGGTGTGTGAATACTTTTTCAAGGTACTGTATATTCTCACTGTCAGTTAGCAGTAAACCTGTGTTAGTTTCTATTTCACTCTGAAATAGAAACTGGCACAAATGATGCAGGGAAGTCTAAAATGTTCCTAGTTGCTTAGTTAAATTGAATGTGTCACTCCTGACAGTTTCCTATGCCATTATAATGGTGCATTAAGCTTAGGTAACTCCCTACAATGAATCCTCTGTGCAGGAAGAATGCTGAAAAGGTTAACATAGTCAGGATAATTCATAAAGAATGCCTACGACACACTTAGGATTCTGTCCTACCTCTGCATGACAAATGATGGTGCCTGCTGTGTCCACCTCCCCCTTGGTAGATCTCCCTTAGTTAGAAAAACCTGGATGTGGTGGAGCACATTAGCCTTACTGGAGGGCAGCGGAAGCAATCAGGGGTCTAATAGACCCCTGATGTCTCCATAAAGAGAATTTTTCACAAAACATACTATCACACATGTCAGGTCACCTGAGGCCAGATGACAGATGCACACAGTTGGGGTCAGGAGTGCACTGCTAAGGTAGTGGACCCTACGGCTGACTGCTGCAGATGGAACTCTGGATGGTTAAGGAAGGCAGGTCCACTGGAGCACTAACATGGATTCCACAGGGAGCTAGAGCATAAGATTCCCATGGGCGTGGATTCTCAGAGCTAGCAGGTGTTAACCAGAGCCTCTAGTGGTGAGGATGGACTGTGCTGCAACTGGCTCCAGGTCGTGGCACCCAGGGTCTCCCAGCTCACACTAACAATAGGCTACAGAAGGATAGAGAGGAAGCAGCAGCCCAGAATAACAAGAGATAGTAAGGAGATAAGTCAAAGGTTTGGGCAACTAGCAGACAAGGATAAATATAGAACACACCAAAGGTCAGGGTCACAAGCAGACAGGGATAGTTGATAACAAGCCAAGATCGGTAACTGGAATCAGACATAGTCACACACGAAAGCTTAAACACACAATATTGATCATCAGGGCTGGCTTGCAGTGCACAGTTTAATATAGATTTCCCTGATGGGGCCTGGGGTGGAGCCATGCTTAGAGGAGAGATTAGCAGCCAGGTGAGAGCGGCTGGTGTCTTTATCTGAGCACATGGAGAAGTAAGCTGACAGACAAACATTACTGCATAACCACGACAGTATCCCCCCCCTTTTTACGGGCCCTCCCCCGCTTGGGTCCAGGATTAAATGTAAACCTTTAGATGAAATCTCCTTAACAGATGAGGTGCAAAGACCTCAGATGCAGCAATCCAAGGTGTCTCCTTAGGACCAACCCCTCTCCAATGCATAAGGTACTGAAGAATGCCTCTGCAGAGCCGAGAATCCAAAACTTGACTAACCTTGTACTTTAGATTATCCTCAGAGACCAGATCCATGGTAGAGAGAGGACAAGAGGATTTATTGACCACCAAAGTCCTTTTAGAAATAAGCCAGGGCATGAGAGGATCAACAGGAGTCTGAGAAGGGTTCCCCAGACCCTTAAAGATGAGCTGACATCTAGCATAGGACCATCAGACTGGGCAGAGGTCAGTGGAACCCTGAGGTCAGGTTGGTTAGAAGGTGACATGTCACAGGAGTCAAGGTGGATAGCTGAAAGACAAGCAGAATGCAGAGAGCCCTGAAAAAAAGGTTGGAAACCCCATCTGGCCGATTGAGGCAGTCTATCCAAAAGATGGATTGAGCCTCTTAGGCCTTGTACACACAATCAGTCCATCCAATGAAGCTGACTGATGGTCTAATGTGCCTACACACTATCAGTTAAAAAAACCGATGGTGTTAGAAGGCGGTTCAATGCTTCCAAGCATGCGTCAACTTGATTCTAAGCATGCACAGCCTTTTAACCAACGCTTTTGCATACTAACGATCAGTTTTGACCTATCGGTCAGCCGTCCATCGGTTCAGTTTTAAAGCAAGTTCTATTTTTTTGGACCGAAGGATAACTGACCGATGGGGCCTACACACGATCGGTTAGGACTGATGAAACTGACCTTCAGTCCGTTTTCATCGGTTTGGACCGATCGTGTGTACAGGGCTTTAGGCAGGTTTGAATGGAGGTAATAGTAGTAGGGTGAGGCCAGGTTGCAAAAGGTCCTGAATAAGAAAAGGTAGGAGGCTCACTAGGCATGGTCTGGACTGGCATAACTGGTGCAGAGGCCGAGTGAATAGCATGGTCATGTAAAGCGACTACCTGAATCGCATCACAAGGCGTAGCGACTAAAGAACTTGCTGACAAGTTAGTCTGGCTGTGCGTCCAAGGGTGTTTAGGGACCGACAAAGGTAAATGGTTATACAAACTGGAGTGAATGATCGGTTCAGGTTCATAGGTGGGCTCCTCATCCAGAGTGCCACATGACCTAGAGAGTTCATCAGCCTGACTATTGCAGGACACATGCCAGAAATCACTATATGCAGTAGGAAGAGCAAAATATACTGGGATGGTGGCAACAGGAAGTTTCTCTTTTGGGGCAATCTTGGGTAGGCAGGACGAGGAACAGGAGGAACATATTATATTCAAAAGCTAACATACTGTGACATAAAAAATCTAAGTTACCATGATTTTATTTTTAAGGGTCACTGCTTTCAATAAATATGTAATGTGTGTGGGTTTAACTGATCTTCAGGTTAAAAAAATATGCATTTTAACACGTGTGAAATAGGGTTAAAGACAACACATGTTTACACAGATGTGTGAACGTGGCCTTGAAACAGAACTGAAGTCCATCCATTCAAATAATGTAGGGTTTGAGGGCATAGTCTGATGCGAATCGGTCTTGGATGGAAAAAAATCGCATCAGTTAAAATTACAGTCCTTCCAAGTTTACTATATTTTTTTCAAACTCTGCCTATTCAAGTCCCCTTTGCTGCCATACGCCGTTTCCAATCTAAAATTCTCCATTATATCTGGGGTACTAAATGTCCTAGAATAGCTTGGGCAACAATGTATGCTCCCAAAGACCTAGGGGATATGGTGGTGCCTGAGTTTCCAAAGTATTACATAGCTGCACAGTTGGCCCAATTACTCCAACTCCACATCCGTCACTATTGCCCTGAGTGGGTCCCACTCGAGTCTCAGGCGTGCACTCCGCTAGCAATGGACCCTATCCTTTGGACTTTCCCAAAGTCCCGTAAAGCTATTTTGTATCTGACGCGCTCTCATTCCTTATGCATCTGGGATATGAGTTGTAGGAGAGGTCCCCATGGTCTGCACATACCCCAGTGGCCCCGTTTTTCAGCAATCCCCTGTTCCCCACTGGCATACATCCCAATGGATTTAGTTGGGTGAACAAGGGACTATACTGTATAGGCAACTACCTAGACCACAGAGGAATATGTCCCCCTGACACTACACAGGCAGTTTGGAGATGCCCACCACGCGGAGCTTCCACCCAGGCCCGGATTGGCCAATCGGGAGAACCGGGATAATTCCCGGTGGGCTGGTCGGGTTAAGGGCCAGTGAAATACCAGTGAAATATGCCTCCTGCGTTCCAGCAGCTGAGGGACGGACCGATGACATCACTCTGAGCCGTGGGATCGGATTGGCTGCTGGTTTCTGCACAATCTGTCAGTACATACTGCGCATGTGCTGTTCCCAGCTGGGGCTGACAGAGACCGATAGTCTCCGATGTGAGTGAAGTTTCTTGTACCCTCCCCCTTATTCAAGTTCCTCACAGGAGACACTGAGAGGGGGACGAGTGGAGCCATGCAGCCTGCAGTGGAGGACGGAGTTCAGCCTAGCCTAAGGTAAGCTAGCTGAACAACATGCAGTCAGTCCTGTCTGTAGCTTATCTTGGTGGGCAGGAGGATGAGGGGGAGAGAGAGAGGGGAGAGGAGGATAGGCTCTGTGTAGCAGGCTCCTGTCGTGTTTGTGTGTGTGGCTGTGAACTGCTCTGCTTCTAAATGCAGCATGTTTTCTCAGATCTCCCTTACACCTCCTTGTCCCTACCTATTATCTGCTCACCCGGCATAGCCTCCACTCCTGTATGACCACCTCATGTGTCAGGCTGTGGCACAACAAATCCCAGCATGCCAGGAGAGGGGAGGCAGCAGCAGCAATATCACAGATCCGGCTGGTTTTGTAGATAAAGTGCTGGTGTTGTATAGTGTGTGTTTTATAAAATGTATGATAATTCTATATTTGATTATTACGCTTGATGGTCTTAAGGTGTTCATATTTTTTTGTAAGTAGTGAGCAAGTTTGGTGTGGAAGCGCATTGGAGTATTTTTATTTGTTTATAATGGAAAGACAGTGGAGTGATGGGGGAGGGATGTTGAGAGAGATGGAAAGAGTGAGGAGTGAGTTGGGGTTCTTTCACACGTTCAGCAAGTAGGTAGGTAGTTGGGAGAATACTGTGGGTGTGTTCTAATAAATCTTCGCTGTGAAGCAAAACTTAGTTTACTGTATTTGCATTGAATTGGAAATATTTTTTGAAAAATACTATGAATTACAGGCTGTAGAGAACAGTGCGCCATTGCAAACTTAAATTTTGAGGTTTTAATTACATTATTTTAATAGTCGTGAACAGTGGCGGCTGGTGCTCCAAATTTTTTGGGGGGGGCACAAACGAAAAAAAAATGCAGCCTCACTGTGCCCATCAAATGCAATCACTGTGCCATCAATTTGCACCACTGTGCCATGCCATCAAATGCAGCCACTGTGCCATCAATTGTCACCACTGTGCCATGCCAAATGCAGCCACTGTGCCATCAATTCGCGCCACTGTGCCATGCCATTAAACAAAGCCACTGTGCCATGCCATTAAACGCAGCCACTGTGCAATCAATTGTCACCACTGTGCTCTTTAATGGTCGCCACTGTGCCAATTGTACCCTCTGTGCCCATTGTCCCCACGGTGCCCATTAATTGTTGCCACTGTGCCTATTAATCCCGCTGTGGCAATTGTCACCACTATTGTCACCACTGACTGTGCCCATTGATGTTGCTGCTGTGCCCTGTAAAGTGCCCCCCCCCCCCACCCGGCACTTACCTTTACTGGAGTCAGGCATCCACGTCCCACGATGTCTTCTCCCGCCCTCAACGACTGACAGGCGTCTCAGCCAATCAGGTTACCGGTAGCCAGAACCGGCCAACCTGATTGGCTGAGACGCCTGTCAGTCTTATCCAAGGAGCGCACAGCCTGTGCGTTCCGAGGATAAGCTTCCGGGACCCGAGGGCTGTACTGAGAAAGCCTATCAGAGCCGCTGGCTCTGAAAGACACTTCCGTACAGCCAACCAGCTGCCGTTATTCAGATGGCCGGACATGAGCGCCGACCATCTGAATAACATCGGCGATAATAACATAGATTCGTGCAATGCATGAATCTATGTTATTAGATCAGTGGCGGTGAGAGCCAGAGGGGGCGGCACTCCAGCGCCCTCTATGAACGAATCGCCACTGGTTGTGAACTTCAGTGGGCTGGTCTAAAGGCATGAAACTCCAGGGCTGAAAATGAGTCCCACTTCAGCCCTGCTTCCACCTACAACAAATTCAACACTTTCTTCAATCATTACAGAAAGACGGGTCTGACTTGGCAGTACGCACCATGTTTGAGAACAGGTGCGTACAGGATGCTGCCTTCTGGGGTGCATCTCCATAAACAGTTTACTATCCCTTTAACCAGGCTATCATATCAGGTGGCCAGAGGAAAATAAGTCTTGAGGCAGAAGACTGGCGCAAATAAAGCACACAAAAGCATTCTCAATGTTGCCCTGATTGAGGCATGATACAAAGTATATGCCAGGTGGTAGCTGGTATCAGAACACCTCTCCAAAATGTATCCAGGAACCTCGCTTCAGGGGTTGTGGACAGGTGGTATCATCACTTCATATACGGTGGACATGCCCCAAGGTTTGTAGCTTCTGAATGAGGGTTCATTCATTCATATTTTTTATCACACGGGTCAATATTGTTAAAGACACTTGTGTTGCCAGTGGAAAATATCCCTGGACATATTCAGATGTTAATATACAGTATTATATATTCTTGTTGGCAAAAATTGCCATTGTGTCAGCTTGGAAAATCCCTATTATAGACATAGCACTGATAAAACGCAAACTAACTTAGATCATGTTGAACGAAAAAAATACGCCCGACTGCGGATTCCCAGGTGGACTCACCTTTCTTTCTCCTTCTTTCTACCATATCTTTATTTCATGCCTATCTTTTGTTAACCCAGACACTCCTGGGTATATTGTTGGGAATAGGGTCCCCTATAGGGGACAGTTATAACAAACAATTACTGAAAGATTCTTACTTATTACATAACTAGGCCACCTGGATTAACTTGCTGTGGTTTTACCTAAACAATGATATATAACAGGCACCATGTTGTCTTGCATACACACAACGGACTGGGTGGCTGATAGAGTACACGTAGTTTAAATGTTCTGCCAATATCTCAGCACTGGTTGCAGTCCTGCCTTACATTCTAGTTAAAATATGTTGGGGGGGGGGGGGCACATAACAGACCTAACCTGCGTGTTGGGTCTTCACTTGTCTGCATTAAGCCCCCACATTTTTTTGTCTCTTTGTTCTTTTGTTTATCTGACACACGGGGAGCAAGCAAGGATTGTTCGCTGTTCTACTGACTGTTCTATATTGTTTTACCAAAACAGTTAATTAAAACCATTAAAACAAAAAGAATGAAGGTTTTTTTTGGGCAAAAGAGAACAAAAAATGTCTTCCTTTGGTTGACCTATTCATCATTATGTGTACACTGTCCCTGGTGCATGTGCAGTGTACACCTCTGGTTTATTCCAGGAATATGTATATTTCCATGAATAGACCTGGGTGCTGGGGTGATGTAACTTCTGCTTGCATGAATTATATTACAATATCCTTGACTGTCCAAGGTGCAATGCTGGGCCTGGAAGAAGTTGAACGTAAGATGGTGATAGATGAAGGGGCAACAGCAAACCTGGGCCTGCCAGCACTGGAGAAGGGTCGTAATGTGCAAATATGAGATGCTTAGAGCCCATCTCATCAAATGGAAACAGATTTACACCCTAATGTAATCTTATTTCTATAAGGAAATCTCTTAAACAATAAAAAAGAAAAAAAAATGCAGCAATGTTACAATATGATAATTATAAAAAGTGAAAAGGCAGAAAAAAATGTACATATATACTTTAAAACCCAATACGTATTTTCTTTACACAGAAAAGGCAAAGAAATTCAGCTTGTGCTCTGGAAAGCCTATTATTTATCTTAAGGGACTATATAATGTATTACCTCAAAATAAGACAAGTGCAGAAAGATCATTTCACACTTCTGCAAATCCTAATCACCGTGGATGGCAGCTAATTACCAGCTGTGCCAAATATGAGATGAACTCTATAAAGTGATATCACCCAAAACTTTCCATTTAAATGATGCCAGGCAACACAAATGCACAGTGTTTGCGCAAAAGGACATTTGCAATAAAAAGAAAAAAATGCACAGCCTTGCAAATTTAATAGTATCTGTGTAGGATGTGGATTCTGTATTACTGTTACTGTATAACAAATAAGTTGAATTTAAGCAATATATTCAGTATCACAGTCCATGTGAAATAAGCAGTTTAAAGCAGTTTATACTGCAGAAGAGGAAAACCCAATCCTAGAGAGGGAACCCGAACTGCACCACCAAACATGTGTCTGGTCTCCCAGAGCGCTCACCTCACTGAAGAATCAAGTCTGCAATACGGATAGATAAGGTGTCCCAAACAATTCACTATTGCCTCTCCATCCAGATAACCAAAGGGTACCCCGATCTCCTCCGTGGATGCCTGTAGAACTCAATCCCAGGAAAGAAGGCGGCCTCCAATAGTGTAGTATTAACCACAAAGGAACGTTTATTAAAATAAATAAATGCGCTTACATAAACATGATAAACGAGTGCAAAATAAAATTGAACAGTGACGTCCTCTGCGCCATCTCATGTCACTCCAAGTGCATGTCTGTCCACGGCCAATACCTACTCGTTACGACACAGTCATGTGTCTTCATCTGCGTCCCCATCTGGATTTTTGGTTGATTTTCTGTCTTTATCATTTAAAATACACCTATGATTAGGGATGGGCAGAACGGACCCGAATGTTCGAACAGCGCGATAGTCCAGACCAGAATAACAAACCCCATTAAAGTCAATAGGACCCGAATGTCAAATATTAAAAGTGCAAATTTTGAAGGCTTAAATGCAAGTAATTGGGCATACAATGGTTATAGGGGTCCGGGTCCTGCCCTGGGGGACATGTATCAATAAACAAAACATTTGTGAAAAAAGTCATTTAAATGAGCAGTGATTTTTCGATTTTTAAAGTTGAATGAATGAATGAATGAATGAGAAACTTATATAGCGCGGCACATGCGAACCAAATCGCCTCTGGGCGATTTGGTTCGCCCAGAGAAAGCCTAAAAATGAAAAATTCCCTCCAATATAGTGCCTGGGGGATCCTCTTAGTCTAACTGTAAAGTGTCAGATCTGTACCATCTCTAGAATCTGATGCAGCAATAATTGAATTTATAAAGCCAAAAATTATATTTTTCCTGCAAGCTGCCTTTATTTTGGTCAGCAACAATTGGGGAGCCAGTGTGTATGATGGGACCACAATGTAGTGCACTGGGAACAAGATTAAAGATTTATTGGATACATTCTGGTGTCACTCTGACTTTGGATAGAACTAACAGGTGCTTTAAAATTGGTCTTTGGGTGTCGTGGCGCCTTCCCATCATAACCCTATAAAGATAATCTTGATGAAAGCAAGAATTTGCCTTGCTGTCAAAAATTGGTCTTTGGGTGTTAATTGTGCCCATAAAACCGATACCAAAAACATCCTTTCAGATGAAATGATTGAACACCCTCAAAGCTAGGCAGCCTTGAAGTCCTGCAGAGATTCCACATCCGATAAAGACTTAATCAGTGACATCGGCATCAGGGGATTCATAGCTGGTAATCCAGGACTGATTCATTTTTATAAAAGTCAAACGCTCCACAGCGTCTGTAGACAGACGCGTTCTATGCTTAGTATTCAAACCTCCTGCAGCACTGAATGCCCATCCTGAAAGCAGACTGGATTCAGGGCAGCCCAACAACTCAATAGCATACTGGGCAAGTTATGGCCAGTGGTCTATTCTCATGACCCAGTAAGCCAGTGAATCCTCAGCTAGAAAGCTCTCCATCTCTGTTTTGGCCCCCGAGGTAATCGTCCACCATGTGATGCAGATGCTGCCGATGGGATGTGAAAGCTGACAGTCCTGTACAGCAAGGACTAAAAAATTCCAAAATGCCTTACTTAGGCGGACACCTTCTCCAACGTTTCTTTCTTGACCAACGGAAAGACTCAAAACAACGCTTTCCACCACACTGTAACCTACTAGAGCCAGGAAAAACATTCAATAAAATCCTCTTTAATGTGTCCTCAAGAGATTTTATCCTCTGCACTTTCTGTGGGGACGGGATGAGTTCAGAGACCTTCCCCTTATAGCGGTGGTCAAGGAGGGTGGCCAACCAGTAATCATCCTTCTCCTTTATGCTACGTATTATTGGATCCTTTCTCAGGCTTGAGAAGCAGACTCCTCTGGGTCACTCAGGATGACAGCATCTGGAACTTCTTCCTCCCTGCCACATACTACTGCCAAGGGTCCTGGGGTTGGAAAGCCATCACTTGCAGATTGACGCATGTCTTCCTCTTCTTCAAAGCCTATGAAGGTGCCAGAATCCTCCTCATCATCCTCCTCCCCTCTTACCTCCTGTGTGTTCTGTGGCATAAAAATCTTGGTGTATGGATAAAGAGAGTCTTGAGAGGAAAGGAAGTCCTGCTCTTTCTCCTGCTGCTATGCCTCCAGTGCCCTGTCCATAATGCCACGCAGAGTCTGCTCCAGCAGGAACACAACATGGATTGTGTCACTGATGCATGCACTGTCACTGCTCACCATACTTGTGGCCTCCTCAAATGGTAACAATACAGCGCATGCATCCTTAACGATCAGTCATTGGCGTTGGGAAAAAAAGCTGAGGTGGCCTGAGCCTGTCGTTGTGTCATACTGACACAAGTACTCGTTGACTGCCCTGTGCGGCAGCATTCCCAAATTTGAGTTCCACCTGGTGGGCATGTCACAGATCAGGCGGTTTACCAGCAGGTGTAATTCCCGCTAAATTTCAGCCAACCGAGCACTGGCTGTGTATGACCACCTGAAATGGCTACGAACTCTTCTGGCCTGCTTTAGTACATCTTGCAACCCTTGGTACGTACTTAGGAAATGCTGCACCACCAAATTGAAGACATGTGCCAGGCATGGCACATGTGTCAACTTTCCATGTCTAAGGGCGGACAGGAGGTTTGAGCCATTATTGGACACCACCATTCCTGGGTCCAGCTGGCGTGGTGTGAACCACCTCTGGGCCTGTTCTTGCAGAATCTCTGCTCCAGTGTGGTTCCTGTCCCCTAAACACACCAGCTGAAGCACTGCATTTAGCACCTTTTAGCCTGACTCTGGGAAAAGACCTTTGAACTCCAATTCTCCAAGAAATCCGGCCGAGTAGCGTAAGCCATTTACACTACGCCGCCGCATCGTACTAGAGCAAGTGCCGTATTCTCTAAGCATTTTCTCCGTAGTTTGCGTTGGCGTACCGAAAATGGCCCAGCGTAAGCCCGCGTAATTCAAAGGGGGCGGCTTCTATTTAAATGAAGCGCGCCCCCTCGTAGAACGAACTGCGCATGCGCCGGCCGGGGAAAAAGCCCAGTGCGCATGCTCCAGCTCACGTCAGAAAGCGCCGTTGAAACGACGTGATCGTCACTACGCAATGCCCTATTCGCGAACGAGTTAGTAAAACGACGTAAGCGACGGAAAAAGCCGACGCTGACCCGACGCCATACTTAACATGGCATCCGACGGCACCTGACGGCATCCGACGGTACTTCGTAAGGTTACTCCTCATAGAAGCAGGGGTAACCTTACGTGAACGAAAACGACGTACGCGACGACGGGGCGGCGTAAAAGCGATCGGGAATCGGCGTAGTAGCCTCATTTGCATAGGCAAATGAGAAAACATAAATGCCACCTAGTGGCCGGAGTTGTCATTACAACTACGATCCGCAAGTGTAATGGTATTACACTTGTCGGATGTTCAGGCGTATCTATGCCAAAGTGATGCTAAGAATTAGGCCGTGTACACACGGCAGAGAACCTCGACGGGCAGAACACATCGTTCCGCCCGTCGAGGTTCCCTGCCGGCTGTCGAAATCGGCGACCCACCCGCCGGGAATGGCAACCAGCCATTCATCCAGGCGGGCCGTCGAGCAAATAGAGAGCGTGCTCTCTATTTCTGCTCGACGGGCTTCCCGACGGGAAGCTCGCCGAGAGCGTACACACGACCGAGGTCCTCGCTGGAATGCAGCTTCCAGCGAGGTTCTCGCTGGTTTCCAGCGAGAACCTCGGTCGTGTGTACGCCGCCTCACTCGCATAGATACAAGCCAAAAAAAACGGCGATACGACGGGGTATCTGAGATACTCCGTCGTAGCGCCGCTAAGAATCTGGCCCTTAGGGTGTACCTGATGTTCATAGGACAATTCTTCAGAGAAGAGGCATGGAGGTGGCGGAGGAGGAGGAGGGGGTAGAGCTAACAGGTCTGGCATCATCACCACCAGCTGTATGGAAACATGGGGGCACAACAAGCTGCAGCACTGAGCCCAGTTCTGAATCCTTTTGCGTTGCAAGCAGCATTACCTAGTGTGCTGTGAACAAAATATATCGTCCCTGCCCATGCTTGCTGGACCATGTGTCAGCAGTAAGGTGGATTTTACGGCTGACTGCCTTGCCCAACGATGCCAGAATATTCCCTCCCACATGATGGAAGAGAGATGGAATGACCTTACGTGAAAAGTAGTAGCGACTGGGAACCTGCCATTGTGGTACAGCACATTATGTGAATTCTCAGGAGGGGGCAGAATTTGACAAGCTTGCATTCAGGCGCTGGGCATGTGGGTGGCAGGGACTGTATTTTTTTCCGCTGCAGAAGATGGGGCAGAGAAATTTGCCGGCTACAGTCTACAGCTGGTGGTGTGCTGCTGGCAGATGAGCTGCTAGGACCTTGGACACCCTGTGCTATACCATTATCCCTGTCAGTGGAGGCAGGGATGAAGGTATTGCAGAGGCATACTGAAGTGGGTAAGGAGGAGGAGGGACAGACTTGTGCCCCTTTTGTGTGTGGCTTTTAGGTGCTCTTGCCATTGGGCTGAGTGGTAGAATTTAAATGCCTTGTTAGGCATGTGGTACCCAGATGGTTGGTGTTTTTGCCACGTTTGATGTGCCTATGACACAGTTTGCAGATGGCAACAGTGCAATCTGTTACAGATGTGCTGAAAGAGGTCCAGACAGCTGAGCTGTGGGGAGTGGGTCGGGAGATAACAGCTGCAGAATAAGATGGAATAGGGTGGCTGCTCTCTACTCTCTTTCTTGATGTTGACCTCCTTGGGGTTTTGCCACCTCGCCTTCAGTTTCCTCCTCTGCTCTATCTGGCACCCAAGTTGCATCAGTGACATCATCATCATCATCATCATCATCTCCTCCATCTTCATCATTAGTACCGGAGACAATTTTAGGGAACATGAATGCCAATTTGCCTACCAGTGTTCCTCCCTCTCTCTAGGCTTATGTTCCTGTCATCCTCAACCTCAGAACCAGCATCTGAATACAGTAATAGCTGGGCATCATCAAAGAGCAAGCAGCTGACGCTGTGGTCAAATAACTTAGCCGACTCCTCGATGGCTGGTTATGGTAGGAATAGATGTGGACAAGGAGGCAGGTTTATCAACTCTGGCAACTGCAGGGTACTGCACACTTGTCTCTGCTTGTGTGGCAGAGGATGAGGAAGGTTTAGTAAGCCAGTCCACCACCTCCTCTGCATGCTGTGGCTGGATAGCACGGGCAAACTCACTAAACAAAGAAAATGATGCCCTGCCTGAGGACTGACCACCACCATGTCCACCTTTGCCTGTGGACACTTTTGTTGCTGGCCCCTTACAGTGCCAAAGGAACATATGCCTCTCTTTATTGTCCTCCCAGACATTATTGGAAAGGAGGGGGCGGTGCTTTTAAGCAAATGTAAAGGAGAAGTTGAAATCTGTATGTAGATGCACTTTAATCAATATAAAGAGGTGTTTGGTGCCCTTTAATTTGAGTACTCACACTACAGAGACACACTCCACAGATACAATATAATATAATGCACCAAATGTACAATGACACACAGAACTTTATGGCATTAAACTGGCAGTAACACACACACAAATCTATATGGTGTTTATAGAACCCCGCCCTTCTCGCCAACTCGCGACGAAGGACCAGCCAACCTCACACCATGCTGTCACTTGTGTAACAATGCCACTCTCAGCTGAGCCCAACACAAAGATTTTCCAGCCTGCGGGACCACAATCTAAGTGCCAGCAGATTAAGAGTGATTGTCACTGGGCGAATAATGCAATTAACCCTTTAACTGCTACCAATGACGTTTGCTTAAGGAAGGGTCAGGACTCCCATTAATTAGCAACATAAGGGTTTATTATGAAAAGGGCAAGTTGGTGAAAATAAAACATTTACAGAAAAAAGATGCTGCAAAAGAGATGACAATATACAGCCACAAAGAAATAAGGTAGAATTGGGGAAGAAGAATACTTGCAATTAATGTCCAGGGGTTGATCAGAGTTCGATCGATGAGCTAGGTAATCGGTTCTCAAACTTGGCAGATGTTCCTGCTTGGATGGTAAAAAGAACTGCCCACTGTCTTGGCATCTCCAAATTTTCTGTCAGATCAAAGGGGTGTTGACAGCAACCAGTGACCAATCATCTTGTCCTCTTATTTAGGGGTTGGTTGCTTGGAGGTGTCTTCATTCATGACCATGTCCCAAGTACATTTTGTGATACATATTCATATCTCTTCATCTCTAATGTTTACAGACTAAGAATATCCATTTTTTTTCCAGCGTGACATTTCCTTAAAAACAAGTACACACATGACATATCTCTAATTTCTAGTTTACCTAGGAGGAATAAAGGGTTCCAGGGGCTCTCCATATGACCTATCATAGGGGTGGCTGGACTTGAAATGTTACAAATTATCTGAGAAAACGAAATATGTCCATATTATGGTGGTGCTATTATTTATTTGGAAGTTATGAAACATGTTGAACTTTCATACTTATTCCAATGTTTATGTGCACTAAGGCTGCATTCACATCTGAGCGACAAGTAAAGCCGTGTACGCGGTTTTACTTGCCGCGATTACATTCATTTTTTTTTTCAAATCATCCCCATTGATGTCTATGGCTGAACGCCAATGTCGCTTGAAAAAAAGGGTCCGGGACTTTTTTTCAGGCGACAGGCGTTCCAGAGATGTGAACCGTCTCTATAGACATGAATGGGGATTCGCCCCTCCAGCGGCATGAGCGTCGGGCGACAGTCGATTTGTCACTCAGATGTGAATGCAGCCTTAAGGTATTCACACTAAACTAATATTCTACACTGACAATTGAAGAAAAATAGCACAGTATAGCACACTAACTAAAAGCACCGAACAGAGCCCTGTTCTATCTCTCTCCACTCCAAAATCACACTGATAATGGCTGCAATTGCAAAAATACTTTTATACTGTGGGGCAGGAAATGAGCCACGATTGGATAAAGTCATGATGACAGTGTCCAATCATGACTGACAGCGCTCTGGGCCTTGATTCGCTGAAGCTTTCACTGCTTCAGCCAATCAGGGCTTGCAATGCATTGTGGTCGGTTTTTGGGCGAACAAATGGTCGAATGTGCTGGAAGTTTGGCTGTTTCGAACAACCGGATAACGAAATTTCGGGACGAACCATTCGCCCATCCCTACCTATGATGACAATTATAGACCCTTTATGTCTTTGTAAGTGAACAAACTTACAAAATCTGCGGGGGGATCAAATATTAATTTTCCCTACTGTAACAGCCTGTAACATCCCTGCTATGTAATTACAGTAGTGCAATTGGATTTAAACTACAGAGGTCTCTCAGGTACAACCACCAGTTCTTTCTCAGAATAAACAGAAAGTTTGGGGTTAATTCATCACAACCTCTAATGGACAACCAATTGAAAGACTGTAGATGCTTATTTCCTCATAAGCAACTAACTGAGGGGGAACAGGTAAGTATCTCTGATACAGACAGGGTAAAATGGAAGGGACTGTTATCTTAAACATGCAAGGTATTACTGCAAATGTACAAACACAGACTATAGGTAAAGCAGGTAGTATTTGGTACTTGCGGTTGTGCTGAGTGTAGTAGTAGCAGGTGACGAAGGAGATATCTGGAAGTCCCAAGCAGATGCAAGCTATTCGTGTATAGAACGGATCAGCAGCTATCAAGGTGACAGCAGGTGTCCAACAAACAGGAACCAAAGACAAGTCCGGGGCACAATCCGTGGGTCAAGGGCTGGAGATGGTAGAGGAAGTCCGAAGGTACAGGCCGGGGTCAAAGGACAGGAGATAGCAGCAATCCGAGGTACAAAGCAAAAGGTCAAAAGCCGGGGTCAGTCTAGGAGCTGAAGATCTATACAGGTACCTTTGGCTCAGACAGGGGGATCAATAACAATGAACTGACCCTGCTCTCAAAGTGAGGCAGGGCTTTATACGCTGGCTAATTGGGTAAGCTGCGTCAGCTGGAGCAAGATAATCAGGTGTAGAATGTAATGAGATCCAGCTAATGGTGAAGAGCACATTCAGCACCACCATAGCTGGAAAGCAAGCAGAAATCCCCAATTGAGAAGTGGCTCAGAGGTAAGGTGTTGGAATAGCAAGGGTGAGGTCCTGGGTTCAAGCCTATCCAAAGCCACTTGGAGCACGGCCACGCCTCGCCGTCTGTTTGGCACGATAGGGATCGTGACACAGCCAGGCAACTGGCATTCTAAAAATAAACCTCTCAGGCCAGATTTTCTTTAATCACTTGCTGAAATCTTTGCTCAATCCAGATGGAACTGATCCAGTTTTTACATATAAATTGGTCTTTATTGTTTGATCCTAATCCAGGACCAGAATTCATGGTAGTGAAGAAAATAAAAATAAAATAAAATGTACAATTTTTTTTTTCAGTCTTTAGGTTTAGGCCCCTTTCACACTTGCGGGCCATATGTCCGCTTTTTAATCCATCTGTGTGTGGATGAAAAAGGGACATACATTGGTCCCTATGAGATCACGAGTGTCAGCGGATAAACATCCGCTAGCACCCGATCTCGCCCGCCTCAGCATTCCTCCTGCAGATGGAGGAAAACCTTATTTTTCCTTCCGTTTGCGGATCGGATGAACACGGGCAGACGGTCCGTATTCATCCGATCCCCCCATAGGGGAGAGTGGAGAAAAGACAGGGCGGTCTCTGCACAGTGTGCGGGGACTGCCCTGTCATCTGCCGGCTCAGCAGGGATCAACGGAGCGATCCCCGATGAGCAAACGGAGGTTCACGGGGCGGATCATTACTAATCCGCCCGTGTGAAAGGGCCCTTAGATAGATCGGGGATGAGGCAAAAAATACAAATTACAGAAGGCAAATAATGCAGGTGTGGAGTTTTCTTTTACATAGAGCTTATGACGGGTATGTGGATGAAGTCCTCCTAAGACTATGGGCCAGATTCACGAACACTTGCGCTGGAGTATTTGGATATGCGCCGCGTAACTGTGATGATGCGCCGTCGTTTCTATGTGCCCGTACCCACCAAACTAGATGCGCCCAATAACGGGTCATTTGCGACCGGCGGAACGTTCCGACGCCAGAGTATCGTCAGCGCTTATTTTCGCTGGGCGCATCAGTCGCGCCCATTGATTTCCCCTGCAAATATGCAAATGAGGGAGATTTCCCAATTCACGAACGGATTAGCACCATACGCTGGCTACATGCGCCGCGCGTATCTGGTCCGTCCGGCGCAAAGTTATTTCTACAAAAGGCTGCTTTATCTTTACTCCAGACGGTCACAGGTCAGCAGGAGAGCAGCTACAGCAGCGTTACCGACGATAGGAGCTTGCTGAACAACAACACTTGCAAGGACAACACCTCTGTGTGCCAACATGCCAGGGGCAATTGTGGTCCTAGAACTACTGATGGGTCCCCTGGAACCAAGAAGGCGGCCACGTGAGAGGATATACCGCACTCGTATGAACCTCTTTGGCATGGGGGATGAGGAGGTGTATCACCTCTTCAGATTCAGCCCAGATGCAATACTTGAACTAACCACAACCCTGCAGGATGACATCACCAGCAAGACACACCGCTCACAAGCAGTGCAGCCACTGGTGAAGGTACTGGCAACACTTCATTTCCTTGCAAGTGGATCATTCCAGCGTACAAGTGGAGTGGTGGCTGGGATGTCACAATCCTCCATGAGCAGATGTGTGCACCAGGTTGTCCCTGCAATCCTCAGACGCATGTCCAACCAGTTCATCAGACCCACCACTGAGGAGCTGCGGCAGAAGGCAATGACAGATTTCTACAACATTGCCAGATTCCCACGCACTGTGGGGGCCATTGATTGCACACATGTGGCCCTACAGCCCCCCAGTGCCACAGAGCACATATACCGCAATCAGAAGCATTGGCATTCCATCAACGTACAGGTGATAGCCGATGCCCAACGCCTCATATGGCACGTCCGTGCCAAACACCCCGGGTCCAGCCATGACAGCTACATATACCGTCAGAGCCCCATCCCAGCAGAATTTAACCAGAACATGTATGGGGACAGCTGGCTGGTTGGTGAGTGACATGGGAGTCAGGCATGACTATCCCCTCCCGTGATGCACAACAGAAATCGCACATGCATGACTAACATTATCCTGTCTTTTGCCTTACAGGTGACTCTGCATATGCACTGGGACCCCATCTAATGACTCCTTTCCGGAACCCCCAAACCAGAGGAGAGAGAAAATACAATGAAGCACACATCAAAACCCGTGCAGTGGTGGAGCAAACATTTGGGCTCCTGAAGTCCCGTTTCCGATGCCTGGATAAGTCTGGGGGGGCCCTATTGTATTCCCCTACCTTTGTGTGTCAGATCATCGGTGCATGTTGCATACTACATAACTTTGCTATGAAAAAAGGCCTGCATATTGACATACGTGATGACCTGACCCCCGACCCACACAGTCCCCACCTGCCAGAGGACACCCAGTCTGCTGATGGAAGAGCAGTCAGGAGGGTCCTCGCCGTAGGCATCTTTGGACACTAAACCAAAACATTAATAACACAGACAGTGCACGCGTGTACACCACTGATGTCCCTAGATCACACACACCACATGCACATCGCATTGGATTAGCCCAAGTCCAGCATGTAGGAGTTGGGAGCAGTAACGCCAGCGTCAAGGCCCCAATGATGTCACTGTCCATTCACACACCTTTCACACGTCATTCATTCAGCCGTGGGGTTCACTTCACCACCACGGCCGAGGGTGACACCCCTTACTTTCAGGAGTGCCACCCCCTCACATTCACACACCATTCACACTGTCCCCTGCACTCCTGACCGTGTGCAGTACAAAAATAAATTAATAATATCATATCCTGATAAATAAAATAAACAAAATCTCATAACCTGAGAAAAAGAAAAAATAAACTCATGACCTGAGTATGTCCAAAACAAAAATATAAAACAAGAAAAAAAAAAAGGCCTCATCGGGGATGCCGGGGGCTTCTTCTGGGGGCCCCTCTCTGGCTCCGCAGCTGCCTGGATGGAGTGGGTGGGGGTGGGGGGGCATCTGGAGGTGGCTGATCCCCAGGTGGGCCACTCCTGGCAGGTGTGGCCTGCGTGCCCTCCAAGGCCCTGGCTATCCGTCCAAGGTAGGAGTTCGTCTGGGCCTGCATCCGGAGCTGACGGGTGACCTGGTAGTGCTGGGCCCGCCGACTCAGCCTCCCCTGGTCCCGGATGGCAGCACTGTTGGCCTGGACGGCTGCAGTAAGGTGCCGAATATCCCCCTGCACCTCCCCCAAAGTGGTGACCACTGCAGCGCAGTTGCAGCTTACATCCTGCACTGCGTTGCTGAGGTTGGCAACGGAGCCCAGGCTGTCAGCCACTTTCTCCAAGTGCACCGCTATGGCCCCCATCTGTTCCGTCTGCCTGGCGTGATCCCTCGCCAACTGGTCCTGGACACCATCAGACACCCCCCTGGTCTTCTGGGTCGCCTTCCTGGGGCCAGAAGATGGTTGTCCTCGGGTGGAAGGAGTCGCCCTTGAGGGGCTTCCAAGGATGGGGGAGGGGATGACAGACGGCCCAGGAGAAGGGGAGGAGACAGACAACACTAAGGTAAAGTCCTGCTCTGCCACAGCAGGATCCTCTACAACCACCTCGGCAGGTGTGGTGTGGCCACTCTCCTCCACAACCTCTTCACCACCCAGTGGCTCGGGCACACGATGGCGTGGGGGGGATGGGGTGGAATGCACGCTGACAGATGATGGCCCAGCTCCGTCATCTGTGGATGACACAAAGCAGACACATGTTGGTGGTCCCACACACTTGGCACATGTACCCCCCCCCCCCAAATGCTAAACAACAAATAGGGGATTATAAAACACTTACCTGTCCTTGTGCCTTCCTCCACGGAGTCATAGCCTGCGACCCCCTCCACCTGCTCCCTCTCCAGGCAGCGAGCAACCACCTCCTCCTCTGCGGTTAGGGTGACAGGACATGGGGGACCACCACCTGTGCCCCTCTCATACCTCCTGATGGAGGCCACCTTGTCCCTCACCTTGCGCCGCAGGTCATTAATTTTTTTTTGTATGTCCCCAGCAGTCCGGGTGGAGTACCCCAGGACATTGACCCTGGCAGCAATGGACTCCAGGATGCCCTGCTTCCTCTCCCGGCTGGTCTTCCGGCTTTTTTTGCCATGGAGAAAATCATTATCCGTCTCCATTGCCGAAATGATGAGCGAGACCTCCTGTGCATTAAAATTCAGGTTCCTCCTCTCTCTGGGGGTAGCGGGAGCAGCCATCACCAAACAAAAGTATCTTCCCTGGGGTGGGGGGAAGCGGAAATACTTTTGCGCCGGAATGGCGTTTCCGCCAGCGCTTTTAAGCGCCCAGCGGAACGCATTGCGCTGACGTTTCCCAGGAAGTGGTGCCGACGGAAGTTGTGAGCATGCGCACAAGGGGGGCGAGTGGAGCCGCACTCACTGCGCATGCTCCGTGGATGATGCGCTGAACGTAAGCCTCTGCGCTGGGCTCCGCCCATCATTTACATATGATCACACCCACTTCCACTTGCGTCGGGTTACGCCAGCGCATTGTCGTTACTCTGGCGCAAGTTTACGCGCAACTGCTATGTGAATTACAGGACTTGCGCTGAAAGGGTCTTCAGAGTAACGTAAATGAGAAGCGTTACTCCAGAGGAAAGATACTCTCATCTACCTGAATCTGGCCCTATGTTTGTTAGGCGTGTCTTTCATATTAGGCTTGTCATTTCAGTGCTCTTACTTTTTTAATTTACCTGTGCTGTCCAATCTATTTTACAATTTGATGTATTTCATATTTTTTTCTTACAGGTAAAATCAATGAGGGAACACCAAGAGCTAAAGGATATGTAATTGAAATACTGGATAATCTGAAAAAAATGCGCCCTTTCCAATTACCCACCGCTGCGCTAAAGGAGTAGATCGGATGAACCTAGCTGCTGTTTAAAAACAAAGGGCCAGATTCAGGTACAATTACATCGGTGCAGAGTATCAGAGATACACTACGCCTTGAGATTATAGAGCACCTGGATCCAAGGTCCCAAGGCCAAGGACTCAGGAAGGGGGGGAAAGTGGGCCAGTTGGGACTATTACGGTACGGTATAAAAATAAACATAGAGTAAGATCATTGTAAAAAAAGGTTAATCATTTTATTAAATGCAAAAGACAACACAATTACATAAATACATTGTGACAACCAAACAACATCACAGCTGAGGTCCCCAGAAGGGGAAGACACTACGACGGGTTCAAGGTTGTAACAGGCTCTCGACTAGTTTCGCGGAATGAATACCGCTTCATCAGGAGAAGATCTGAAGGTAAGTGAACAATACATCAATGGTAAATTAAAAAAACACAAAAACATATACGCAAAGGGAATTCCCAAATTGAGTTGCTCACCTAAAATGGTCTCGCCATGGGGGACAGCGGGCGGGACCAGGCAGTACCCTAGGTGGTGGCCAATGGGGACACAAGTGTCAAAGGACCTATTTGTCTTGTATAAGAAATGAAGGGGATATGGATTAGTGTAAAGGAAACCAACCTATTGATAGAAAGGAAGGGAGGGGAGGGAGAGGGAGTGTAGGATGTGCAGGGTATGGGTAACACGTGAATACTACAAAAGTGTGATGATACGATGGTAGTGAAGTTTGTAAAACGGGGAGGGGAAAGGGTTCAGTGGGGAGAGGAGGGGAGAGAAGGGGGGATCAAGGAAAAAGTGAGGGAACAGGATGGGGGGGAGGGGGAAAGAGGGGGCGGGGAAAGAGAGGCAGGTCTGGGAGTGGGGGAGGACAGAGTGGAGAGGGAAAGGAAGGAAGGGATGAGAGAGAGAGTGAAAGGGACAAAGAGGGGGGGAAGGGGGGAGGAAGGGGGAAGAGGGGAAGAGGGAAGTGGAAAGGGAAAGTGACAACCAGTGGAGGGAAAGAAAGTGATTAAATGTGGATGAAGAATATATACACAATATATAATTACCATCATGATAAAATGAAAAAAAGGGGGGGGGGGGAAATCCCAAGAACAGGTGCCAGGTATGGCACCCTGTGTAGTGCAATTATGCCAATCAACTATGTTAGGATGTTGAGAGGGACCGATCCTGGTCCCAGGAAAGTATCAGGGTAATGATATTGACCTGTGATGAAGGTAAGGGAGGATTGTATTGGTAAAAGTAAAGCAAGGGGCCGGTGAAGAAAACAGGCTAGACAATAGGTTGGAGTACAGCAAAAAGGTACTTACGCTGGGCTGGATAGAGCCACAGTGGTCCCGGGAGCCAGCGTGGGTAATTACTGGAGACGGGAGGTCCTTTTTATATGTGCAGCGTCCAGCGACGCTGAGTCACACGGGTAGGAGCCGTGCTGCAGCGTCACTGGAGGAGGGCGTGTCCGTGACGTCAGCGCGGGTGTGCGCGTGTGCGTCAGGCATCCGTGGCCAATCTGAAGGGGTGGAGACTGTACTTGAACCTACGCTCGGTAGAGACCAACACCCCTGGAAGGGGGGAGGGGCCGTAGGCAAAACGGGGACAGAATGAGAGCCGTGCTACAGCATCACTGAGGAGGGGTGTGTCCATGACGTCAGCGCGGGTGTGCGCATGTACGTCAATCGACCGTAGCCAGTCTGAAGGGGTGGAACCCGTGTTCAGACCTAAGCTCGGTAGAGACCAACCCCCCTGAGAGGAGCTGGGGGCAACACGGGGGCAAGCCCAGGGTCACCAGGGAAGGGTGGGAGGAGGAAGGGGGAGGAGGGGAAAAAAGAAAGGGGGGAGGGGAGGGAAGTGTCTGGAGACGCCGTGCCAGCCCACCAGTTGGCAAGAGGGGGTGAGCAATCAACTTGGTCAATAGAAATATAAACGGCAGGTATACAATATACAGAAAATAATACGGTAATATAAAAAAATATACAATTAGGTATAAAATTAGATACATATAAGTAAAGGTGTCTAACAGACACAATGGTGGCCTATCGTGTTATTGTGGACATACAGTCGGGCATATATATCTATATATATATGCGTATAGCCACCGGATGGTATAATGTTGTGCCCGTCAGGGCAGCAAGATGTTAGAAAAAATATAAATGAATGCAATGGGGCTAGTCAGGGTATATTAAGGGTGTTAAGAGGGTGCGAGGTATGTCCCAGCACAGGTAATGTGTTTTAGAGGACAAACAAGCGCTCCGTCTGGAAAAGAGTCCTGGATTTGCTGATTCCAGTCTGAAGGTAGACAGGCCTGGGGCGCAAAGAGCCAATTATGGACTGGTATCCGGACTATGCCCAAATAGACTGCCACACTGTAACACTGGGGGCACACCAACAATTAAAAATTACAATAAGGGTAGGTAATATTCAATAAAGAGGAGGCTGTTCCCCAGATAAACTGGGGGGTAGGGTAAGGGGGGATGCTGGAGGCGCGGCCAAGCGCCAGTCGCAGACCACCTTACGAGGGCCCCGGTGTGTTATCCACCTAAAATCATTAGAAAATTGGAAGCCTCAAGGATAATATATGTAAGAATTGGAATAAAAAGTACCATCATCCCTAATCTATAGATTATAGAGCACCTGGATCCAAGGTCCCAAGGCCAAGGACTCAGGAAGGGGGGGAAAGTGGGCCAGTTGGGACTATTACGGTACGGTATAAAAATAAACATAGAGTAAGATCATTGTAAAAAAAGGTTAATCATTTTATTAAATGCAAAAGACAACACAATTACATAAATACATTGTGACAACCAAACAACATCACAGCTGAGGTCCCCAGAAGGGGAAGACACTACGACGGGTTCAAGGTTGTAACAGGCTCTCGACTAGTTTCGCGGAATGAATACCGCTTCATCAGGAGAAGATCTGAAGGTAAGTGAACAATACATCAATGGTAAATTAAAAAAACACAAAAACATATACGCAAAGGGAATTCCCAAATTGAGTTGCTCACCTAAAATGGTCTCGCCATGGGGGACAGCGGGCGGGACCAGGCAGTACCCTAGGCGGTGGCCAATGGGGACACAAGTGTCAAAGGACCTATTTGTCTTGTATAAGAAATGAGGGGGATATGGATTAGTGTAAAGGAAACCAACCTATTGATAGAAAGGAAGGGAGGGGAGGGAGAGGGAGTGTAGGATGTGCAGGGTATGGGTAACACGTGAATACTACAAAAGTGTGATGATACGATGGTAGTGAAGTTTGTAAAACGGGGAGGGGAAAGGGTTCAGTGGGGAGAGGAGGGGAGAGAAGGGGGGATCAAGGAAAAAGTGAGGGAACAGGATGGGGGGAGGGGGAAAGAGGGGGCGGGGAAAGAGAGGCAGGTCTGGGAGTGGGGGAGGACAGAGTGGAGAGGGAAAGGAAGGAAGGGATGAGAGAGAGAGTGAAAGGGACAAAGAGGGGGGGGAAGGGGGGAGGAAGGGGGAAGAGGGGAAGAGGGAAGTGGAAAGGGAAAGTGACAACCAGTGGAGGGAAAGAAAGTGATTAAATGTGGATGAAGAATATATACACAATATATAATTACCATCATGATAAAATGAAAAAAAGGGGGGGGGGAATCCCAAGAACAGGTGCCAGGTATGGCACCCTGTGTAGTGCAATTATGCCAATCAACTATGTTAGGATGTTGAGAGGGACCGATCCTGGTCCCAGGAAAGTATCAGGGTAATGATATTGACCTGTGATGAAGGTAAGGGAGGATTGTATTGGTAAAAGTAAAGCAAGGGGTCGGTGAAGAAAACAGGCTAGACAATAGGTTGGAGTACAGCAGAAAGGTACTTACGCTGGGCTGGATAGAGCCACAGTGGTCCCGGGAGCCAGCGTGGGTAATTACTGGAGACGGGAGGTCCTTTTTATATGTGCAGCGTCCAGCGACGCTGAGTCACACGGGTAGGAGCCATGCTGCAGCGTCACTGGGGGAGGGCGTGTCCGTGACGTCAGCGCGGGTGTGCGCTTGTGCGTCAGGCATCCGTGGCCAATCTGAAGGGGTGGAGACTGTACTTAAACCTACGCTCGGTAGAGACCAACACCCCTGGAAGGGGGAGGGGCCGTAGGCAAAACGGGGACAGAATGAGAGCCGTGCTACAGCATCACTGAGGAGGGGTGTGTCCATGACGTCAGCGCGGGTGTGCGCATGTACGTCAATCGACCGTAGCCAGTCTGAAGGGGTGGAACCCGTGTTCAGACCTAAGCTCGGTAGAGACCAACCCCCCTGAGCGGAGCTGGGGGCAACACGGGGGCAAGCCCAGGGTCACCAGGGAAGGGTGGGAGGAGGAAGGGGGAGGAGGGGAAAAAGGAAGGGGGGAGGGGAGGTAAGTGTCTGGAGACGCCATGCCAGCCCACCAGTTGGCAAGAGGGGGTGAGCAATCAACTTGGTCAATAGAAATATAAACGGCAGGTATACAATATACAGAAAATAATACGGTAATATAAAAAAATATACAATTAGGTATAAAATTAGATACATATAAGTAAAGGTGTCTAACAGACACAATGGTGGCCTATCGTGTTATTGTGGACATACAGTCGGGCATATATATCTATATATATATGCGTATAGCCACCGGATGGTATAATGTTGTGCCCGTCAGGGCAGCAAGATGTTAGAAAAAATATAAATGAATGCAATGGGGCTAGTCAGGGTATATTAAGGGTGTTAAGAGGGTGCGAGGTATGTCCCAGCACAGGTAATGTGTTTTAGAGGACAAACAAGCGCTCCGTCTGGAAAAGAGTCCTGGATTTGCTGATTCCAGTCTGAAGGTAGACAGGCCTGGGGCGCAAAGAGCCAATTATGGACTGGTATCCGGACTATGCCCAAATAGACTGCCACACTGTAACACTGGGGGCACACCAACAATTAAAAATTACAATAAGGGTAGGTAATATTCAATAAAGAGGAGGCTGTTCCCCAGATAAACTGGGGGGTAGGGTAAGGGGGGATGCTGGAGGCGCGGCCAAGCGCCAGTCGCAGACCACCTTACGAGGGCCCCGGTGTGTTATCCACCTAAAATCATTAGAAAATTGGAAGCCTCAAGGATAATATATGTAAGAATTGGAATAAAAAGTACCATCATCCCTAATCTATAGATTATAGAGCACCTGGATCCAAGGTCCCAAGGCCAAGGACTCAAGAAGGGGGGGAAAGTGGGCCAGTTGGGACTATTACGGTACGGTATAAAAATAAACATAGAGTAAGATCATTGTAAAAAAAGGTTAATCATTTTATTAAATGCAAAAGACAACACAATTACATAAATACATTGTGACAACCAAACAACATCACAGCTGAGGTCCCCAGAAGGGGAAGACACTACGACGGGTTCAAGGTTGTAACAGGCTCTCGGCTAGTTTCGCGGAATGAATACCGCTTCATCAGGAGAAGATCTGAAGGTAAGTGAACAATACATCAATGGTAAATTAAAAAAACACAAAAACATATACGCAAAGGGAATTCCCAAATTGAGTTGCTCACCTAAAATGGTCTCGCCATGGGGGACAGCGGGCGGGACCAGGCAGTACCCTAGGCGGTGGCCAATGGGGACACAAGTGTCAAAGGACCTATTTGTCTTGTATAAGAAATGAGGGGGATATGGATTAGTGTAAAGGAAACCAACCTATTGATAGAAAGGAAGGGAGGGGAGGGAGAGGGAGTGTAGGATGTGCAGGGTATGGGTAACACGTGAATACTACAAAAGTGTGATGATACGATGGTAGTGAAGTTTGTAAAACGGGGAGGGGAAAGGGTTCAGTGGGGAGAGGAGGGGAGAGAAGGGGGGATCAAGAAAAAAGTGAGGGAACAGGATGGGGGGGAGGGGGAAAGAGGGGGCGGGGAAAGATAGGCAGGTCTGGGAGTGGGGGAGGACAGAGTGGAGAGGGAAAGGAAGGAAGGGATGAGAGAGAGAGTGAAAGGGACAAAGAGGGGGGGGGGGAAGGGGGGAGGAAGGGGGAAGAGGGGAAGAGGGAAGTGGAAAGGGAAAGTGACAACCAGTGGAGGGAAAGAAAGTGATTAAATGTGGATGAAGAATATATACACAATATATAATTACCATCATGATAAAATGAAAAAAAGGGGGGGGAAATCCCAAGAACAGGTGCCAGGTATGGCACCCTGTGTAGTGCAGTTATGCCAATCAACTATGTTAGGATGTTGAGAGGGACCGATCCTGGTCCCAGGAAAGTATCAGGGTAATGATATTGACCTGTGATGAAGGTAAGGGAGGATTGTATTGGTAAAAGTAAAGCAAGGGGTCGGTGAAGAAAACAGGCTAGACAATAGGTTGGAGTACAGCAGAAAGGTACTTACGCTGGGCTGGATAGAGCCACAGTGGTCCCGGGAGCCAGCGTGGGTAATTACTGGAGACGGGATGCCTGACGCACACGCGCACACCCGCGCTGACGTCACGGACACGCCCTCCCCCAGTGACGCTGCAGCACGGCTCCTACCCGTGTGACTCAGCGTCGCTGGACGCTGCACATATAAAAAGGACCTCCCGTCTCCAATAATTACCCACGCTGGCTCCCGGGACCACTGTGGCTCTATCCAGCCCAGCGTAAGTACCTTTCTGCTGTACTCCAACCTATTGTCTAGCCTGTTTTCTTCACCGACCCCTTGCTTTACTTTTACCAATACAATCCTCCCTTACCTTCATCACAGGTCAATATCATTACCCTGATACTTTCCTGGGACCAGGATCGGTCCCTCTCAACATCCTAACATAGTTGATTGGCATAATTGCACTACACAGGGTGCCATACCTGGCACCTGTTCTTGGGATTTCCCCCCCCCCCCTTTTTTTCATTTTATCATGATGGTAATTATATATTGTGTATATATTCTTCATCCACATTTAATCACTTTCTTTCCCTCCACTGGTTGTCACTTTCCCTTTCCACTTCCCTCTTCCCCTCTTCCCCCTTCCTCCCCCCTTCCCCCCCCTCTTTGTCCCTTTCACTCTCTCTCTCATCCCTTCCTTCCTTTCCCTCTCCACTCTGTCCTCCCCCACTCCCAGACCTGCCTCTCTTTCCCCGCCCCCTCTTTCCCCCTCCCCCCCATCCTGTTCCCTCACTTTTTCCTTGATCCCCCCTTCTCTCCCCTCCTCTCCCCACTGAACCCTTTCCCCTCCCCGTTTTACAAACTTCACTACCATCGTATCATCACACTTTTGTAGTATTCACGTGTTACCCATACCCTGCACATCCTACACTCCCTCTCCCTCCCCTCCCTTCCTTTCTATCAATAGGTTGGTTTCCTTTACACTAATCCATATCCCCCTCATTTCTTATACAAGACAAATAGGTCCTTTGACACTTGTGTCCCCATTGGCCACCGCCTAGGGTACTGCCTGGTCCCGCCCGCTGTCCCCCATGGCGAGACCATTTTAGGTGAGCAACTCAATTTGGGAATTCCCTTTGCGTATATGTTTTTGTGTTTTTTTAATTTACCATTGATGTATTGTTCACTTACCTTCAGATCTTCTCCTGATGAAGCGGTATTCATTCCGCGAAACTAGTCGAGAGCCTGTTACAACCTTGAACCCGTCGTAGTGTCTTCCCCTTCTGGGGACCTCAGCTGTGATGTTGTTTGGTTGTCACAATGTATTTATGTAATTGTGTTGTCTTTTGCATTTAATAAAATGATTAACCTTTTTTTACAATGATCTTACTCTATGTTTATTTTTATACCGTACCGTAATAGTCCCAACTGGCCCACTTTCCCCCCCTTCCTGAGTCCTTGGCCTTGGGACCTTGGATCCAGGTGCTCTATAATCTATAGATTAGGGATGATGGTACTTTTTATTCCAATTCTTACATATATTATCCTTGAGGCTTCCAATTTTCTAAAGATACACTACGCCGTCGTATTTTACCTAGCTCTATGATGAATTCAGGTAGATTTTGGCCCGTAAGGTACGGCGGCGTAGTGTATTTCTTGCGGCGGAATCGAAATACGAGATTAGGGGGCGTGAAGCATTTAAATTAGGCGCGTCCCCGCGGCGATCGAACTGCGCATGCTCCGTTCTGAAATTTCCCGCTGTGCATTGCGCGAAATAACGTCGTTACGTAATTTTTTTTTGAGTAGCGTCGTTTACGTACATTCCTATTCCCGGACGACTTACGCAAAAAAAAAAAAAAAAAAATTTTGAAACTCGACGCGGGAACGACAGCCATACTTAAAATGTGCTGCCCAACTATAGACCAGCTAATAGCTGGAATAACTTTACGCAGCAAAAAGATGACTACAGATGCCGTAAGAGATTGCGAAGGACGATCGGAACTTTGTGGATCGTCGGAAAAATCTAATTTGCATACCCCGACGCGGAAAACGACGGGAACTCCACCCAGCGGCCGCAAAATTATTGCATCATAGATCTGAAGGCGTACGGACACGTAAGCCAGTCAGATTGAAGTCCAAAGCCGTCGTATCATAGTTTGAGGATTCAAACTAATGATACGACGTGCGTAATCTGAAAGTACTCCGGTCTAACGTGAGATAGACCGGAGTAAGGGCTCTGTGAATCTGGCCCAAAGTGTACAAATGAAAAATAGATAACTACACTATTTAATAAAGTGTTGAACCTATTAACAGCGCTGTGAGAATAATAATGATATATTCTTCTAAGTAATAAAAATAAATCAAATAAATAAAAAGTGACAAGTGAATATCACAATGATAAATGACTTAATGGATAATAAATAAATTAAACCCGTGCAAACTAATAAGTGAAAAAAGCAACAAATAAAGTCCATAAAAGTGATCCAAAAATCTTTTTATCTTCAGGGTCTTCCACCACACCACCAGTGATTCCGTCACCCATCAAAATGGTCACTCACCAGATCTAAATGCCTCACACTCACGTGCTTAGGCAAGAAAATCCTCTCCAATAATAGGTGAAATTCAATATCCAATAATGTGATCCAAATGTTTCCACACGAATGGTAGAAAGAAAAAAAAAAAGTGTACAATAGTGTGATACCATAAAAGCAGTTTTAATAACACACCATAAACTTCAAAAGTTGCACTCACAAACACATTATGTAAAAAGTCAAAAACAAAAATCACTATTATCACTATTTTCATTTTTTGACTTTATTATTTGTGTATTGTGGACACTTTAGCTATAGCTGCCTTGGACCTGTTGATGTTATCCAATCACTATATCTGCATACTCACAGTAGCGCATTAGATTATATTTCTATTTATACATTATGTAAAAAGGCAGTGAATCACAGCAACACACGCTATCCTTCAAAAATCCTCAGCTGGTATGAACTTGGTCACGGCGGACCCACGATCAGCCAGAGCGAAAGATCTCACCACTCCACGAAATTGCACTTCAATCTGCTGCAAAGGTTGGTTCTCCTGATGGGTGATAAGCTCTGAACGCTGTACAGTATAGCGTATCACGTCGGTTCAAACACTGACTGTGTAGCTACGCCCCGACATGTTTCGTCACTTACGACTTACTCATGGGATTGGCCACACAGTCAGTAAGCCCTCCCTTAAATGCTAATGTTAGGCCTGAATGCGCCCGCCTCAAACAACGAACGACGCATGCGCATCCCCACAACTACGGGCGTACGCGCAGCACACGCAGGACATAACTAAGGGCGTAAGTGACGCATATATGTGTCACAACGCGCAACACTACAAGGAATGTTGGCGGAAGTTCATGATCAATTGCAAGGAGGAAACGGGCGGTCTAATAGGATGGTGTTAACTCATACACAGCTTCTATATAATTTCATACCATACATGAAGTAAAATTAGCATGAAACAATAAATACAATATAATAAAATGAACTAGGATGAATGGCTTAAATACAAATGAAAAATTAACAAAATTAATGTAACAGTGTCAGACTCATAAATTAAACTAATGATGCAAGGTACTTGGTGAAATGATAAGAGGCTCACTGAAACTAATAAGACAGCTTCTAAGATAACTGATTCCTTAAAAACTGCCCCCCAACACTTGCATGCAATGTTAGCAACTGTCTAACACTATGCAGCTGCAAGATGCAAGGTAATTCAGTTGTCCATAGTTAAAAACTAATGCGCCCAACATCTATAAAACAACAACTACGATGATACACCGGCATGCTATGAGTTATTGATGAAGCAGTTCAAATCTACCTCTATGTTGAGACCCTGTGGAAAAAGACATTTTAATGAAAAAATCCACTGAGTCTTACGCTGTGAGAGGTCCCTCACTCTGTTGGAGCCCCTCCAAGATGGATAAACACAATCTATACCACAAAATTGGAGATCTTGATTATGTTTCTTTTTAAAATGCATAGAGACACTATGATCTTCAAAACCTTTTTTGATATTGGCTAGATGCTCAGCTATACAGATTCTTAATAGTCTCTTTGTCCTCCCTACTAGCCGAACACCCGTCGAACAGACAGAACCGTCGAACAGACCAACCGTTCACGCGAACATTTAGAACCCCATTGAAGTCTATTGGACTCAAACGTCCGAATTCAAAAACGATCATTTTAAAGACCAATATTCATGTTATTGTTGGAAAACGTCTTTGAGAACCCGGGTCTTGCCCCAGGGTACATGTATCAATGGAAAAAAAGTAAAAAAAAACTGTGTTTTTTCAGGAGCAGGACTTTTTTTTTCATTGATACATGTTCCCTTGGGCAAGACTCGGGTTCTCAAAGACGTTTTCACAGGTAAACTATAGACACCCAGCAGGTACAATATTTAAAGGATTTTTTATTTATTTTTTAGGTTAAACATCATTAAAATCACTGCTCCAGGAGCAGTGATTTTATTGATGTTTAAATAAAAAATAAAAAAATTCCTTTAAATATTGTACCTGCTGGGTGTCTATACCTGTGATAACGCCTTTAAATAGCACAATCACCTGCCTGCCAGTAAATTAGGAAGAACTGATCTATCTAAGCTATACAGTGTATAAATATATCTACAACTCCTAGGGATGTATATATATCCTCTACACACTGTAAATTAAGCTAAACTGACTAGCCTGACTGTCTGCTCTATCTGGCTAAAAAGACAATCTCTCTGTCTCTCTGACTGCTTTCATTAACAAGCTGGAACACACTACACTACACAAGGCCGCCCAGCAGTGTGGGGCGTGTGCTAAAGCCCTGAGCCATAATTGGCCAAAGCCACCCAGGCTTTGGCCAATTATGGCTCTTCGTTTTTTGCACACTGTGATTGGCCAAGCATGCGGGACATACAGCATGCTTGGCCAATCATCAGCGCGCAATGCCGCAGTGAATTATGGGCCGTTTTGTGTCACTCGAATTTGGCGCGAACGACCGATTTTGTTAGAATTTCGTCGAACGTACGAACATACAATGTTCTAGTCGAAAATATGTTCGTATCGAACGCAAAGCTCATCCCTACTCCCTACATATAATAGCCTGCAAGGGCACCATAGCAGGTAAACAACATATGAAGAATTGCAGGTGCTAAACTCTTTTATTTCAAAGACCTTACCATCTGTGCCTGCCACTTTATTTTTCCCTTTATTGTGAACCTTAACGGTCCGACAACAGATGCATTTTCTACAGGGAAAAAAACCTTTAAGATCAATTTTAATTTGGTGGTCTGGTGGGTCCAATATTTTTCGAACGACCCGATCACCAAAATTCGGGGCACTTCGATATATAAACCGAGGTTGGTCTGGAAGCAATGGTTTCTGAAAATGGTTTCTATTTCTATGTACTGAGTGTGAAACCCAGTCAGAAAACTAAATTGGTGTTGATTACTAGTTTGTTCAATCACCCTCTTCTTGAAGCATTGTTCTCTTGGTAACTCAGCCACTTGTTGGATGATCATATCCAGATTGGGTTCATCATATCCCTTCTGTACAAACCTACTCTTCATACTCTTCAGCTTATTTGCTTGTTCAAAATAGTCTCTACCTTCCATCGTACTCGTAAGAATTGGCCTTTCGGTATGTTTTTAATCCAGGCAGGATGATGACCACTTCGGATTGACAGGTAACTGTTCCGGTCAGTGGCCTTGAAGAACACTTTGGTTTTCAGTTTGCTTTCAAAATTCTCTATTGTGACATCCAGGAAATTGACAGAACAATTACTAATGACATACTCAAGTTTGATATTGTTAATATTGTCATTTAGATTCTCCAAAAAAAGTCTGATATCTGATTCTGATCCTTCCAAATTTTTTTAAAGATCATCAATAAATCTTCGATAGAAAATTAATTGTGGTTTTCGGTTTTTGAAAATGTGCCTATCTTCCCATTCTGCCATAAACAGGTTGGCTAGGCTGGGAGCAAATTTAACTCCCATTGCCACGCCAACTTGTTGGAAAAAACAAAACAAAAAAACATTGAACCAAAAATAATTGTGCGACATGCAGGGTAAGGAATTACAAGATTTGGTCCTGAAAAGGAAACAAATCAAATTGAGTTTAATTGGTGAGAAAATTAAGACCATACAGGTGAAATTGGAACCAATTAAGGAGTCAGCTATGATGATAGAATTCAACAACAGCATGAAAAAGAAATTAGAGAAAGTAGATAAAGAATCTCAGAAAAGAAAAGTCAAGAAATACAATCGTGACTCTGAAGATTTCAAGAATAATAAAATGTATGCATGGCAAAGTAATATTGGTCCTGATGATGAGCTGTTAGTGAAAATTCTGAACAAAGAGTTAGTATAACTATCCCAAAATAGAGGCGGGCAAATCTAATGGGATTAAGGGAGTTTCAAGAAAATCAGAGCAGGCACCCTCTAGTCAGATGCGGAATAGTGAGCCACATGTTACAAGGAATGGACAATATGGACCGCAATATGAATCACCTGGTGTGCATGGACAGGATAGGGTTAATTATCAATATAATCAACATCATCAATCTCCCCGTCCATATCAGACCTATAGACAAAATGACCATCCTAATCACTACCCCCCGCAGGAATACCAACATTGGTACCAATACCCTCCACCCGACTCATATTACCATCAACCACAGCCTTTTTTAGGCCAGAGGGGGAGGGGAGCGAGAGGAGGTACCCCGAAGAGGACCCCCCAGATAACCAACAACAGGGGGGGGGGCAGGATTGGTCCACCTTATCCCCCAATCAAGAATGGAGTTTACCCCCAAAGAGAAGAAGGGGCTGCAGGGCTGGAAGACGCAGGCAATCCCAAGAATAGAATAAGAAAAACTTAAATACAGGGATTTACAACCTTAGTAAAGTAGTTTTGAGTCCGAAAGAACTCAATATATTGAATACAGGTTTAAAATGCGCACCAAGAAAGACCATGAATAAATTTGATATATACGTTGATACACACAAATTTATCAGGTCACTTAATATGAAAAAATATTTTCTTAGTCTTCCTGCTAATTCTACACTGAGGAGCAGCACTGCTACCAATAGGGTCGATAGTGGCCTAAAAAACAGGTCTTTGTTCAACCCCCAGAACTCCAACAATCACTACATCGAAGTATTCAAACAATTGGTGTTGAAGGACATAGAGGAACTCCCACAGAAAAGGAGAGTCAACCCAGAATATATAAAGGAAGGTATCAAGTCCCTTGAAAATAACAAGCAAATAATTATCCGCCCAGCGGACAAGGGAGGCGGAGTTGTAGTGATGGATAAAGCCTTCTATCTGAATCAATTAACCACATTGTCGGGGGATGGCGTGCACGTGAGGACATGACGCGCCTCAAGGTGGGAGGGACCGGGGAACGCTGAGCGCTGGGGAGCGAGGACGGACGAGATGCCGCAGCCCTGGAGAACGTGAGCCCACGGAGGAACCGAGGAGAAGCGGCGATTGATACCCTTGCCGCCGGACCGGGATACCGCCGCCATCGGATCGGGAGTCACACCGTAATGGCCCGGATGACAGCCCAGGCACCCAGGAGTACGGTATGAAGCAGGGGAGCTACTCCCCCCACCTCCATCTCCGAAGCCTCTACCTCTGCCGCTGGCCCCCTCACCACGCAAACAAGAGTGATCGTCAGATGCTTGTTCATACCGATCCTCACAGGCTGCAGGCTGCCCCCCCACGCAATATACACAGAGGCCCAGATTCACAGAGCGATTACGCCTGCGCAACAGGAGATGCGCGTGCGTAAGTCTAAATGTGCGCGTGCGTTTCGTTGCGCGGCATCCCCAGAACGAGATACGCAAAAAATCGACTTTTTTTTGTCCCGCGTAATTTCGTTAGATTGGCGCATCCTTCTGCGCAAAAGTGCGCTAGACACACCATTGATTTGCTAGTCAAATATGCTAATGAGGGACTTACGGGGATCCACAAAACAACGTTGGGGCAGCGCAGGCTACGCGGTGTGCGCAACAGCAAAATGTCCTGTCTAAAATTAGAGCTTATAAAAGCTGGTCTAAAAAAAGAAAAAAAGTCTACTTGTTAGATAAAGCAACACTGTTAGTGAGGAGCTCAGCAGTCACACGTGTTGCTCAACAATCTGTATGGCAACATGGCAGGGGCATCGTCGCACATAGCTATACTACTGACTTTAGATGAACAAAGAAGAATGAGGGCACGGAGGATGGCACGGAGGATGGCACGGGAGAGGATATACCGTACCCGCATAGACCTGTTTGGCATGAGTGATTCTGAGGTGTTTCGCATCTTCAGATTCACCCCTCATGCCATCCTGGAATTAACCACAACCTTGCAGGAGGACATCACCAGCCCAACACACCGCTCACATGCAGTGCAGCCACTGGTCAAGGTCATGGCAACACTCCATTTCCTTGCCAGTGGCTCTTTTCAGCGTACAAGTGGAGTGGTGGCTGGGATGTCACAGTCCTCCATGAGCAGATGTGTGCACCAGGTTGTCCCTGCAATCCTCATACGCATGGCCAACCAAATCATCAAACCCACCACTGAGGACCTGCGGCTGAAGGCAATGACAGATTTCTACAGAATTGCCAGATTCCCACGCACTGTGGGGGCCATTGATTGCACACATGTGGCACTCCAGCCCCCCCAGGAGACAGAGCACATGTACCGCAATCGGAAGCATTGGCATTCCATCAATGTACAGGTGATAGTCGATGCCCAAGGCCTCATATGGCACGTCCGTGCCAAACACCCAGGGTCCAGCCATGACAGTTACATATACAATCAATGCCACATCCGATTGGAATTCGATCAGAACGTGTATGGGGACAGCTGGCTGTTTGGTGAGTGACATGGGTGGCAGGCATGACTATCCTCTCCCATGATGCACATCACAAGGGGCACATGCATGACTAACATCCTCCTGTCTTTTCCCTTACAGGTGACTCTGCATATCCACTGGGACCCCATCTCATGACTCCTATCCGGAACCCCCAAACCCCAGGAGAGGAAAGATACAATCAAGCACATGCCCAAACACGAGCAGTGGTGGAGCGCACCTTTGGCCTCCTAAAGTCACGTTTCCGATGCCTGGATAAGTCTGGGGGTACCCTCTTGTATTCCCCAAACTTTGTGTGCTAGATCATCGGTGCATGTTGCCTGCTGCACAACTTCGCAGTGAGAAAGGGCCTGCAGATTGACCTACGTGATGACCTGACCCCTGAACCAGACAATCCCCCCCTAACCGAGGCTACCCCGTCTTCTGAGGGAAGAGCAGCTAGGAGACAGCTCACATTGGGCATCTTTGCACGTTAAACATACACATTAATCATGGCACAATGAGAATGCATGCATGCACACCACTGTGGTCCCTAGCACACACACCCCACATCCACATCAAATTGGATTGGCACCAGTCCACCATGCTGGACTTGTGAGCAGCAACGCCACGCCAAGGCTCCTGTCACGGTGGAAGATCCAGCCGATCCCGGCGCACGCGCGCTGGCACCTGTTTGCGCGCGCATGCGCGCGTCAGTGTGCGCGATGCGCGCGGTCGAGTGCGTGATGCGCGCGGCGGGAGCGCGCGCGCACGCTGACACCGTTTTGGCGCCAAGGAACGCTACTTAAGCTGTCTGGTCCTGGTGCACCTTGCTGACCAGTCTACAGCGTTTCCGGATAGACTCTGCATCTGTTGAACCTGATTGATCTCTGTTTATCTGACCCGGCTTCCCCTGACCTACCTCTGCCTGCAGCCTGCCCTTGACCCCGGCTTGACCTGACCACCGATCCTGCCTGATCCCCTGGTTCTGCTACCTGCCATCAGCCTGTATCAACCTGTCTGGACTGAGCTAACCCTTTCGGATCCGTTCCAGTTTTCTGATCCACCATCGGATCCGGTGTACATCAACTCTTGGGCTGCAACACAGCAAGTACCTACCTCACCATTCCAGTGTACTGTGGTTCCCTGCCAGGACCCCGCCAGGACCCGTGCCAGTCCTTCTCCGGTCCGCCACCAGTTACCACCAGGCACTTGTGCCCCTCTTGACCCGGGCTTCCCTGTCTGCTCTACCAGGGACCCCCGTGTCGGAGGCTTACGAGAGGCCGCTCCCTGCACGTTAGGCTCTACAACCAGGTACGTGACAGTACTGGTCAGCCATGTCCGAGCCCACGCAGGGAGCGTCTCCCATGGAGGACTTATGCCGCCATTTGGATGGCCTCACCGCAGCAGTAAGGAACTTGCAAGAGGGTTATACCCGGTTGGAGGGGCGTGTCCAGACTCTGGCTGCAGCAGTACCTACATCCTCTGGAACCGCTACTGCCCCCTCCGTGGTAATGTTGCCACCAGAACCCAGAGTTCCTACACCAGAAAGATTTTCCGGCGACCGCAGCAAGTACAGGGCCTTTCGTAATGCTTGTGAACTTTTTTTTGCCTTGCAACCTAGAACTTTTTCCCTGGAAACCACAAAAGTGGGTTTCGTCATTTCATTACTGTCTGGCGAACCACAAACATGGGCACACCGCCTTCTGGAACGCAAGGAAGAGAGTCTTAATCTCCTTAGCACCTTCTTTGAAGCCATGGACCTCATTTATGAAGACACTCAATTAGCAGCCACTGCTGAGGCGGCATTATGTGCTCTACAGCAGGGGCGCAGGGCAGTAGAGGACTATGTGGCAGAATTCAGACAATGGAGTTCCGATACCAATTGGAACGATGCTGCCCTGCGTCACCAGTTCCGCATGGGCCTTTCGGAATCCTTGAAGGACGAGCTGGCCCGAGTGGGCGTTCCTGCAACCCTTGAAGCCCTTATCCTCCTTTCTGTGCAGATTGACAGACGATTGAGGGAGCGGCGTGCTGAACGAACATCCGGCCCTACACGCCCCATGTGGATGATGCCCCGTGTGCCAGGCCCTCCACACATGCTTCCTCCAAACTCCGTACCAGCCTCCTCCGACCTTCCCGAGCCCATGCAACTAGGTCTCCTTCGGCCATCTCTGACTCCAGAAGAGCGTCAGCGGTGCCGACTCAACAATCTTTGCCTTTACTGCGGAGGTTCCGGGCACTATGTGAACACCTGTCCCGCTAAATTCCGTAAGTGCTCCATCTGTCCACCCGTCCTTTTCTCTGCTTTACGTAATCATGATACTCACCTGGCTGTCTCCATCTCCCTGCAGCTCCCCGGAAGGAACGTCCAGGTGCCCGCCATTATTGATTCTGGCGCCTGCAGCGGCTTCATGGATGTCTCCTTTGCCACCCGTCATGGAATTCCGCTACGTCCTAGACGCCAGGAGCTCACCGTTCACTTAGCCGATGGATCAGCCATCCGATCCGGTCCTGTCACGCATGAAACAATTCCATTATATGCACTCATCTCCAACAATCACTGGGAGTTGCTTTGCCTGGACATAATCGTGTCCCCAATATTTCCTGTAATCCTGGGCATGCCCTGGTTGAAAGCTCACAACCCCCAGATTGATTGGGAGTCTGGAGAGATCCGTTTCCCGTCCTCTTACTGCCGCCAACATTGCCTCCAGGAACCTGCGGGCACTTTGTCCCCCCTGCTTTGTTCAGACTCTGAAATGGAAAACCGCCAGCTTGTCCCAGAAGCCTACCACAGTTTTTTAGACGTATTTAGTAAAAAAGGAGCAGAGACTTTACCACCACACCGGTCCTATGACTGCCCAATCGAACTTTTACCAGGGGCTGAAATCCCGTTCGGAAGAATATTCCCCTTGACCGAACTGGAACTGGGCACCCTAAAAACCTACATCGACGAGAACCTCAAAAAGGGGTTCATACGCCCTTCCACATCTCCTGCAGGGGCCGGTATATTCTTTGTAGAGAAAAAGGACCATTCCCTACGCCCCTGCGTAGACTACCGGGAGTTAAACAAGATAACGATCAAAAACAGGTACCCCCTTCCTTTAGTTCCTGAACTATTTCAGAGACTTGGAGCAGCCACTATTTTTACCAAACTTGACCTCCGTGGAGCTTATAATCTTGTCCGCATTAAGGATGGCGATGAGTGGAAGACCGCATTCCGCACCAGATTCGGGCATTTTGAATACCTGGTTATGCCCTTCGGGCTCTGTAACGCCCCCGCGACATTTCAACATTTTGTAAACGACATTTTCAGAGACTACCTTGATCTGTTCGTCATCATCTACCTGGATGACATCCTGATTTTTTCGTCCTCCCTGCCAGAACATCGGAAACATGTCCAAAAAGTTCTAATCCGGCTCCGCCAACACAGCCTGTACGTTAAAGCAGAAAAGTGTGAGTTCGAACGTGTGAGCATTCAGTTCTTGGGATTGATAATTTCAATAGAAGGTGACAAGATGGACCCCCAGAAGGTCACCGCCATCACAGAATGGCCCGCTCCCACCGATAAAAAAGCGGTCCAGCGCTTCGTGGGGTTTGCTAACTTCTACCGAAAGTTCATCAAGGGCTTCTCCGCCATAATTGCCCCTATCACAAGTCTGACCAAGCAAGGCACCCGGTTCCTGTGGTCTCCCGAAGCCCAAGCTGCCTTCTCCACCCTGAAGGACCTCTTCATTTCAGCCTCCATCCTGAAGCATCCTAACCCAGCCTTACCTTATATCTTGGAGTTAGACGCTTCTGAGGTGGCGGTCGGAGCAGTGCTCTCCCAGAGGCAGGGGTCCAAATCCCTTTTACACCCAGTTGCGTTTTTCTCTCGCAAACTGTCAGAAGCAGAGAGGAACTATGACGTCGGGGACAGGGAGCTGCTAGCAATCAAAGCAGCCCTTGAAGAATGGCGTTACCTTCTCGAGGGTGCTGCACACCCTATCCTGATCTATACTGATCACAAGAACTTAGAATATCTAAAGGTCGCCAAAAGACTCAAGCCACGCCAGGCCAGGTGGGCGCTGTTTTTTACTCGTTTTTCTTTTCACATAACTTACAGACCTGGTTCGAGAAATACCAAGCCGGACGCACTCTCCCGGATGTTCAATGGGCCTGAAGCACCTTCATCACCGGACACCATCCTCGCTCCCGGTAATTTCCTCATGTTGCAAGGAGATCTTCTTTCTCAGATTAAGCAGGCTTCTTCAGAGATCTCCTCACCCCCTGACCCTGCTCTCCAGTCAAGAGATGATCTGCTTTGGAAAAAGGACAAGATCTTCGTACCACAACAGCTACGAATAGCGGTCCTCAAGTCTTGTCATGATCATGAGCTGGCAGGCCACTTTGGAATCCACAAGACATCCGAGCTCCTCCAGCGTACCTTCTGGTGGCCGCAATTACTTAAAGACTGTAAGAAGTACGTGGAATCCTGTACCACCTGTATCCAGCATAAAGGTAGCAGAACCAGAGCTTGGGGGTTGCTTAAACCACTGCCCGTCCCAGAGAAACCTTGGAGGATGATCTCGATGGACTTTATTGTTGAGCTACCTCCATCTGAAGATTTTACTACCATCTTTGTGGTGGTTGACAGGCTTTCAAAAATGGCACACTTCCTGCCGATGGTGGGGACACCTTCCGCTGCCGAGACAGCAAAGATATTCATTAGAGAAGTGGTGAGACTTCATGGCGTACCCGCTAACATCATATCAGACCGTGGGGTGCAGTTTACTTCTAGATTTTGGAAAGCGCTATGTGCAGCGCTAAAGATCGAACTTTCCTTCTCATCCGCATACCACCCTCAGACCAATGGCCAGACTGAGCGCACCAACCAGACGCTCGAGCAATATCTGCGGTGTTTTTCCAGTTTCTCACAAGATGATTGGGCCTCTCTACTGCCCCTTGCGGAATTCGCTTATAATAATTCAGTCCATTCAGCTACTAGACAGTCCCCGTTTTTTGCCAACTACGGTTTTCACCCACTATTCCTATCTAACAATATTCCGGAATGCTCAGTACCGGCTGCACAAGAAACCCTGGACTTCTTTACTACCAACAACAAAATTCTCCAGGAAACCATGGCAAGGACCCAGGAGTATAATAAAGAGGTGTTTGACAGGAGGAGGAGAGGAGAGCTTGACCTGGCACCGGGAGACCAGGTCTGGCTGTCCACTTTGAATCTAAAGCTAGCCTGCCCGTCTAAAAAACTCGGCCCTAAGTTTGTGGGTCCCTTCCAGATACTCAGGAAAATCAATGAAGTGGCCTACGAATTAAAGTTACCTGCCTCTTTTCGGATCCACCCAGTCTTCCATGTGGCACTGCTCAAACCCATAGTTCAGGACCCCTTCACCAACCGGAATGTCGGTCCCCCTAAACCGGTGCTTGTTAACGGTGAAGAGGAGTTCGAGGTGGAATCTATCTTGGACTGCCGGAAGAGGCGTAACCAGATACAATACCTTGTAAAGTGGAAGGGCTACGGTCCAGAAGAGAACTCCTGGGAACCAGAAGCTAACATCCACGCCCAGAGATTGGTCCAGGCCTTTAGAAGGGCGCACCCAAGAAGGTTGGCACAATTGGGCATCCGGAGGCTGCCCGTAGGGGGGGGGGCAATGTCACGGTGGAAGATCCAGCCGATCCCGGCGCACGCGCGCTGGCACCTGTTTGCGCGCGCATGCGCGCGTCAGTGTGCGCGATGCGCGCGGTCGAGTGCGTGATGCGCGCGGCGGGAGCGCGCGCGCACGCTGACACCGTTTTGGCGCCAAGGAACGCTACTTAAGCTGTCTGGTCCTGGTGCACCTTGCTGACCAGTCTACAGCGTTTCCGGATAGACTCTGCATCTGTTGAACCTGATTGATCTCTGTTTACCTGACCCGGCTTCCCCTGACCTACCTCTGCCTGCAGCCTGCCCTTGACCCCGGCTTGACCTGACCACCGATCCTGCCTGATCCCCTGGTTCTGCTACCTGCCATCAGCCTGTATCAACCTGTCTGGACTGAGCTAACCCTTTCGGATCCGTTCCAGTTTTCTGATCCACCATCGGATCCGGTGTACATCAACTCTTGGGCTGCAACACAGCAAGTACCTACCTCACCATTCCAGTGTACTGTGGTTCCCTGCCAGGACCCCGCCAGGACCCGTGCCAGTCCTTCTCCGGTCCGCCACCAGTTACCACCAGGCACTTGTGCCCCTCTTGACCCGGGCTTCCCTGTCTGCTCTACCAGGGACCCCCGTGTCGGAGGCTTACGAGAGGCCGCTCCCTGCACGTTAGGCTCTACAACCAGGTACGTGACAGCTCCAATTATGTCACTGAACATTCATACACCATTAACACGGACCTGGGGATCACTTCTCCCTGGTCCTGGGGAACCCTACTCCACCAAAATTGAGGGTGACACCCCTTTTCCGGCAGGAATGTCACCCCCACATTCAAACAGCATTCACAACACAAAAAAAAAAAAATGACCAGCAAAAGCAAAAAATTTCCAGCAAAAAAAAAAAAATGACAAAAAAATAAAAATTTGACAAAAAAAAAAAAAAAAATGGGGGAAAAACAAATTACTGCTGTCATGGTCGTGGCCGACCACCAGGTGGCGCTAGCGTTGCAACGGCGCGCACAGGGGCGCCAGGAGCGCGCATTCGCGGCACTTCGACGTGCACACGCACGGGCACGCGCACGCGCGGCACGTCGGCGCGCACGGGAGCGCGCATTCGCGGCAGCGGCGCGCGGGCACGTGAGGACGCCATTTTGGCACCAGTTCAGGCTATTTAAGGGAGCTCTTCCCATGGCCTCTTGCTGCTCGATCATCAGCGTTCCTGATACCTGCCTGAAGACCCGTTACCTGATTGACCCCTGTTCCGTGATCCCGGCTTGTCTTGACCCTTCTGATTGCTGCCCGCCCTGACCTCGGACTGTCTGACGCTGCCTCTGCCTTGCCCTGTACCAGTGACCGCCTGCCTGTTGCCGACCCGGCTTGAATCACGACTCTGCTGCTGCCTTATCCCTGAACCTGATCCGTCTGCATCCGTACTACAGGACACCTTCCTCCTGCTGTCTGCCAGCCATCTGCACCAGCTCCAGTTACCTGACAGTATCCGTACTACAAGACACCTTCCTCCTGCTGTCTGCCAGTCATCTGTACCAGCTCCAGTTGCCTGTCAGCATCCGTACTACAGAACACCTTCCTCCTGCTGTCTGCCAGTCATCTGCACCAGCTCCAGTTGCCTGTCAGCACCCGTACTACAGAACACCTTCCTCCTGCTATCTGCCAGACACCCGCACTAGCTTCAATTACCTGTCGGCGTCAGTGCTACAGCATACCTCCAGTAAGACTGATACCGTGTCTGCACGACATCCCCGCCAGGCGCTAGTGTGACTCTAGACTCCAGTACCTCCTGTCTGCACTACCAGGGGTTCCGGGGTCAGAGGAGCAAGAGTGGCCACTCCCGCACGTCAGGCTCTGCTCAGCACCAGGTACGTGACAGTATCGAGCAGCCATGTCTGAGCCTGCACAGGGAGTGGACCCTATGTCTGAACTCTGTCACCATTTGGATGGCTTAACGCAAGCAGTCAGGGCCCTGCAAGAAGGCTACACCCGACTTGAAGACCGCGTCCAGGCCTTGTCCGCAACCTCCTCTACTTCCGCTTCGGGTACTTCTTCTTCTCCCTCTGTCATCATGCTACCACCTGAGCCCAAAGTACCCATGCCAGAGAGATTTTCCGGGGAAAGAAGCAAGTATAGGGCCTTCCGGAATGCATGTGAACTATATTTTGCACTCCAGCCTCGAACCTTCTCATTAGAGGCCACCAAGGTCGGGTTTGTCATTTCTCTGCTAACCAGCGAACCGCAGGCCTGGGCCCACCGGCTCTTGGAGCAAAAGGACTTATGTCTTGACCGGCTAGATACGTTTTTTCAGGCCATGTCCTTGCTGTACGAGGACCCTCACCAGGCCGCTACAGCAGAAGCCGCTTTGCACGCCCTCCAGCAGGGTCGCAGACCTGCAGAGGACTATGTATCCGAGTTCAGAAGGTGGAGTGCGGACACTAACTGGAACGACGCGGCCCTCTGCTACCAGTTTCGTCTTGGCCTCTCTGAGACACTTAAGGACGAGCTTGCTCGAGTGGGGGTCCCTGGAACTCTGGAAGCTCTCATTAATCTAGCCATCCAGATTGATCGGCGCCTAAGGGAGCGCAGGACTGAACGTACCACAGGTCCGACCCGTCCAACATGGATGCTGCCTAGGGTCCCTACCTTTCCTAATCCGATTCCTTCTGCCTCGCTTCCCTCTTCCAGAGACATACCAGAACCTATGCAGCTGGGTCTGATTCGTCCATCCCTCACATCCGAGGAACGACTTCGTCGCCGAATCAACAACTTGTGCCTCTACTGCGGAGAGCCCGGCCACTATGTGAGGACCTGCCCAGCAAAGTCCCGTAAGTCCACTTCCTTGTCCTCTGTCCATACACCTGTTGTCCTCGACAATTCTACTCACCTGGCTGTTCCTGTCTTGTTCCAGCTTCCAGGAGGGGTCATCCGGACCAGCGCCATACTTGATTCTGGGGCCTGTAGCTGCTTCATGGACTCTGCCTTTGCCACCCTACACCAGATTCCGTTGCGCCCAAGAGCTGTGGGACTGTCTGTGCACCTGGCTGATGGGTCAGCTCTAAGATCCGGCCCTGTTACCCAAGAAACTGTACCTATCGCCACCACTATCTTAGACTCTCATCGGGAATTTCTGTGCCTGGATGTTATTGTGTCCCCTTTATTCCCCATAATTCTGGGTATGCCTTGGCTCCGGGCTCACAACCCACAAATAGACTGGACTACCGGGGAGATTCGTTTTAGTTCCGCCTACTGCCAACTACACTGCCTGCAAGTGTCCTCCTGTTCCCCCTCTCTGCTTTGCATGGACTCTGACATTGAAACCCGCCAAGCCGTCCCCGAAGAGTACCATGAATTCCTGGACGTATTTAGTAAAAAAGGGGCTGACACCCTCCCTCCGCACCGGCCCTATGACTGCCCAATTGAGCTTCTCCCTGGGGCTGAAGTCCCCTTCGGCAGGATTTTTCCCCTGACGGAGCTAGAGCTGGAGAATCTGAAGACCTACCTTGATGACAATCTCAAGAAGGGGTTTATCCGCCCCTCCACCTCACCAGCAGGAGCAGGAATTTTTTTTGTCGAAAAGAAAGATCATACACTCCGCCCTTGTGTGGATTACCGTGAGCTTAACAAGGTGACGATCAAAAATCGGTACCCCCTTCCCTTGGTACCGGAATTATTTCAGAGACTTGGAACCGCAGTCATCTTCACGAAACTCGATCTGCGGGGGGCCTATAACTTGGTACGAATTCGGGACGGCGATGAGTGGAAAACTGCCTTCCGCACCCGCTTTGGCCATTTCGAATACCTGGTGATGCCATTCGGACTCTGTAACGCCCCCGCTACATTTCAGCACTTCGTGAATGACATCTTTAGAGACTATCTGGATCTGTTTGTTGTGGTATATCTCGACGACATCCTTATCTTTTCCCCCTCTATTGACAGGCATCGGGAACACGTTAAGAAAGTCCTCAGGCGACTTCGAACTCACGGACTTTATGCCAAGCCTGAAAAGTGCGAATTCGAACGTGTGAGCATACAATTTCTAGGTCTGATCATTTCCGTAAAAGGTATCGAGATGGACCCACAAAAGGTCGCAGCAATTCTTGATTGGCCCGCGCCCTCAGACAAGAAAGGTATACAACGGTTCATCGGATTTGCGAACTTTTACAGGAAGTTTATCAAGGGATTTTCCGGCATTATATCTCCTATAACCAGCCTGACCAAACAAACTGTCCGCTTCCGATGGTCTCCAGAGGCCCAGGTAGCCTTCGAGACCCTGAAGAAGTTGTTTACATCGGCACCTGTCCTTAAACACCCTGACGCTAGTCTGCCCTACATCCTGGAGGTGGATGCTTCGGAAACGGCAGTGGGAGCTGTTCTTTCCCAGAGACAGGGGCCAAAGGCTCTTCTGCACCCGGTCGCCTTTTTCTCTCGAAAATTGTCCGACGCGGAAAAGAACTACGATGTGGGGGACCGAGAACTCTTAGCGATTAAGGCCGCACTGGAAGAGTGGCGGTACCTGTTGGAAGGTGCAGCTCATCCGATCCTGGTCTATACGGACCATAAAAACCTGGAATACCTGAAGGTAGCTAAAAGGCTAAGGCCACGACAGGCCAGATGGGCACTTTTCTTTACCAGGTTTACCTTCCACATAACCTATAGGCCTGGATCTAAGAACACCAAACCCGACGCCCTTTCGCGGATGTATTGCGATCCTGAAACTTCCGCCCCTCCAGACACTATCCTATCCTCTGGGAATTTTCTGTTGTTGCAAGACGACCTAGTGGCTCGAATCAAGCAAGCCTCTGCAGGAATTCCCTCTCCCTCGGACACAGATCTGCAGATTCGGGACGGTCTGTTATGGCATGGCAACAAGATCTTTGTACCCGAGGACTTGCGGGTCACTGTCCTGAGCCTCTGCCATGATCATGTACTGGCTGGTCACTTTGGGGCACAAAAGACTTCGGAACTTCTACAGCGCACGTTCTGGTGGCCCCAACTTGTGAAGGACTGCAGAAGCTATGTGGAATCGTGCACCATGTGCATCCGCAATAAAGGGAGCAAATCCAGAGCTTGGGGATTGTTAAGGCCTTTACCCGTACCAGAGAGACCATGGCAAATGATCTCCATGGATTTTATTGTTGAACTGCCACCCTCCGAAGGGTTCACGACTATCTTCGTAACAGTAGATAGACTATCCAAGATGGCACATTTTCTGCCCATGAAGGGTACACCCTCTGCCCCAGAAACTGCCAAGATCTTTATTAAAGAAGTTGTGCGGCTCCACGGTATTCCTGCAGATATCGTTTCTGACCGGGGGGTGCAATTCACCTCCAGGTTCTGGAGGGCACTCTGCAAATCCCTCAAGATTGGGCTGTCCTTCTCATCCGCCTATCACCCTCAGTCGAACGGCCAGACCGAGAGGACAAACCAGACACTAGAGCAATACTTACGTTGTTTCTCTTCGTTTTCTCAGGAAGATTGGGCCTCTCTATTACCGCTGGCCGAATTTGCATATAATAATTCAGTCCACTCTGCTACTAAGCAATCTCCCTTCTATGCGAATTATGGTTACCACCCATCATTTCTGCCTAACTGTGCTCCGGAGTGTGCGGTGCCTGCCGTACAAGAGACATTAAACTTCTTTAGCACTAACAACAAGCTACTGCAAGGAACCATGGCAAGGACGCAGGAGCACAATAAAGAGATCTTTGATAAGAAGCGGAGGGGTGAACTCAATCTGGAACCCGGAGACCTGGTGTGGTTGTCCACCATTAATTTGAAACTTTCCTGCCCATCTAAGAAACTAGGACCTAAATTTATGGGGCCTTTTCCGATCAAGAGGAGGATTAATAGTGTGGCCTACGAGCTAGAACTGCCAGACTCACTCCGCGTTCATCCAGTCTTCCATGTCTCCCTCCTCAAACCTGATGTTGCTAATCCATTCCCGGGACGAAGCACCGACCCGCCCGAGCCGGTCTTAGTGAATGGAGAGGAAGAATTCGAGGTGGAGTCTATTGTAGACTGCAGGAGAAGGCACAACCAGGTCCAGTTCTTGGTAAAATGGAAGGGTTATGGCCCTGAAGAAAATTCATGGGAACCTGAGTGTAATATCCACGCTAAGAGACTGGTCCGGTCTTTCAAGGACGCTCATCCACTTAAGATGGCCCAGTTGGGCATCCGGAGGCTGCCCATTGGGAGGGGGCAATGTCATGGTCGTGGCCGACCACCAGGTGGCGCTAGCGTTGCAACGGCGCGCACAGGGGCGCCGGGAGCGCGCATTCGCGGCACTTCGACGTGCACACGCACGGGCACGCGCACGCGCGGCACGTCGGCGCGCACGGGAGCGCGCATTCGCGGCAGCGGCGCGCGGGCACGTGAGGACGCCATTTTGGCGCCAGTTCAGGCTATTTAAGGGAGCTCTTCCCATGGCCTCTTGCTGCTCGATCATCAGCGTTCCTGATACCTGCCTGAAGACCCGTTACCTGATTGACCCCTGTTCCGTGATCCCGGCTTGTCTTGACCCTTCTGATTGCTGCCCGCCCTGACCTCGGACTGTCTGACGCTGCCTCTGCCTTGCCCTGTACCAGTGCCCGCCTGCCTGTTGCCGACCCGGCTTGAATCACGACTCTGCTGCTGCCTTATCCCTGAACCTGATCCGTCTGCATCCGTACTACAGGACACCTTCCTCCTGCTGTCTGCCAGCCATCTGCACCAGCTCCAGTTACCTGACAGTATCCGTACTACAAGACACCTTCCTCCTGCTGTCTGCCAGTCATCTGTACCAGCTCCAGTTGCCTGTCAGCATCCGTACTACAGAACACCTTCCTCCTGCTGTCTGCCAGTCATCTGCACCAGCTCCAGTTGCCTGTCAGCACCCGTACTACAGAACACCTTCCTCCTGCTATCTGCCAGACACCCGCACTAGCTTCAATTACCTGTCGGCGTCAGTGCTACAGCATACCTCCAGTAAGACTGATACCGTGTCTGCACGACATCCCCGCCAGGCGCTAGTGTGACTCTAGACTCCAGTACCTCCTGTCTGCACTACCAGGGGTTCCGGGGTCAGAGGAGCAAGAGTGGCCACTCCCGCACGTCAGGCTCTGCTCAGCACCAGGTACGTGACAACTGCCCTCTGCATGAGCCACGCCTGGGGCGCCCCCGGCTTCTCAGGGGAGACTCATGGGGAAGGGGTAAAACTGGGGAAGGAGGATCAGCCCCTGATCTCTGCCCAACTGGTGGCCTGCCCTCCAAGGCCACGGCAATTCTGTCCAGGGCAGCACCAAGTGTTGCCGTGTTGGCCTGGATAGCCAGGGTAAGGGCCCTCACATCCTGCCCAACGCCTGCTGATGTCGTCTGCAGTTCGTTTAGGCAGGTTGTGAAAGCCCGGGAGTGGGAGTCCAGGTTCCCCAGCATATCCTTAATGGAGGACAGGCTCTCCTCCATCCGCACCAATGTCTGGCTGACCTGTCCCAGATGGCGGGTCTGGAGGAACTGGTCCCTTCTCAGGGTGGCAGGCAGGAGATCGGCCAACCCCCTGGTGGTCTGGGATGACATCCTGCCTCCAGCTGATGCTCGTGGCCGGGGAGAAGGGGAGGCCCTTGTGAGGGGAGCCATGTTGGGGGAGGAGGGGGGGGGGCTCCCCCTTAGGGAGGCCTGCCTGCTGCCAGCCAGAGGGGAGGAGTCCTCAAAACCCAAACGTCCAGTGCCTGACATGGACTCCTCCTCCTCATGATTCTCCTCCTCCTCATGATTCTCCTCCTCCTCATGATTGTCCTGCTCCTGTTGAACCTCCTCCGCGGACTCCGGCCTTGTTGGGGGGGCCTCATTAGGCTGCTGTCCTGGGGTTGGTGCGGTCAGGCCAGATGGCCCTGCACCCTCCTGCACATCTGTGGATGACACAAAACATTCACAGGTTGGAGGATCCACACACTTGCCACATATTCCCTTTCACCCCCTCCCCCACACATGCTACACACCTGATATTAAAAAATTAAACAACTTACCTGGCACCACGGGCTCGGGACTGGAGTCAAAGCCGGGCAGGCCCTCAACTTCATGCCAATGAAAGGTCAGGGCCACCGCACGCTCCTCCGCTGTCAGGCTAATACGGCATGGTGGGCCCCCTCCTGTGCCCCTGGCATGGGCATGCATTCTGGCCAACTTCTTTTTGACCAGACGCCGGAGGTCATTGATTTTTTGTCAATCCCAGACCTGGTCCGTGTCTCCCCCTGCCCAGCAGAATTCACCTGGTCAGTGATCCTATCCAAAATCTCCCTCCTCCTGGCCGGGGTGGTGTTGGCACTCTCTGGGCCGTGGAGGTAACGCCCATACTCGCTAATGGCCCGGGCAAGAATCTGTTTTTCCACAACTGTAAAATTCAGCTTTCGTTTTCTCTCAGTCATCCTTCCAAAAAAAAACAGTCCCAGTCAACATAATTCACGCACACAAACAAGCACAACCAATCACAAAAAAACACACACACAGAGAGAAAACTACTCACCAAGAAACAGTCCCCAAAAAACAAAACAAAAATACAGCAGGAAAAGAAACAAAAAGAAATATATCAATCAAACAAACAGTCTCTTAAACACTTATCAAAAACCACTTTCAAAAATCTACTAACAAACACCTGATCACACAGAACACTAATCTGACAACTACAAAACACACCGCAACGAACAACAAGAACAAAAGCACTTGGTTAAATGGGAAGGGACAAAGGGATGTACTTTTGCAAAGGAAGTGCGTTTGTGTGTGTCTATTTATACTGTTTGCGTAGTTCACAACGTTGCCCTAGTCCATTTCCAATTTCACTGATTGCGCCGCTCCCGAGTTGTGAGCATGCGCACATCGGAGCTGACATGGTCTCGTTCAAGCGCGTATGCGCGAGCCGGCCGGCCCTTCATTTGCATGGGGTCACGGCTCATTTCAATGTAACACGCCCACGTCCTTCCCAATTTGTATTACTCCTCCTTACGCCTCTGAAAAAACGTTACGTATGCGCAATTTCCTGCGCAAAAGCTACGAGAATAGGGTGATTACGCGGCAAAATTCCGCAAGTCTAACGTAAAGGCGGTGCGCTACGCCGGTCTAATAATGCGCAGATGTACCTGAATCTGGGCCAGAGTCTTTAAAACGTAAAGCAGCGAGATCAGAAGCAGCAGGTATCCCCCTGCGAAGAGCAGGTAATATAAAAGACGGCTGTAGTACGTCGCGTGACCAACTATTATACGGATGATACTTAAAGGTTGTTTCTGATAAGGATACCACGCTACTACCATTACATGCTATGACCAAAAAATATAGACGCATGTTTATTTATCCCGCACGGTATGCTACTTGGTGTTGTAACTTTCTCATTGTTTAGTTTTGGCGATAGCAGTATTTGTCTGAAACATGCTTAAACCGCAGCAAAACGGACTTGAGTTCATGTTTGGCTGAGGGATCCAATGGTGCCATTTTTAGTTCAAAATATAATGAACAGTTGTTCCTAAACAATGATTCACCTTGTTTTTCTGGGCTGTGTGCATCAGTATTCCACTCTTTACTGTGAAGATTAGGAGGGCTGACAAAGGTGTACCATCAAATGAAAGGACCATACACATGGTAGACGAACCTTCTATTTTCCTGTCTCTACACGCAGATCCCTGAAAAGTGCAAAAACCCTTATCTCCAGTAGTGAACATCTATATTAACATCACAGGCTGGGCAGCAGGGGGGCAGGTTTCCCTGGGGAAGGACGGGGAGGTCCCTCTCATAGAGAACGGCCACAACCACAAGCGAGCTATATCCCCCCAGTCCCATATCATTAGTCAGAGGGTCCAGCTCACGTGTGCCAAGAAAGTACTGGGGTTAAAAACTTTAAGGAACAAAAAAAAAAAAAAAGAGAGGGATGAGTCTCACCAGATATTCATATACCCATCAAGATATTTAGAATCTAAATAAAGACCTAATGAAAAGGGTTCACCAAAGAAGAAAACAATAAGAGGGGTAGGAGATTCTACTCGCACAAGTTTAAGAAAAGGCCCATCGGGACTATCGGGCAAACCCCTCCCCTCTTAGGATAGAATCCCGCTCCCCCCACTACCCTAGCTGAAGGGAGGATAACAGGTTGCCAAACTGGGGAAAAGAATCAGAAAAGTGAAGGATACTATGTCCAGGATGACAAGTAGATCAACAAAAGGAGGAGCCCCAAAAACACCTGTCAGCTCCGCGGCAACAAGCACCATTAAACAATATGGGCCAGATTCAGGTAGATGGGCGCTTCTTTACTTTGGAGTAACGTTTCTCATTTACGTTACTCCGCCGACACTTTCGGCGCAAGTACTGTTATTCACATAGCAGTTGCGCGTAAACTTGCGCCAGAGTAACGATAATGCGCTGGCGTAACCCGACGCAAGTGGAAGTGGGTGCGATCATATGTAAATGATGGGCGGAGCCCAGCGCAGAGGCTTACGTTCAGCGCATCATCCGTCGGCACCACTTCACGGGAAACGCCAGCGCAATGTGTTCCGTTGCGCGTATAAAAGCGCCATTCCGGCGCAAAAGTATTTCCGTTTTCCCCCACCCCAGGGAATTTACTTTTGCTCTGTTATGGCTGCTCCCGCTACCCCCAAAGAGAGGAGGAACCTCAATTTTAATGCCCAGGAGGTCTCTGTGGTCATCTCTGCTATGGAGACTTACAATGATTTCCTGCATAGGAAGAAAAGTAGGAAGACCACCCGGGAGAGGAAGCAGGCCATCCTGGACACCATTGCTGGCAGGGTGAATGTCTTGGGGTACTCCACCCGGACTGCTGGGGATATACAAAAAAAAATCAATGACCTGCGGCGCAAGGTCCGTGGCAAGGTGGCCACCATTCGGAGCCATGAGCGGGGCACAGGTGGTGGACCCCCATGTCCGGTCAGCCTGACCACAGAGGAGGAGGTGGTCGCCCGCTGCCTGGAGAGGGAGCAATTGGAGGGGGTACCAGGCTATGATTCTGTGGAGGAAGGCTCCAGGACAGGTAAGTGTTTTTTATCCCCTATTTGGTGTGTTGCATGTGGGGGGGGGGGGGGTACATGTGCCAAGTGTGTGGGACCACCAACATGTGTCTGCTTTGTGTCATCCACAGATGACGGAGCTGGGCTGTAATATAACTATTAGAGACCCCGATTAATTAATCAATTACTCTTCTTACAGTCTCAGGGAGGCTGGCATTATCTTACTGCAATCAAGAAAAAGGCAGGAGATGTCTTCAGTAGAGGAAAAGAAAATGAATGAAACAGAAGCAGTGCCAGCAGAGAAAGAAGGGGCTGAATTCAGGCAGCTCCCGGCAATTTATTTGCTAGGGGACGTCCCAAAACACAGGCACGTGATTGGTTCACATAAAAAAGTACACACCCTCACATGATAAAAACACACCCAGTTCACCCAGTCTCTTATTACACGCCCCCCTGTATTCCGCAAGGAATTCTCATTTCTCAGTTCATATAGGCATAAGAATAGTAAATTGTCAGCTCTTGGGATCAGTTCCTCTTCAATTGTGGCTTCCTCCGGACACAAGGTCTGCAATCCATTATCACAGGATGTGAGGGGGAGGTGTAGAGCAGAGCACACATTCCTTTCAAAAGTTCTTCACGGTGGGGGGCATAGGAGAGAGGATCTCTTGCAGGCTCTTAAAAGCACAGACTTTCAATGTCCACTCATATTTTTCATTATCACATCTTATGTAATCATCAAGGAAGATAAAGCACTATTGTGTTCATAATCTCATACATGCATAAATGTACACATAAAAAGGATATACAAAAAAGATTATATAAAAGAATACAAAAACTTAAAGGAATATACACACTTCATTTAAAATGGCAACACCTACAAGGCAGTATCTAAGTGGCTCTTATTCATAACACAAAAATATTAATTTCTCCATATTTCCATCCAGCACAGGGCCATCATCTGTCGGCGGTCAGTCCACCCCATCCCCCCAACGGCACCCAGTGCCTGTGCCCCTGGGTGGTGAAGACACCGAGGTGGAGGAGGAGAGTGCCCACACCACACCTGCAGAGGTCGTTGAGGAGGAGCCTGTTGGGGCAGAGCAGGACTTTATTTTATTGTTGGAGGAGTCCTCCTCTTCTGCAGGACCCTCTCAGATCCCCTCCCCCATCATAGGAAGCCCCTCAAGGGCGACTCCATCCCCCCGGGGACAAACATCTACTGGCCCCAGGAAGGCCACCCATAAGACCAGGGGGGTGTCTGATCTGGTCCAGGACCAGGTGGCGAGGGATCACGCCAGGCAGACCCAGCAAATGGGGGACATAGTTGGGCACCTGGACAGAGTGGCTGACAGCCTGTGCTCCGTGGCCCAGATTTTTTCAGCAGTGCAGGATGTGAGCTGCAACTGCGCTGCAGTGGTGACCAGTCTGGGGGAGGTGCAGGGTGACATAAGGGACCTCACTGCAGCCGTCCATGCAAACACTGCTGCCATCCAGGCAAACAGTGCTGCCATCCGGGACCAGGGGAGGCTGAGTCGGCGGGCCCAGCATTATCAGGTCACCCGGCAGCTCAGGATGCCGGCCCAGACCAACTCTTACCTCGGCCGGATAGCCATGGCCTTGGAGGGCAGGCAGGCCACACCTGCCAGGAGTGGCCCACCCGGGGATCAGCCACCTCCAGATGCCCCCCACCCCCACCCACTCCATCCAGGCAGCTGAGGAGCCAGAGAGGGGCCACCAGAAGAAGCCCCCGGCATCCCAGATAATTTATTTTTTGTTTTTTTGATTGATGCTCAGGACATGAGTTTAGTATTTTTTTTTGGGGGAATGCTCAGGTTATGAGATGTTTATTTTATTATTAATGCTCAGGTTATGAGATTTTTATTTTATTATTAATGCTCAGGTTATGAGTTATTTTATTTGTGATTATGCTCTGGATATGAGATTATTATTTTTTTTGATACTGCACACGTTGCAGTGTGAATGGTGTGTGAATGTGAGGGGGTGGCACTCCTGCCAGTAAGGGGTGTCACCCTCGGCCGTGGTGGTGAAGTTAACCCCACGGCTGTATGAATGACGTGTGAAAGGTGTATGAATGGACAGCGACATCATTGGGGCCTTGACGCTGGCGTTGCTGCTCCCAAGTCCTACATGCTGGACTTGGGCTAATCCAATGCGATGTGCATGTGGTGTGTGTGATCTAGGGACATCAGTGGTGTGCATGCGTGCATTGTCTGTGTGATCAATGTTTTGGTTTATTGTCCAAAGATGCCTACGGCGAGGACCCTCCTGACTGCTCTTCCATCAGCTGAATGGGTCTCCTCTGGCAGGGGGGGGCTGTCTGGTTGGGGGGTCAGGTCATCACGTATGTCAATCTGCAGGCCCTTTCTCATGGCAAAGTTGTGCAGAATGCAACATGCACCGATGATCTGACACACAAAGGTAGGGGAATACAATAGGGTCCCCCCAGACTTATCCAGGCAGCGGAAACGGGACTTCAGGAGCCCAAATGTTTGCTCCACCACTGCACGGGTTTTGATGTGTGCTTCATTGTATTTTCTCTCTCCTCTGGTTTGGGGGTTCCGGAAAGGAGTCATGAGATGGGGTCCCAGTGCATATGCAGAGTCACCTGTAAGGGAAAAGACAGGAGGATGTTAGTCATGCATGTGCCACTTGTGATGTGCATCATGGGAGGGCACCCATGTCACTCACCAACCAGCCAGCTGTCCCCATACATGTTCTGCTCGAATTCTGCTGGGATGGGACTCTGACGGTATATGAAGCTGTCATGGCTAGACCCGGGGTGTTTGGCACGGACGTGCCATATGAGGCGTTGGGCATCGGCTATCACCTGTACGTTGATGGAATGCCAATGCTTCCGATTGCAGTATATGTGCTCTGTGGCACTGGGGGGCTAGAGTGCCACATGTGTGCAATCAATGGCCCCCACAGTGCGTGGGAATCTGGCAATGCTGTAGAAATCTGTCATTGCCTTCAGCCGCAGCTCCTCAGTGGTGGGTCTGATGAACTGGTTGGACATGCGTCTGAGGATTGCGGGGACAACCTGGTGCACACATCTGCTTATGGTGGATTGTGACATCCCAGCCACCACTCCACTTGTACGCTTGAATGATCCACTTGCAAGGAAATGAAGTGTTGCCAGTACCTTCACCAGTGGCTGCACTGCTTGTGAGCGGTGTGTCTTGCTGGTGATGTCATCCTGCAGGGTTGTGGTTAGTTCAAGTATTGCATCTGGGCTGAATCTGAAGAGGCGATACACCTCCTCATCCCCCATGCCAAAGAGGCTCATGCGCGTGCAGTATATCCTCTCACGTGCCTGCCTCCTCCGTACCGGGGGACCCAGTACTAGTGCTAGGACCGCGACTGCCCCTGGCATGTTGGCACACAGAGGTGTTGTCCTTGCAAGTGTGGTTGTTCAGCTTGCTAGTTTCGTCGGTAACGCTGCTGCTGTAGCTGCTCTCCTGCTGACCTGAGGCCGTCTGGAGTAAAGATAAAGCAGCTATTTGTAGAAATAACTTTGCGCCGGACGGACGAGATACGCGCGGCGCATGTAGCCAGCGTATGGTGCTAATCCATTCGCGAATCGGGAAATCTCCCTCATTTGCATATTTGCAGGGTAAATCAATAGGCGCGACCGATGCGCCAAACAAAATTATGCGCTGACGAGACTCTGGCGTCGGAAAGTTCTTTTTTTTTTTTTTGAAAATTGTTTTTATTGAGATTTTTCAACAAGACATACAGACACAAACAAAATAGAGAGTACCATGGCACAACACCATGTCTCTCGCGACCAACATGGTCGCAACATTGATAACTCACCTAACATAGGTGACTGCCTACCAAACAAAAGGCAGAGCAGACCAACAGGTCCTTGCTGGGCTTGGGCAGTAATACCATGTATGCGTCTAACATGGAGGCCGGGAGCCTATTCAATTTTAAGCATTGAGCAAACAGGGCATTTAATCTAGGGGCTAACTCCTCAGCAAAGCATTTATAGAAGTCCGCCGGGAAACCATCCGGTCCCGGGGCTTTATGAGGGGGAAAGGCGAAAATTGCCGCCACTATTTCTTTGTTAGTGATGGGAGCATCCAGAGACTCCCGGTCCTCGTCGGACAACCCCGGGAGGGCCAAGCCCCCCAAGAGGGTATCCAATTCGGTGGTATCATAGCTCGGTATCGGCGCATAGAGTTCAGAAAAATAGTCCTGGAACACCTTTAGCACCTCAGAGGGATCACTGACCAGGGTCCCATCCTTGTTCTTAATTACGGGGATATTAGTGACCTGATTGTCCGTCGCCACTAGCCTTGCCAGCATTTTCCCATTCTTGTCACCCTCCGAGAAAACCGGTTCGGTCCTATGTCTTATCTCTGTGTGTGCTAGATCTGAGAAGTGCAGGGATAAAGAACGCCTGGCGTCCATCAGGGATACATATGCGGCATCAGAGGGGCAGTTGGCATATTTCTCTGTCCACTCCTGTTCAACCTCCCGCAACCTATGTAATTCTTCATTGTGAGTCACCCTCTCCGCCTTAATGGCCGATACACATTCACCCCTCATTATTGCCTTAAAGGAGTCCCACACCACCGGTGGATCCGCTGTATCCACATTGACTGGCCAATAGGAGGCAACCGCCTCTATTAAGTGGTCCACCACTTGGTCATTTTGCAGCCACCCTGGTGACAACCGCCCCCCCTCCCCTCCCAGCGGATAGACCGAGAGTGGGAGACAGGGGGCAGTGATCGGACACTCCCCCGGCCAGGTATGTGGCGTCCTGCACCAGCGGCAACAGTGCCGAGTTGCCAAACGCCAAATCTATTCTGGCCGAGGAGTGGTGAACCGCAGAGATGTGGGAGTAGGCCCTTTGAAGAGGGTTCCGAGCCCGCCACACCTCCGTCAGCCCAGCCACCGATACCCATGCAAGTAGGTCAGCTGACCCCTGCCTCCCAGGGTTGGACGAGTCCAACGCATCTAAAATGGCGTTGAAGTCGCCCATCACCACCAGAGGGAGGTGAGCAAAGGGAGCCAGCTGGGCAAACATGTCATACAACACTTGAATATTTACAGGTGGGGGCAGATAAACATTTACCAATAGCATTTTGTATTGAAATATATCTAGAAGGACCGCTACATATCGCCCCCCCGGATCCGAAAACACCTGATGTATAGTGCACGGCAGAGTTTTACTAATCAGGATAGTCACCCCCCTTGCAAAGGTGGAGTAGGTAGCATGGAAGGACTTCTGGACCCAGGCCCTTCACAGAGCCAGGACCCTACTGCCGTCCAGGTGCGTCTCCTGCAGAAGGGCGATATGCGGTTTGCACTGTTTAAGCATTTGAAATACTGAGGCCCTCTTAAACTTGTTGTTCAGACCCCGGACATTCCATGACACTACATTAACCTTATCCGCCATTTATCAACTTGAAAATAATAAGGTACAAATAAAATGGAAAACTAGGCACACAGGATACATACTGCCTCCGATCAAGGTGTGACATTTGAATAATACAACCTGAGCTGTCAGATACCTCATCCCCTCGCCATAGATGTGTAACGCACGCACTTTGCAGTAGGTGGTGAACTGAGTTAGAACTTCCCCCCCCGCTATCATACCAAAACCCAACGGTAAAACAAAAACTAACAACTTGGTACGCAGCTTAATCCCAGACTCCCAATAAAAAAAAAATGGGAGAGAACAAAAATACAGTGGAGAATCCTTGACCTTGTAACGAAAAGTTCAGCAAATGAAAAAAAGAGAAAAAATAAACAAAAATCCTTTGGTTCTCCATGGACCTCCACGCAATGAAGTATGGACGAATGAGAAGCATGAATAAGCTCTGTTCACTGGCCAAGCTGTTTAAAACAGATCTGCAGTCCAAGAGCGCCACCTAGCGGCCACATGGTAGCCACTGTCAGGGAGATTTGGGCACAGAAAACAATATGTGGAACGTTAGTTCAGGGACAAAAATATAGGGCAAGATGAAAAAACAAAAAATAAATATAAAAGTATAAAGCACAAAAATAAGAATGGGGGGGGGAACACCAGACGTATCCAGACCATAAAGAAAGTACCAAACTGAAGTCCAGGGAATGCAGGTCAGTCACAGTCACAGCCACTCCAGACGAAGGTAGGATACTTCAGGCCCCCCAACTAAGTGATAGCTCCAGAACGAATGCCACATATTCAGTCATCGCCAGGATCACGGGTTACGGTCCAGCCATTCGCACGCCTCCCCCGGGGAATCGAAGAACTTAACAGATCCACCATGTTGAACCCAGAGCCTATTGGGGTACAGCATACTGTATTGGATACCTTTCTCCCTCAGCCTTTTGCGGATGTCGTTGAAGGAACGCTGCTTGCGCTGGGTTTCCGCGGAAAAATCCGGGAAAAGCATCACCCTGGTGTTTTCAAAGCGCAGCTCCTGATGCTTCCGGGACTCCCACAAGATCATGTCACGATCTCTGTAGTTGAGGAACCGGACGAGAAAAGGGCGCGGTGATGCCCCCGGAGGACGCACTCCCGTGGGCACTCTATGCGCCCTCTCCGCCACATATGTGGGGGGGAGATCCCCCAATTGCAGGATTTGTTTAAAGAAACGTTCGGCAAAGGTAACAGCCGCAGTCCCTTCGGCCCCCTCAGGTAGCCCAACCACCCGCACATTGTTCCTCCTTTGGCGGCCTTCCGCGTCGTCAGCTCTACGTTGAAGGGAGTTCACCTGGTCCCTCAGCTCCAACAGCTGCGCTCCATGTGAATGAGCCACGTCTTCCACCTAAGATATCCGCCCTTCAGCTTCAGTAAGCCGGCCCTTGAACTTATCGAGTTCATGCCGGATGAGAGTGCACTCTGTGGCGACATGATCAATTATCACCATCACCGCCGCCTTGCTGGCCTCAATGGCCTCCAGGATGGGGCCGGTAATATCCTCCGGAGTCGCTCCACGATCCTGGGCATCAGACAGGGGGTCCTCCAGACCGTGGCCACTATTCACTGCTGGTATCTCCATACGCCTGTCCTTCTTCCCCACGTTCCTGGCAGGTATAATGGGAGGCAATATGGCCGCGGCTGCTCCCTGCTCAATGCCACGTGCAGAGCGGGTCTGGCGCTGCGTGTTCTGCCGTGTCCTCCCCTGTTTGTGCCCACTCCTTCTCATGACCAGGATGTCACCAACACTGCCCAGCCTTACAGAGCCTGAAAAATGCAATAAGTCGTCCGAATATCGGATAAAAATCAGGATCAGCACGGAGCTCCTGAGAAACACTTGCTGCCTCGTTCACATCCGGCCACGCCCCCTCCTGGCGTCGGAAAGTTGAGCCGATCGGAAATGGCCCGTTTTCTGTCGCATCTAGTTTGGTGGGTACGGCCACATAGAAACGACGGCGCATCTTCACAGTTACGCGGCGCATATCGAATTACTCCAGCGCAAGTCTTGCTGAATCTGGCCCTATATGTCCAAAGGAGGAAGCTCAAAAAATACAGGATCACCAAAGCCGCTACAAGCGAAAACAGACAAGAAGATAGATGACAAAAAACCCCAGAGCCCAAATCAATGGGGAATATCAGAGGATTCAAGAGAGGAAGGGGTCAGTGAGATAGATCTTGAAACAGACAGAATGGAGGAACAGAGACCCAATGAACAAATTCCAACCAAAGGGGATATGGAAAAGATGCTGATGTGACTCGAGAACGCGATTAAGGGAGAAATACAAAGTTTAAGAACAGACTTTGGTCATCTTCTCACCAGGGTGGAGGCAATAGAAGAGCAATCAGAGAAACAAGAACAGGAGTCTAATTCTCTAAATGAACAAGTGGCACAGCTACAGTTACAACAGAGGCATATACTCTATAAGCTGGAAGACCAAGAAAACAGATCAAGGAGACAAAATCTGAGAATTAGATCAGTCCCAGAAGAAGAAGGTGAAGACCTGAAAACAATAATATGGACAATATTAAATCCAATACGGGGGAAAACATCTGAAGATCCGATTAGGTTAGAGAGAGCCCATCGCGTAGGAAAATTCAAAAGAGCTGATAGAGAACGGCCTAGGGATATTATAGTGAGGTTCCACTCCTTTGAAGAGAAAGATGAAATCTGGAAGAAACTGAGGGGACATCCCCCCCCTCACTTATGATGGGTCCGCTTTACAGATCTTTGCGGACCTGGCTTCAGAGACCCTCGCTAGGCGACGACTCCTAAAGCCTTTATTGGAACAACTAATAGCCAAGAAAATTAAGTATAACTGGAGATTTCTGGCGTGTTTAGTAGGGATAAAAGAAGGGAAATCAGCAACCTAACGATTCCCGGAGGATTTGAAAGAATTCTGCAATAGATTGGATCTGCAGATCCCAGATCTACCTGGATGGGCCTAACAAGGGGGGGGGGGGTTTTGCCGAGGGGGGATTTAGAGAGGAGAGTGAGGAGAATCGAAATAATTAGGTAGTCCCGATACCCCAGAAAAGTATGACGTTTTTTTCCCCCATCTACATCCGATGGGGGATGTGAAAAAATAGGTCCCACCACGGGGAAACTGAACCAATGGTTGACAATTGGTTTAAAGGTCTATAGCTGGCCACTGGGGGGGAGGTTAAGGGAAGGAGGGGGGGAGGGGAGGATGAGGGGGAGGGAAGTGGGAGGGGAAGGGGGGGGTGAGACCCACCTCACCAAATTTGCTAGAAGAGAAAGTAAAAGAAATACGGAAGAGGTCAAACCCGGAAATAAAGCCAAGGTGGCAAAATAAGATAAGATGCCGATAATAAAATGTGTATCAAACAGGGCGGCCTTGAACATGACCCACAACAAATTGCAAAACTGTTTCATGGATTCTATTCAAAATTATACAATTTACCCCCACAACATAAACCAGCTCATATCTCATCTCCTAGACTAGACAACATCCAAGAGTTTCTACGAGATAGTAAACTCCCCTCCATTCAGGCAGAAGATATTAGACTTTTGGAAAACCCCATCACACTAACAGAATTACAAGATGCAGTAAAATCACTTAAGGCGAGCAAGAGCCCGGCCCTGATGGGTTAACTGCACAATATTACAAAACCTTCCTACATATACTTTCCTCTCCCCTACTGAATGCGTTGAACTATCTGGCTAAAAACAAACATAATTCCAGCTCACTACTTACGGCACACATTACGGTAATCCCCAAACCCGAAAAAGATCCTACTGAATGCGCTAACTATAGGCCAATTTCGTTGATAAATATAGACGTTAAGCTTCTCGCCAAGATACTTGCTAACAGACTTAAACCACTACTTACACAAGTTATCGGTCCAGAGCAGGTGGGGTTTATGCCCGGACGTGAGGCAAGAGACAACATCTCCAAGGCTTTAAATTTAATCCATCACGCTAAGCAGGCGGGACTCGAGGGCCTTCTCCTATCAACTGATGCGGAGAAGGCCTTCGACAGAGTTTCGTGGGATTTCATGATGGCCACTTGCTCGCACATTGGATTGGGGGATAACATGCTGAATTGGATAGGTGCCCTTTACACCAACCCGCAGGCCCTAATTAAGGTTAACAACACCCTCTCAGATCCGATAAAGATAACAAATGGGACCCGTCAAGGTTACCCGTTGTCCCCAATACTGTTTATCCTTTCTCTAGAACCCCTCATCAGAACAATCAACAATTCCCCTGACATCAGTGGTTTTAAGGTTCACGATAGAGAATTTAAGGTAGCCGCTTATGCGGACGATCTTCTCTTTTTCGTTTCTAACCCCCATATATCTATACCCAACCTAGTAAAAATCTTCACCTCTTTTGGGTTTGTTTCCAATTTCAAGATTAATCAGAGTAAGTCAGAAGCAATTAATATATCTCTTAAGACCAATGTCTATGACTCCCTGAAGAGTAACCATAATTTTAAATGGGAGCATAAAAGCCTCAAATATTTGGGGATAAAACTGACCTCGACGACAGAAGCTATATACGACGCAAATTATAAACCCCTCTTACAATCCATTATCAATGACTTACGTAGATGGTCTCCAAAAACGTTCTCGTGGTTCGGTAGAGCATCTATACTAAAAATGACTGTACTACCGAGACTGTTATACTACTTCAATGCGTTGCCAATCAAATTACATTCTTCCTTTTTCTACAGACTCTGTGGTGCTCAACTGAAGTTCCTATGGGCTGGGAAGAGACAGAGAATTAGCTTCTCACAGCTCACTCTTCCTAAACATAAAGGGGGTATCGGCCTTCCGGACTTTAGGAAATATTACATTGCCGCCCACATCACCAGACTCATAGACTGGCATTGTCACAAATCGTCCAAGTTCAACTGGGTTCAACTGGAGACTACCCAATACGCTAAATTTATTACCTTCCACCCATGGTCCACCACCTCAAAATTGACAGGTAGAATCTCTCACCCACTAGTGGCCGCTACAATGGCAATATGGCATAGCATAGCCTCGACTTACAGTTTAGCATCTGACACCACTTACAGACAATCCGGACTTCCCGCCAGGTATGGACGTTAGGTTCCCCGAATCTTCACTAACCACACAGAAACTCCTCGCCACCCATTGTCTTTTGGGTAACAAGATAAAACCTCTTAACACGTTAAAATCAGAACTGGGGGAGGCTTTCCCCCGGCTTCTGGTTCTATCTTCAGATACAAAACGTCTTAATCAACAGTAAACATAAAAAGGAGTACTGTAAGGCCCCTACACAGCTTGAGCGAATTTGCCTAAGAGGCTCCCCGGTCCTTAAAACTACCGCGATGGCCTACTCGTGGCTCTGCCAACCTCAGGTTCAATCACAGACTAAACTCAAAACCCAATGGGAAAATGAACTTAATGTAACATTGTCTGACGAACAGTGGGAAAGAGCCAATATATTTGCTCATAAATGTTCCCTCAGTTCAAGATTTCAAGAAATATCTTACAAGATTCTTACACGATGGTATATTACCCCCTTAAAAACTAAGAGGTGGATGCCAGCCACCTCAGATACCTGTTGGCTCTGCAAAAGAGAAATCGGATCCCTTACACATATATGGTGGTCATGCCCCCTACTACGAGATTATTGGTCCCAAATTAAGCACTGAACTAAATTCATAACAGATACATGTATCCATCTAGACGCAGCTGCCTGCCTACTCCATGTTAATGATCTGTCAATCAGAAATTACAAAAACTCACTCACTAGGCACTTATTAACAGCAGCGAAAACATTAATCCCCCTACACTGGAAGACAACTAATTGCCCTTCAGTTAAAGATTGGCTGGATAGAGTACAATATATTTACAAAATGGACGAACTAGTGGCCATGAAGAGAGAAAGCTCGTTGACCTTCAATGACAAATATTCCAATGATTATCAGCGGTTGATAGCTTGAGCATGACCACGATTCTCTACAGGTTGTGATAAAAGTACTCTATTATATTGTTTGCATGATACCTCTTGCTGTATTTCCTGGCTTGTATAAATTGTACAATGACAAATATATGCTCAGGACCCTTGTTTGGACTCTACCTGAACAAGACTATTGCTCTTTACTGTATAAAAATTCAGTGTTTGATGCACCCGTCTCATCTCCCATCGCCCATCCCCCCCCCCCCCTATTATATACATTTTTTTTTTTTCTTCTCTTCCCTCTTCTTTGCTCTAACCCAAATCCTTCAACCTCCATTCCTCATCTTTCTCCCTTCTTTCCCTCTTCATTCTTCAATATTTCCTGATTCTCTCCTTTACAGTTCTTATAAGCTCATCTTAGACAGAACAATGAGCTCCTACCCAGATTGTAATTACGTTTACAGTGTTACGACAGCTACACCTCTATTGTATATGTGTATGGTTGTCCCATCGATTACTTGTTATAATCCTCCTTTCACATTGTGATGCATATTGTTTATTTTCTATTGCTTCAATAAACTTTGATTGTGAAAAAAATAAAATAAAATGTGTATCATATAATGTAAAAGGCCTTAATAGTCCCGTTAAAAGGCATAAAGTCCTAAAAGAATTGAAAATAATTAAAACTGGTATAGCTTTTATACAAGAAACCCACCTTACCTTAGGCCTCGTACACACGAGGGGATATGTCCGCTGAAAACGGTCCGATGGACCGTTTCAGCAGACATCTCCGATCGTGTGTATGGGCTAGCGGACAGATTTGTCCACCCGACAGATTTCAAAGCATGCTTTGAAATCTATCGGGTGGAATCCGTCCGCCCGACATGTCTGCTGGTTAGTACACTTACCAGCAGACATGTCGTCCCGCACCGCCGCCGCGCCGCCGCCGAATGGATTCGGCGCATGCGCGGAAGTGTTTTACTTCCTGGTGCGGTGACGTGGCGGTGACGTTGACGCCGCCACGTCACCGCACCAGGAAGTAAAACACTTCCGCGCATGCGCCAAATCCATTCAGCGGCGGCGCGGCGGCGGTGCGGGACGACATGTCTGCTGGTAAGTGTACTAACCAGCAGACATGTCGGGCGGGGAATTTGATCCGATGGTGTGTACACGCCATCGGATCAAACTCCAGATCGGACATATCCGATGGAAATGGTCCGCGGACCGTTTTCATCGGATATGTCCGATCGTGTGTACGAGGCCTTAGAAGCCAATATTAAGCTATATTCGATAGATTTCCCCATTTGGTTCTATGGGGACACTGTGTCAAAACGTGCGAGGGGCGTAGCTATAGGAATAGCTAAGGGGGTAAGATTCCAGTTGACCGAAAGACTAACAGACCCGAGGGGAGATTCCTCTTCTTAAAAGGGAAATTAGAAGAGATGGAATGTACCCTAGTAAATATCTACTCCCCTAATACACAACAGATAAAATACCTAATAGAAATCTTAGGAAAGTTAAGAGACTTCAAAAAAGGTAGGGTCATCCTGGGAGGGGACTTGAACTTTTGCATGGACCCAACGGTAGACAAGACTGCTCGGACGGGAGGGACAAATAGTGCACAGCTAAGAAAGCTAAAGAATAGCCTCCACAGAAGTCAACTAGTGGATACATGGAGAGTCCTAAACCCAGAGACACGAGACTATACCTTCTACTCCCCAGTACATAGATGTTATTCTCGCATCGACTATTTCCTCGCTGATCATTGTCTACTGGAAAAGCTGATCGAGGCACAGATAGAGCCTATGACTATATCTGACCATGCCCCAATAAGTATCTGTTTAAATATCACAGGAAATCAGAAGCCACCCCAAGCCTGGAGACATAATGGGGAATTAGTAGTAGACGATACAAGTCTAACTAAAATCAAAAAGGAGTTAGAGGAATACTTTAAAATAAATGATACAAACGAAATATCGAAAGCTACATTATGGGATGCCCATAAGGCTTTAATTAGAGGTATCTTCATATCAGAAGGAGCAAGGAAAAAAAAGAGAAGAGTCTCCTAAAGAATAAAGTGATTGCTGAGATATACAAGTTAGAACAAGAACATAAAAGAGGGGGAAAGCAACAAGAACTATACCAGGAATTAGTAAACAAACAAAATGAATTGAAAGAACTTCTATTTCAAGAAACGAAAAGAGAATTCCAGATAATCTCTAAAGAAAGATACACGGGGGGGGGGCAGAAGAAGAAAGTCAGGAACTATATCGATAAAATCAAAAATAAGCAAGGAAAGGTGGTATACACAACAAAAGACATAGCCAAAACTTTTCGAGCCTACTATGAGGACTTATATGCAGTGAAACAGAAAAAATGGAAAAAAAAAGGAGAAAAAAAATAAAATTTGAGATTTCTTACAAGAAGCAGGACTCGCAACAGTAAACCCAAAAGATGCGGTAGTAATGGACAGGCCAATTACAGAAAACTAAATACAAATAGCCTTAATAAGCACAGCATCGGGAAAAAGCCCAGGTCTGGGTGGCCTCACTTCACTATACTATAAAAAATGTAAAGAGATTCTTTTACCACGATTATGCCAATATTTTAACGGGATAGGAGAAGATTACCCTTTAAGCAGAGAAGCCGCTGAAGCTACCATGACTCTAATCCCAAAAGAGGGTAACGATGCCAAGATATGCTCGAGCTACCGGCCAATATTGTTGCTAAATACAGATCTTAAATTATTTGCAAAGGTATTGGCCGAGAGAGTAAAACAAGAGATGGCGGGGTTGATCCACCCCGACCAGACAGGATTTATTCAAGGAAGAGTAGGGAGAGATAACGGGGTAAGGGCACTTCTCCTGCTCCATAAAATCAAGGGAAATGGGCACCCCGGTCTACTCCTGTCGATCGAGGCTGAAAAGCGTTCGACAGGGTAGACTGGGGACTCATGTTACAAACCCTGGAAACCATGGGTTTCAGGCAGAGGATGTTGGAATGGATTGGAACCCTATACCAGGCCCCAACAGCTAGGATAAAAATTAATGGGGACCTGTCCCATCCTTTTACAATGAAAAATGGCACAAGACAGGGATTCCCTCTTTCACCACTTTTATTCGTCCTATCTATGGAACCCCTACTATCAAGAATACGTAAATGCCCAAGAATAGAAGGAATTAAAATAGGTAAAGACAAGCACAAACTATCGGCATTTGCGGATGATGTGCTCTTCTATATAACTACCGTATTTATCTGCATATAACGCGCACTTTTTCCTCTGAAAACAGAGGTTAAACAGTGCCTGCGCGTTATACGCCCATATCATGTTTCACCAGCAGGGGGCGCGGATAGTCTGTGTTTTACAATGGTAAAACAAAGCTTGTAAATGTTTCTATAGCTCCATTTTTTTAGGCTGCTCTCCTCCTCCTCTGAGTGTAGCTTTGATTGGAGGAGGAGAGAAGTCACATGCCCATCAGAGGAGGGCAGTCATGTGACCCCAGGTCAGTAAAAAAAAAAACTGAGCTATTGAAGTAAATGCAAGCTTCGTTTCGTTTTGCAATAGACACAGGAGGAGCAGTGTGGTAGGGGCTGACAGTGTTTTTTTTTACTTAACTGTTGCTGGCAGCACTGTCCCAGGAGACTGGGGGTCTCCTGGGAGTGCAGGGGGGGTATAATGGATGGGGGCTGTATACTGGGGAGGGGGGAATATATAATGGATGGGGGGCTGTATAATGGATGAGGGGCTGTGTACTGGATGGGGGATGTACAATGGATGGGGGGATGTGTACTGGGGAGGGGGCTGTATACTGTATGGGGTTCTGTGTACTGGATGGGGGGATGTATAATGGAGGGGGATGTGTACTAGATGGGGGATGTGAACTGGAAGGTGGAGGCTGTGTACTGTAAAGGGTCCTGAGAAAAGATTTTTTCCCTAAACTCCCCTCTTAAAATTGGGGTGCGTGTTATACGCCGGTGCGTGTTATACGCCGATAAATATGGTAAGCCCAAAACTTCAATTCCAAACCTATTAAACCTATGTAGACAATATGGGGAAATTTCAAATTTTAAACTAAATATCAATAAAACTGAAATACTTAACGTAAACGTACCCAAGAAAGATGCACGAACCTTAAAAATAGAATACAAATTCCCATGGGTGAAAGAACTCAAATATCTTGGCATTTATCTGGCAAGTACAGGAAAAAAAATCTATAAAATTAACTATATCCCTTTGTTAGATGAAATCAAGAAGGGAATTATTAGAATAAAAAATAGACCAATCTCATGGTTAGGACGAATAAACGGATCCTTGGTATCAATACCATTTTGCAGGCGTTTATTCGTCCTAACCATGAGATTGACCATGATCCCCATTAAACTTCCAAAACAACTGTTGTGAACCCTGAAAATGTTGATTATGAACTATATATGGGGAAATAAAAAAACATAGGATTTCACTCCAGACTCTTAAACAAACAAAAAATAAGGGGGGACTGGCCGTCCCAGACATCAAAAAGTATTATGACGCAATAATTATGTTCAGAGTAGTGGAATGGGCTAGATCTAATAAAGAAAAAAGATGGGTCAGTGTGGAAAACGCACTAACAAAGGTGAGACTGGACAAGGTAATATGGAACCCCCCACAATTTAGGGCTCTAGATTCTGACACACACGAAATAACAAGAAACACACCTAAAATATGGGACATAACACAAAAAAAAATGGATATGAATTTTAATTCACCACTTATTGCATTAAAGGATAATGACTATTTCCCACCAGGGAGAGTAGAGGTGGGTGGGAATTGGGTTAAAAAGGACACGGCACAGTTAAGAGATATAATGCATCAAGGTCATTTATTAACACTAGAGGAACTTAAAAAAAAAAAGATAACTTTATGTCACTAAATAACTGGAGGTACCAACAGCTAAAGCACTTCATCCAAAAACTACCCCAATCTATAAGAACAGGGGAGCAGTTATCAGACATAGAAAAATTATGCACTATGGAAAGTGCCAAAGGAATTATATCAAAGTTATACAAGATTCTATTACAGCTAGACGAGCCAGAGGTACCTCCATTTATTAAAAATTGGGAGAGGGAGTTAGGGACACACCGAGATAGGACCACAATTGAGAGAATCTTAAAACTGACCCATACCTCAGCAGTAGATAGCCGGACGGCCGAAATGAACTTTAAATGTCTATCAGGCTGGTATATTACACCAGTAAAGTTAAGCAAATTTAAGAACGGACAGTCAGCTGACTGTTGGAGGGGCTGTAACTGCCTCGGAACAATGGCCCATCTTTGGTGGGAATGCCCCAAGGTGAAAATATACTGGGAGAACATTTTAAGGTTAGTGGAGGATATCACAAAGAAAAAAATTAAAAGAGATCCATGGACGGTCCTCTTTTACGGAGGAGAAGAAGGGATAAAAAAATATAAAGAATCCCTGGTCCCCCATTTATTAAATGCTGCTAAGAGGTTGATACCCAGGAAGTGGAGGGAAACAGAATGTCCCATGGTATGGGAATGGATCGATTCCGTGGAAGAAACATACATGATGGAAGATCTTAGGGATAATCTAGAAGAAATTAGTTGTAAAAAAAAATGGGAAAATTGGAAAATCTTCAAAAGATCATGGAGTTCTAAGCATCACGGAGGTCTAAGCATCACCCCAGGAGCTGGTCTCTTGTGTGTGGTCAAGGCTGAACGTGGTAAAAAAAAAAAAAGAAGAAGATTGGGATCAGATCCCACTGAATCCTACAAACTGCAGCTGGACTCTCTTGTCAATTGGGGTTATCAGATCAATGCCCTCAATGCTAAAGAAAAAGCATATCTAGCTCCCTCTGTGTGCAGAATACCAGTAATCTACATGCTACCAAAGATAAACAAACATGCAACAGTGCCACCAGCACGACCGATCGTTAATGGAATTGGATCCGTAACTGCTATATTAGGCGAGTATCTGGACAAATTTCTACAACCTAATGTTGATGAAACTAAAGCGTATTTTAAGGACACAACTGATTTATTGGTGTCTTTGGAAGAAGTAAACATCCATCCAAACTTAGAATTTTTTTGGTAACAGCGGATGTCACATCCCTGTACACAATAATACAACACGAAGATGCTGCATTGGCAATAAATTGGGCGTTGAGTAAGAGAGATGACATTCCACATATACAAAATACATTTTTGGGTCAGGCCTTGGAGTTCTGCATGTCGCACAATTATTTTTGGTTCAATGTTTATTTTTTTTCCCAACAAGTTGGCGTGGCAATGGGAGCTAAATTTGCCCATCAAAAACTGAAAACCACAATTAATTTTCTATCGAAGATTTATTGACGATCTTTTAAAAATTTTGGAAGGATCAGATATCAGACTTTTTTTGGAGAATCTAAATGACAATATTAACAATATCAAACTTGAGTATGTCATTAGTAATTGTTCTGTCAATTTCCTGGATGTCACAATAGAGAATTTTGAAAGCAAACTGAAAACCAAAGTGTTCTTCAAGGCCACTGACCGGAACAGTTACTTGTCAATCCGAAGTGGTCATCATCCTGCCTGGATTAAAAACATACCGAAAGGTCAATTCTTACGAGTACAACGTAATTCCGCGGAAGGTAGAGATTATTTTGAACAAGCAAATAAGCTGAAGAGTAGGTTTGTACAGAAGGGATATGATGAACCCAATCTGGATATGATCATCCAACAAGTGGCAGAGTTACCAAGAGAACAATGCTTCAAGAAGAGGGTGATTGGACAAACTAGTAATCAACACCAATTGAGTTTTTTGACTGGGTTTCACACTCAGTACAAAGAAATAGAAACCATTTTCAGAAACCATTGGCATATCATTGGCAGAGATAGGCACCTAGGGGAGGTGCTTCCAGACCAACCTCGGTTTATATATCGAAGAGCCCCGAATTTTGGTGATCGGGTCGTTGGGTCCTTCGAAAAATATTGGACCCACCAGACCACCAAATTAAAATTGATCTCAAAGGTTTTTTTCCCTGTAGAAAATGCATCTGTTGTCGGACCATTAAGGTTCACAATAAAGGGAAAAATTAAGTGGCAGGCACAGATGGTAAGGTCTTTGAAATAAAAGAGTTTAGCACCTGCAATTCTTCATATGTTGTTTACCTGCTATGGTGCCCTTGCGGGCTATTATATGTAGGGAGGACAAAGAGACTATTAAGAATCCGTATAGCTGAGCATCTAGCCAATATCAAAAAAGGTTTTGAGCATCATAGTGCCTCTATGCATTTTAAAAATAAACATAATCAAGATCCCACTCTTGCCCAATTTTGTGGTATAGATTATGTATCTTGGAGGGGCTCCAACAGAGTGAGGGACCTCTCACAGCGTGAGACTGGGTCTCAACATAGAGGTAGATTTGAACTGCTTTATCAATAACTCAAAGCATGCCGGTGTATCATCGCAGTTGTTGTATTATAAATGTTGGGTATCTCTTTTATATATAGGAAGTAATGTGTTGACTGGGGGATCGTGGTCACGGGACACCCGAGAAGCTGTGTACGAGTTAATGTCACACTATCCTATATGACCGCCCGTTTCCCCTTGCAATTGATCATGAACTTCCGCCAACCTTCCTTGTAGTGTTGCGCGTTGTGACACATATATGCGTCACTTCCGCCCTTAGTTATGGCCACTGTGCCCTGCGTGCGTGGTGTGTCCTCCCATAGTTGTGGCGACGCGCATGCGCCATTCGTTGTTTGAGGCGGGCGCATTCAGGCCTAATATTAGCATTTAAGGGAGGGCTTACTGACTGTGTGGTCAATCCCATGAGTAAGTCGTAAGTGACGAAACATGTCAGGGTGTGGCTACACAGTCAGTGTTTGAACCGACGTGATAGGCTATACTGTGCAGCGTTCGGAGCTTTTCACCCATCAGGAGAACCAACTTTTGCAGCAGATTGAAGTGCAATTTCGTGGAGTGGTGAGATCTATTGCTCTGGCCGATCGTGGGTCCGCTGTGACCAAGTTCATACCAGCTGAGGATTTTTGAAGGATAGCGTGTGTTGCTGTGATTCACTGTCTTTTTACATAGTGTTTGTGAGTGCAACTTTTGAAGTTTATGGTGTGTTATTAAAGCTGCTTTTATGGTATAAAACCATTGTACACTTTTGTTTTTTCCTTCTACCATTCGTGTGGAACCATTTGAATCACATTATTGGATATTGAATTTCACCTACTATTGGAGAGGATTTTCTTGTTGGATTTAAGTTTGTTTGCCTAAGCACGTGAGTGTGAGGCCGCGTACACACGACCGAGAAACTCGTCGGGCTTAACTCATCGTTCCGCCCGTCGCGTTTCCCGTTCAACTGTCGAAAAGCTCATCGAGCCAAGGTTGCTCGGCGAAAAGTGTACACACGACCGGTTTTCTCGGCAGAATACGTCTTCCATCGAGCTTCTTCAGCAGTGATCACCCGTCAGTTTCCTGATTTTACAAGTAACTATTTTGAGAAGAGATCCGGGTTCTTAATCCTAAAGAGAGAGGATTCTGGACCGAACGTATCTTCACCTTTGGGAAGGTCAGTGGCAGAGACTGTACCAAGGTTCCGTGTAGTGCCCTGGCTGCTAGGTCTAGTGAGAGTGGCCTATCCAGGGGTACACTACCCACTCTGGCTAGAGTGGCGACGAGAGTTCATGTCTGGAAGCAGGAGTGCTTCCAATCAAGTTGTTCACCTGAACCCACTAACTATACCCTATTTCACCTCTTCAAACTATTGTTCATTCTTTTACCACGTTTGGTAAATAAAGCAGAGAAAAAGGAACGCAACGTGTGGACATTGACTTTGTTTCAGCTCTCATACAGTACCCTAGACAGCAGAGAAATAGAGGTAACATGCCACCCAAAACAAACCAGCAGCTCCTTCGGGGGTAGTGCTACACATACAAAAAAAAAAAAGAAGAAGAAAATGTTCAGAAATTAAGTTATGTGTAATAAAATGGAATGACATGTAAACATGGAAAAATTTATTGAACACGCTGTCTGAAATCTGTTTTTTTTTTTTTAACAAAGAGATTGGACCTTTATTTAGAAGACATCAAAATACAAGTAACATATGCATATAGCTCAATCAGAAGCAATAAACAGGCATATAAGATTAACAGGGAGACAGTGCGCACCACAGTCCGTGTACAAGTCATAGTACCACTCCCACCCAACTCTCACACCGGACAGGAAAAATAGTAAGACAGTAAGAAAGCAACCCATATCCAGTAAAAATAGAAATTAAAACTGTTGTGTCCAGGGGAGCCAGACTCTGTCAAATTTCTGGGGGCAGCCCCTATTAATATAAGTCAGCTTATACATTGGTAACATTGCATTCACAGAGGAGTCCCATGCTTCAACCGTGGGAGGCGACGGAGAGGATCACTTCTTAAGAATTTATTTTTTGGCATAAAAAAGCAGCATTAAAACAAGCAGCTTTGTGTACCGAGGACGCTGGTCATCGTCATGAATCCCGAGCAGGGCCAACTCAGGCAATACCGGGATAGATAGTGTGAGACGCATATTGATGCAATCAAACACCTCCCCCCCAATACGCCATCAGCAACGGGCAGGTCCAGAACATATGAAAAAATTTGCCCTTAGGGGAATGACACCTAGGACAGCCAGGTGTCTATCAGGGTATATCCGGTGCAGTCTCTGGGGCATGTAGTAGATACTAGACAAAATCATTAACTTTGCCCCATCCTCGAAACATTCCTCCCAGGCCTCCCTATCAAGGTTGTGGATATCAGACCGCTACTTGTCACAGAGAGCGTTCATATTAGGAGAATCGACCTCCAGAAGGGCCAAATACAGTGTAGAGAGTGTTTTTTTAAGGGTTTCCTGAGCTAAGGTCTCGTCAATGGGGTCAACAGTTAGGGTGATAGTCTGCGGGAATTGTGCCCTAGCTGCATGCCTCAGCTAATAATATCTAAACAGCATTTGCCTCGGAAGTCAATGCTTGACAGCTAAGTCTGGGAAGGGCAGCAGTGTCCCAGAGCGAACAATATCCCGAAGAACCTTGATCCCATACCTTGCCCACAATTGCGGGTAAGGTATTGTCCTAAAGTGATGAAGGGAGGGATTGTCCCAAATCAGACAAAAGGGGGAGTAATGGTGGGGGCGAATCAGCCGCTTACGGGCCATGGTCCACATCTGAAGGGTCGTCTTGGTGGGTTCCGGGAGGGAAGGGTATGCAGAGGCCCCTATAGACCAGATTGCCCAGCTCCTTAAGTGAGCCCAGTATAGCAGCCTCCAGACAGGTGGCCACGTTCAACCTGAATTGTTCAAACCACCATCACACAGTGACCAACATCGCCGCCTGGTAGTACACCAGGAAATTAGGAAGTGCAAGCCGTTCAACGTACGGCAACTGCAAGGTGGACCTAGCCAGCCTAGGGGAGGATACCCTTCACAAAAAGGAGCTTATACAGATATCCATCTCCTTGAAGAAGGAAAGGGGGAGCCTAACCGGGCAATTTCTGAACACATAATTGAATTTGGGTAGAAAAGGCATTTTCAGTACATTTATGCGTCCAAGTAGGTTAAGGGGCAGTTCTCTCCATCTGGAGCAATGCTCCCTAAGTCGTCTAACAACAGGTAGCAGGTTGAGGTGACGAAGGGGCCCGAAGGTCTCACGACACCACAATCCCGAGATACTTAAACTCCTCAACCCATAGCAGCGGGGACGAAGTCCCCCAACCCGGGCCCCAGAGTCCAACGGAAACAGGATAGACTTGGACCAATTGACCCTTACCTCGGAGAAGCGCCCAACGTGCTCAAAAATCTGCCACTTGCAGTGAGGTGTCCGCACGTGCAGATAGAGCAGAACATCATCTGCATAGAGGGAAATCTTCTCCTCCAGGGGACCAACTCTGAGCCCCTGGACCCCACCTGACTCCCTAATCAGGATCGTCAGCGGCTCCAAGGCCAGAGCAAACAGACTGGGCGACAAAGGACAGCCCTGTCTGGTGCCCCTCTGGAGGGGAAAGAACCCTGACAAGGTACCATTAGTACAAATTCTAGCCCTAGGGGACTCATACAACATATTCAGAAATCGAGGACTAAAAAAAAGCGCTTAAGAACCTCCCCTAGATAGCCCCACTCTACCGAGTTGAAAGCCTTCTCGGCATCCAGTGAGGCTATGGCCCGAGTACCACCATTGTCATGGGAAGTATCTAAGTTGAGGAACAGTATCCAGATGTTTATGTCCATGCCCTTCCACGGCATGAACCCCGTCTGGTCCTGGTGGATCAAATCCTCCATTACCGTGACCAATATCAAGGCCAGAAGCTTGGCATCAGCATAAATCAGAGAGATGGGTCTGTATGACCCACACACCTCAGGGTCTTTACCAGGTTTGGGAACCAACACAACAACCGCCTCAGACATGGACCCCGGAAGAGGCCCAAGAATGGAGAACTGCGAAAAAAGGGAAGTCAGTTTAGGAGCTAGTAGTTCTTGGTGTTCAGAGTAAAACTCAGTGGGCAACCTGTCCAGCCCAGGGGCCTTACCCGATTGCATGCAACTCATAGCCGTCTGTACCTCCTCCAAAGTGATGTCCCCATCTAGGTCTCTACTCTTAATTGAGTCAAGTGTGGGGAATGGGATCTTATCCAGGTAGTCAGCAAGGTCACCCGGAGTATAGGACACCCTGGAGGAGTAAAAGTCTTGATAGCCTAGAGTTAATGTCCTCCGGAGTGGTCAGCAAACTGAAATCCACATCTCTCACCCTACCTATGTGCATAGTGGAATTCTGACCCTTAGCCAGCCACACCAAAAGCCTACCATTATAAGGAAAGAAAAATGGACAGCCGCACTCCAATGGATGAAAAGACTTAAAAATAGTGCCTGTTTATTCCAGTCAAAAAACTAAAACAGCAAAAACAGCAAACAGTGGGGTAACAAAAGCTGACGCGTTTCACATCGACAACCGATGCTTAGTCATAGCTAAACATAATGATAAAAGAAATCTCATTTATAGAAAGAAAAAAGTCCCAGAAACCATCTGATGATTCATTAATTAGTCTCCTGGTGGGGCCTGGCTAATGCCGGTAATCGTGCACACCTGTTGAAAGAATGCAACAAGGAACAAACACAGTCCATCATGACTAGATGGGAACATAATATATACATCGGCCGATTAAAATTGGTTACACCAGTCTAATAGCAGCAAACCTAGTTTCAACCCCTAGGAAGATATATACAGTGGATGTGTGTTGAGAACATATGTGTTACAATGTAAAGAAACCTTATTTTTATCCCAATGGAAGTATGACATTACATATTCTACAACACTGATAAACAAGTGTAGATGTGTGTGGGATGAGAAGATATAAAAATAAAAACCCAGCCAAAGCGTGTGAATCATGTTACGCCGGACGTGTAAATAATTATTAAAATGTATAACCCATAGAAAATTGTGTTTTACCCTTGCCCCGTAAGGAGATTAAATGTCTTCAGTGTTTAATCCAAATCCCTAACGACCCATAGAAAATGGTGTTTTAGCGTGTGGCGTGCTGCAAGAGGGGAAGAGGGGGAAAAGGAGAGGATTGGTAGTTGCTGGTTGAACCAATGTAAATGTGTAGCGTTCCACATCATATGAGATGGAGACAATATTGAAAGATCAAGTGACCAAAGTATATACGTTAGGTGTCCTCAAAACAGCAGAAAAGCACAAAAGCACAAAATAGGGTAAAATTTACTGGGTTAAAAAGAAATGTGTACTATCCTTTCCCCGTAAGGAGATTAAATGTCTTCAGTGTTTAATCCAAATCCCTAACGGCCATAGTATAGAAGGGACATATACATGGGTAAAGTGAATGGTGATAGAGATAAATGTGACAACAAAATGTGTGAATGTACCATTTAAATAAACGGGATGGAATAATAGGGGCCGTGTACAATAAGCACAGAGCATACAAGATATGAAGTGAAGGAAAAGTAAGATCAAACAATAAGAATAACGTTTTTTGACTGGAATAAACAGGCACTAATTTTAAAGTCTTTTCATCCATTGGAGTGCGGCTGTCCATTTTTCTTTCCTTATATTGCACCACGCATTGCCTGCACCCATTTGGGTTTTTGAACTTTACTCACCACTGAAGAGTGTCGTCTGGAGCGGCGGTTTTCCCTAAAAGCCTACCATTCTTGTCACCAAACTCGAACACTCGCTGGGCACTGTCAAGCATGGACTACTTAGTGAGGTTTATTCTTAGCAGGGAAAGTTCAAAGCTCAAAGCTCACGGCCTAGACTCCTGGATCTCCAAGTCCATTATCCAATACCTAGAAAGTCGCCAGACCCTCTGACCCCCAGGAGAAGCCGCCCCAACCGAGACCAGTAGAGTAGAGTCTATAGTAGACAGTAGAGCACTGCACATCCCCAGAGAGACAGATAAGGTACTTCTATGCGCTACGGAAAAAGCTGAACAAACAATGACCAATCTCATAAAACTGAACATACCCCCCCAGAAAACCATCCTGGTAACAGAAGTCAACATCCATCCAACCCCCACCCCCCTCCCCATGCCCTCCCAACTGAGAAGAGCACATTCCCCCCAAACAAGAACACAATGACCAGTCACTCGTCAATGGATGTGTGGATCCCCACAGTGCAGATCATCAAATCACGCCAAAATGAGAGACTAACCACTCGAACAGACCTCCAACAGTATGAGATGCTGAAGAGCAAGGAAGTCAATGTTCTTAACATGTCCAAAATCATCTTCCGGGTAAAAATAACAGTAATAAGGGTAAAAACTGGGAAGCCATTCAGAACTTCTGGTGCCTCAGTCAAAAATAGGGGTAACAGGTAGTAGGACTGACAGTCAATATAAGCTGTCCTGGGGAACTGGAGGACCAGACATTACAGTGTCACAACAACGACCATCAAGCCCATGACAATACGACACAGGTAGCAAATCACTCACCACCCCAAGTCAGTTCCATGAAGCTGAGCACTAGACACAAGTCAACACATTGGTAACTCCAAACGACGGATCCTACGGAGGTAGAGTTTCCAACCACGCACCGGCATCCTTGGGGCTAGTGAAGATCTGCACAGACTCCCCGTCAACCACCTGCAGATTAGCCAGGAACAAGATGCTATAAGCAATTCCCTTTGCTCAAAGCGCCGCTTTCACACCATCAAATAATCGCCGCTGTCGCTTCGTCTCAACAGTGTAGTCCGGGAACATCATCAGGTTGGTATCAAGGTAAGGGAGCTTGCCCGCTTGTCGCGCTGCTCGGAGAAGCTCATCCCGGTACCTGAAATTTATCAGACAAAGTATGAATGTGCGGGGGGGAACCCTCTGGTCCAGACGGCACTCGATGGGCCCTCTCCACAGCAAAATAGGGGGAAAGTTGGGCCACAGGAAGCAGGGATCTAAGCATATCCTCAGTAAATGTCGTAGGATTGCAGCCTTCTACCCCCCTCCGAAAGACCAACAATCCGGATGTTATTGCGCCTGCTCTGGTTTTCGGCATCTTCTGCCCGATACTCTAGTGCCCTCACCTTGGTAACATGGGTCCGGATCGAGGCCTCGTGGCTGGTGACCGTGTCCTCCACCATGCCGACACGCTGCTCAGCCGCGGTGACTCTACTGTAGAGTGGATCTTTTCCAGGTCTTGGCACAGCAACCCCACGTCAAGCTGTACCGCGTCGATCTTGGAGGTAAGCGTTGACTGGCAGGTCGCAACAGCTGCCTGGCAGGACAAAATAGCCGTCATCACCTCAGGGATACCGGGCAGGGAGACCGCCGCACACTGGAGCTGGTCCGTCTGCGACACCATATTGTGAAGGTGCGCTGGCGAGTCCCGGAGACCTGAGAGCAGGCTCACCACAGCTTCAATACCCATGGGAAACTTAAACTTCTTGCCCCATTTTGGGCCCCCAGAGGCTCTGGAAGGCATACGGGAGCTATAGAGTGAAAATAGAGTAGTCTCCACCCAGATACGGATGTATATTCGGATCCCTCTCCAGCAGAGCTCAGCAAACATGTCTATTCAGCCCGCCATGCCGGCCATGCCCAGAAATCTGTTTAATACTTCATACAAAATCCTTTGTTAGCAATGACAGCTTCAAGATGCCTCCTGTATGGAGAAACTAGTCGCATGTATTGCTCAGGTGTGATCTTCAAATCTTGAAGGTTTTGTGGGCCTCTTCTATGAACTCTGATCTTTAGTTCCTTCCATAGATTTTCTATTGGATTCAAGTCAGGTGATTGGCTGGGCCATTCTAGCAGCTTTATTTTCTTTCTTTAAAACCAAGTGAGAGTTTTCTTCACTTATGTTTGGGATCATTGTCTTGCTGAAATGTCCACCCTCCTTTCATCTTCATCATCCTGGTAGATGGCAGCAGATTTTTATCAAGAATGTCTTGGTACATTTTTCATTCATCCTTGCATAAAAACTGTGACTAGGAAAACATACATGAATATGCTAATATCACATATATAACTCAGAAAATGTGACTGGCATGTAAATTTAAAAATTCCAAACTATGAAGAGGAAAATAAGTGAATAGATGAAAGTCCCAAAATAGCACAATAGATTTGCTACATGAAAACGAATAAACCCTGGATGTTGAAAGGCAAAAAAACACAATAACTTGAGATCACTCAATGATGAAATCTCCTTGCTAAAAGATAAATTGAGCCCATGTCAGGAAAGGTTCTATCTGGTGGTGATGTTTATTATTATTGTTTTGATCTCAGTACTGTGTTTCACCAGCAGGTGTCTCCTGACAGTTTGGAACTGTCAGGAGAACTTGTCTCTGCTGGTGTTATATCACTTTTTGGGATGCAGTACTGGTCTGCACCAGCGGATGGATCCTGGCAGTCTGGAGTGTACGGCTCTTTCTGCACTCAGTTGTGACTTGAACCTAATCACTGACACCTCTACTTATACCCGGCGAGTACAAGCACACGTCGCCTTGGTATCTATCTATCTTCCTGACCCTGACCCTGCTTCTGACTGTCCCGTCTGTATCCTGGTTTTCTTTGGATCCCTGCCCCTGCAGCCTATCCCTCCTTGCTCTCCCTGTCTGTCTGGCTCCTTGTCCCCCATCCTGCTGATATCTTCTGGTGTATAACCTCGGCCTGGCTTGTTACATTTACGCTATCTCCCCTGCATTTGTATATATATTATTTGTTGTGGGTTGTGCTCTGGTTGTTTTCACTTGTTTGTCACGTTTTTAGTAAATACCTTTTTTCTTTAACTTATATGCTTTTCTGGTCTCCTCTATGCAGTCACACAGTCTGGTCTACTAGCTTCCCTGACAGTATACCAAGGCCACTCCTTGACCAGACGTGCCTGCATTGAGGAACCATGCTGGTGTGGTGTGTTTTTCTAAATATGGATTTTAATGAAATCATGTACTTTTCTCTTTGCTGGCAGAAGAGAATGAGGAATACTACCCTGCCTTCAATTCACCTGCTTTTTCCCTTCCACCTGTAACAACTCCACAAAAACCTCCTCCAGCCACTGTTCCTGTGTCTCTGCCACATTCCAGCCCCTCCTCTTACTCAATTCCATCCTTTTCATACATCCCTCCTGTTAACAAATCTGCAGTGACTAAACCTAAAAAGAAGCGAAAGTACTTCCTGACCCACACCATCGTGCCAGCTACCCAGCCTAATGTCCCAGTGCCAGCTACCCAGCCTGACATCCCAGTTCCAGCTACCCAGCCTGATGTCCCGGTGCCAGCTACCCAGCCTGATGTCCCGGTGCCAGCTACCCAGCCTGACGTCCCGGTGCCAGCTACCCAGCCTGACGTTTCGGTACCAGCTATCCAGCCAGATGAGACATTTCTGCTGCCCAGCCAGAAGAGCCACTGTCTGCTGCCCAGCCTGATGAGCCACTGTCTGCTGCCCAGCTTGATGAGCCACTGTCTGCTGCCCAGCCTGAGGTGTTCCTGTCTGTTGCCCAGCCTGGTGTTTCAATGCCTGTCTTCCAGCCTGGCGTCCCGATGCCAGTCTTCCAGTCTGGCGTCCCGGTGCCCGCCTTCCAGCCTGGCATCCTGTTTCCTTCCTTCCAGCCTGGCGTCCCGGTTCCTGCCTCCCAGCCTGATGTGACCGCTTTCCAGTCTGATGTGACCTCTTTCCAGTCTGATGTGCCCGCTTCCCAGTCTGATGTGCCCGCTGTCTGCCCTGATGTGCCTACTTTCCAGTCGGATTTGCCCGCCGTCTGCCCGGATGTGCCCGTCGTCTGCCCGGATGTGTCTGTACCTGCTGCTCAGCTCAAGACTCTTTTTGTTCAGTTTAAAGCCATGGACCTTCCTCATATCCAACCTGTTGTGACGTTACCTCTTACTCAGCTTGTCACCATGGACTTTCCCCGGCAACAGATAGTTGGAGCGTCTGGAGACCGCTCATTTGAGGGGGGGTATTGTCAGGAAAGGTTCCATCCGCTGGTGATATTTATTATTATTGTTTTGATTGCAGTACTGCGTTTCACCAGCAGGTGTCTCCCGGCAGTTTGGAACTGTGAGGAGAACTTCTCCCTGCTGGTGTTATATCACCTTTGGGACACAGTACTGGTCTTCACCAGCTGATGGATCCTGGCAGTGTGGAGAGTATGGCTTATGCTGCGCTCAAATGTGACTTGAACCTAATCACTGACACCTCTACTTATACCCGGCGAGTACAAGATCACGTTGCCTTGGTATCTATCTATCCATCTCCCTGACCCTGAGCCTGAAATCCTGACCCTGGGCCTGCTTCTGACCCAACTTGATCCGATCTGATCCTTATCCCAAGCCCTTCCTGGACCTGTCCCATCTGTATCCTGGTTTTCATTTAGATCCCTGCCCCGCAGCCTATCCATCCTTGCTCTCCCTATCCGTCTGGCTCTTTGTCCCCCATCCCATATGGCGAAAGTGGAAAAAATATATATAGTTGCGCTAATTATAGAACCAACTTTAGGGGGGAGGGGTGTGACTCAATCACCGCCACCGTAAGTGTGGAATATATTGCAAAATAAACATAAATCATACTATAAACTATGCTTAAAGTGACAAAAATTACAAGTGTGCAAATAGGAATATGAGCAACCAAGGATCATAAATTCAGTTGTGAACAAAACATGAACATGAACTCTGCAATAAACTATAAACAGTGCCCTCAATGAAGTGACAATATAAAATGAATGAGCTTGGAAACCGTAAACCAAAAGGCAAAAAACAAATAACAAAAAATTAGAGTCCATGTAGCTGCAATGTGAATAAACACCCAGTGATGTTCCAAGATGTCAGCTGAGCTTTCTTCACGGAGTTAAGCAGCCAAAGTGAATTCCACCACCATAATGTAGGTAATCTGCTTACCAGAGCCAATGGTCCCTTGTAATACAGGACCTAGACCAACATTGCACCCAACGGGCAGAAGAGAGCCAATGGATCCGTGATGTTGAAAATCGGCAGATTCCACAGCATAGGCACCGGTTGGTATACCATATCATGCAAGGAAAACAGATGCCCTGATAGTGTAAAACCAATGACTTCTATTAAAATTAATAAACAGTAAAAAAAAACACATTTCGTAAGTGTAAGGCCATGTACACACGATCGAACATGTCAGCTGAAACTGGTCTGCAGACCAGTTTCAGCGGACATATCCGATTGTGTGTACGGCCTAGTGGACAGGTTTCCAGCGGACAAAAGTTGCTTTAAAACTTGTTCGCTGGAAACCTGTCCATCGGACATGTCCGCTGGTTAATACGCTTAACCAGCGGACCGAAATCTCCCGCATGCGTCAAATGGATTCGGCGCATGCGTAGAAGCATGTTACTTCCTAGTTTGTGGACGTCGCGGCGTCAACGTCACCGCCACATCACCGCGCTGTCTGTCCGCGGGGATTTTGGTTTGATCGTGTGTACACACATCAGACCAAAACATCCCAGGAGACATGTCCGATGAAAACGGTCCGTCAGACCTTTTTCATCGGACATGTCTCCTCGTGTGTACGCGGCCTAAGACCAGCCCTAAACATGTTGCGCCGGCCGGGCGCAACAGGAAAACCTATCCGTGTGGAGATCGAGTAGATGATGGTGATGACATCAGCATGCCGCTCATTCCGCCCTACACGTTTCGTGATAGGTCACATCGTCTCGGGGCACATAGTTATTATGGCGGCACTGTGTGTTTTTCTATGGCCCTTCCGCTCTAGCCCACAGGCAAGATGAAGTCGCGGCATTATTTAAGGACGATGCGTGATGACACAAATACAGCAGCCAATCCCCGGAGGTCTTTTGATGACGAAACGCGTAGGGAGTGGCCTGTAGTTCCAACGTCATCATGCCTTTACAATACGGAAGAACACCGATACAATAAGCAAACATACGATTATACACCGCATTAACTCACCTTATTACTGTAAGTGCAATACACTTTGATTTATTAAATTCAACATACAGTATTACGCTATGGAGTTTTCTTTGTCTTTATTTTCCTGAGTTACCAGAGAAACCAGATATCGTTATATTACCCGGTCACTAGCCTTGGGTCTATTGGGAGACTGCTGTGATAGCGTTAATATCTTTGAGGTAAGTAGACTATATTACCACTTCTCGGGTGCCTTATTGGTGGATGAATGTTTTTCTCTTATCACAAGTCTCCCTTCCATGCATTCATTTGGAATAATTTTCACAATGATTGACTTATGATACAAGTCAAATTGCCTCTACTGTTGGGTCTCAAATTATTTATGTTTCCTAGTCACTTTGTTTTTATGCTAATTTGATATATTTATTTATATATACATTTCTTCACATCAATTTTTTGTATCACCTTTGTCATTCACATTGGGTTTATTATTCCCTTTGATTGGGATGTTTCTGATCATTTATTAGTGCTGTGCCTATTTTTACCAATTATTCCAGTTTTGTATCAAAATTTCTGGTACTGGCGGCTTTATTCATTTATTATTTTTGGCACTCACATTTTCTTTTGTCATTATCTAGCGCAGTGTTTCCTTTTATTTTTTATTTTAAATGAGCTTTAACTTGCCTTTTCTTCAGCAATGGAGTCTAGCGTAGTGAGGATGACAGACCATTGCGGTTGAGTGCATTACTTATTTTCTTTGAACCAATTGTATCTGCTAATTCCAGGACTTTCTGAAGCTCTCCCCAAGCTCTTGGCTCTTGGACAACTCTTCTGATAATTATTTTCACTCCTCTGTCAGCAATCTTGCAAGAAGCACCTGGTAATGGCCTGTTTATGGTGAAATTATGTTCTTTCCACTTCTGGATTATGGCCCCAACGATGCTCACTGGAACATTTAGACATTTAGAAATCTTTCTGTAACCAATGCCATCAGTGTGTTTCTTGAGAGAGCTATTTGCTGTTACTCATCATGAGATGTTTCTTGTGTGACACCTTGGTAATAAAACACCTTTTTAACACCATGTGTTCAATATATTTCCCTGCGTCATTTCATTTTATTACACATAACTTAATTTCTGAACTTATTTGTTTTGATTTCTTTGCATGTATAGAGTGCATGGGTTGTTGACACATGGTGAAAATGTGAATAGCACCTTTTTAGATTATAGAAATAGATTTTACCTAGAAAAATTGTGACATGCTCAAAACTTATGTAGCACTACCCCCGAAGGAGCTGCTGGTTTTGGGCCTGCCATTAACTTACTGTTCCATACGCTCATTTCAGGGGTTCTCCTTGAAGAGTTGTCCACAGAAATGTTTGCACCAAACACAAAGTCTGTTTCAAGGTTTTTATTGAACAACGTTCTCCACAGAGAGGTAGAGGGATGGGGAAGGTCTCAGGTACCTTTGCTTTGCAGATCATGGGTACAACTTAGATTCAGAGGATTAACTCAACTCCACACTGGATTTCAGCAACCACCAACCTACTCTCACTGGCCTAGCATCTGGTGCGAAGCTCATCAAAGTCTTTGCCACAGACTTAATAAGTGTTGACAGGCCATCCCACGATCTTCTGCCACAAGAGTGCGTAACCACGAGTGTTGCTCACGAATATTAGCATTGCGAATATTCGTTACGAATATTGCATATTCGAGTATTCGCGAATAACTTGAATATCGCGGCGAATATTCGTATTTTTTCAAATTTATTTTTAAAACAGATCACATCCTAGTGATCTCCATCGACGTCTAAAAGCATTGCTGGTATGATTAGAGACCCTGGGCTGAGTAGCTGAGGCGATCCTTTTTATGTTGCCGAATATTCGCGAATACTTTCTCTGCCCTTCTTTTGCATCAGAGTTCTCCTACCACAGTTGTCAGAGGTTAGCAACCTACATAGCAGCCAATAGGAACCTGCCTGCACGACCATTATAAAAGATCACTCCCAGCAGTATTTCAGTGCAGATTCACAAGGTGGCTAGAGAGAGTGGAGTGTTTCTGTGCGTTTTTCCTGTGTATTGCGATCTTAGAGATTAGCATTGTGCTTCCTATAGGAAATGATCTCCGTTTTCGCGTGTTGTTCGCGCGCATGCGCATGCGCAGGTGAGAATTTCGCAATCAATTTCGCATTCGCCTTAGCGAAATTTCGCATTCGCATTAGCGAAATTTCGCTATTTTTTTTTTGATAAAATATCACGAAAATTCGATATTAACGAATATTTCACGAATATTCTTCTATATATTTGTGAAATATCGCGAAATCGAATATGGCCTATTCCGCTCAACACTAGTAACCACTTGCACACTTTGCACAGTTCCAATAAAGTACACAACTCACGGTGCCAAGGTACTTTCAGCTGGGCAGGCAGCACAGTAAGGTAAATTTGCCAGGGTACGTCAATCAATTGAATCCCACTGGTTTAGCTTGCTCCCATAGGTAAGGTAGCGGAGGACCATCCCTGGATTAGTAGGCCCCAGAGACTCCTGGGCCTATTCTCAGTTGCAAGCCCTCGGGCCAGCCAGCCCTGAGGCTACAAAACAGCACACATGACCCTTTTGAGGCCAGGAGGGCCATCAGGTTGGGATCGGCGAAACTAACCCTGCCAAAACGGCGTCTGTCCCTTAAGTACCCCTCCCCAGAATGCACAGCTGGTTGACCATGCCCCCTGAGCTGCTTCTGGGAAAGAGATACCCAATGCATCTAGCCTGCTGCCTTTCCAACCTTGACCGGTGGCAACAGCGACTCCCACCGTCAAGGGGAAAATTGTGCAACCCAGCTAAACTGAAACAGAATCAACAATTTAGCATAATTATTGTAAGCTAAATTACAGCTCAGGCAGCTAGAATTTAACATATAGCGCATACTCAATGGGAGCATGGCGCTACAGTTATTTTACCTGCTGTATGTAAAGGGGTAAATAACCAGACTGTTGGTATATTGAAGTCCGTTAGAGACTTTCTCCCTATAAAAGCAATTATATTTAAATATAGCCATACATGTTTACAGAAAATTCTGTATCAGAAGGAAATCATATGAGCAATATAGTAGGGCTTCCTAAATAGACTGACAATTTTATCATGTGTATGTAAATATTTACTCGTAACAGGCAGAATATATGTGCTGGTAAATTAAAGGTGAGAAAATTTCATTCACATTTTCAGCCTGCGGTTTAAAGATAAGCAGCAGATATTTGTCGTCTAGGCATTAGAATGCAACTGCTAACACAGGATATATAATAAGGCTGGATTTTCAGAAACAGCAAAATCACCTTTGCTCTCAGAGAGTACAAACAGCCCCTTATAGAATGTCTGTTTATTTATTTATTTTGAGCAGATTATATCTACAAAGCACTAGAAAGGCACAGAGGAGAATCAGCAGTAGAGTATAAGGTAGCTATGGAGATATATTGATCAAGCCTTCGCTGTGTATTGTTAAAGCTGCTCAAGCATTGGAATATGTAATAAGATCATCTGAAGATAACAAGGTAGAATGAAAGTGATTATTTGGCAGTTATTTGCAAGACAATCTAGCTTTATTGTTTAGTCAAACGTTTAACCTTGTATTTTGCTTCTTTGCAAGCAAATGAACTCTCCTTGCACTGTTAATAGCATAATGTTAATATATTTTTTTATATTGTAGCAGTGTACTATTTACAGTATATGACTGCATGGTGAATTGAGGAATGTTTAAAGGGGTTGTAAAGGCTTATTTAAAAAAAAAATGAAATAAAAACATGTCATACTTACCTCCACTGTGCAGTTCGTCTTGCACAATGTGGCCCCGATCCTCCTGTTCTAGGGTCCCTCAGGGGCTGTCTCGGCTCCTCCTCGCAATAGATAACCCCCTCTGAGATGCTCTCTCCTGAGGGGGTTAACTTGCGGGCGCGCTCCTGTGTCATACACCCGGCATCTTGCCTGACATTGGCATGCGACTTGTGCTCTGATAATCTTGAGGGGAGCTCCATACCAAATTTTTAATAAAAAACAGACATGAGTCCCCCCTCCAAGAGCATACCAGGCCCTTCAGTCTGGTATGTATTTTAAGGGGAACCACCTACGCCAAAAAAACTGCATGAGGGTCCCCCTAAAATCCATAGCAGACCCTTATCGAGCACGCAGCCCGGCCGGTCAGGAAAGGGAATGGGGATCAGCGAGTGCCCCCCTCCTGAAACGTACCAGGCCACATGCCCTCACCATGGGGGGTGGGGGGGGGGGTGGGTGCTTTGGGGCAGGGGGCCCCCTTTAAAAAGGGGGCCCCCAGATCCGGCCCTCCACCCTATGTGAATGAGTATAGGGTATATCGTACCCCTACCCATTCACCTGAAGAAAAAAAAGTCAATTAAAAAAAACACACTACATATGTTTAAAGTAATTTATTAGGCGGCTCTGGGGGTCTCTTCCGCTCACGCCCCATACACCGCACACACGGCATTACAGTGGGAGAGAGTGTCGGATCAACATCGGAAGAAGAGCAGAGGGAGGAAGAAGACGGAGAAGACTGGGCAAGAGCTAGCAAAAGAGCAGATGAACCTGGCAGAAGAAAGAAAGAAGAAAAGAAAGGTTGTAGCCTCGCTAGCCCAACCTAAGTGATAAAATGAAACACATATATTGAAATAGTAATCAGCTGTTGGGATGAAATTCAACACAATCAGTATTACACAAGGTGTTGAAATGCACCATATTCGTTATGAGAAAAAAAATGATCAAACGTCCAATATTAACTGTGACTTCATAAACAAATAACGTGCATACGTGAACTGATGTTGACGTGCTGACTTAATCGTGTTGCTACTTGTTGCTTTTTATCTACTTCATTGATGTAAGTGTTTTTAACCTTAACAAATACTGCTTTAAAACTGTTTTAAATCGGATTTAAGCTATGGTGAGCCCCTTTTCCCTTCTTGGTAACCATTGACATATCCGCATGTTATCTGAAATTCTGTATTCCGCCATCCGATACATTTGAACATTTGAAGTTGCCGCTTCAGTGATTTAATGGAAAAGGCCCTAGCTAGGGTTTACAGCCGCAAGCTCATCTTGCTTGCAATACGGTAAGTTATGGTGCTGGCACTTTTTGGTGGTGGAAACGTATTGCTGATATCATCTCACTTCATATGCACGTTATCTGTCTAGGATCTTTTTTTTTTTTTTTTTTTATTCTTTATTTTTATCGTTTTTTCATATTTCATATACAAACAAGGCAATAAATCCAGCTTTGGGAAATACAAATAGCATTTTCTTTTGCCATTACATCTGTATATTCAACAATTAATATGATTACAATTGCCCCCCCCCCCCCCCCCCACCAGGTATGCTCCCTGGTTAATACCCATAGTCACCACCAGTAACAAAGAGAAAAAAAAAGAAGAAGAAAAACACACCTAAGTATGTCTCTCTCTCTCTCTCTCCTCCTCCCCGCGCTCAAGGGTTCTGCTCCCTATAGTTGATATACGGCTCCCACACTTGTCTATATTTCTCCTCCTGTTCTCTCATTCCCATTGTCAGGTATTCCATCAACTGGATTTCTGTTACTCTACTAAGCCAATGTTGTCGTGTCGGAGATGTCGTGCTTTTCCACAAAAATGGAATACAGGCCTTCGCTGCTGTAAGCAGATGCCCAAGCAGTGAATTTTTATATTTTGCCGTTGACATTGGGAAGTCATTCAATAGCAGTGCAGCTGAGTTGTCTCTCAGGTTCACCTTGGTGATTTCATTTACTGTTTCGACTACCATTTCCCAATATTCCTTTAATTTCGGGCATTCCCAGAATAGGTGTATCATGGTGCCTCTTGCTTCCCCACATCGCCAACACTGATTTGACACCTGGGGGAACATCCGTTTTAGTACCTCCGGGGTCCTGTACCATCTGGTTAAGATTTTATATCCCCCCTCTTGATATCTAGTCGTCAAAGAGGCCTTATGAGTAAACCTAAAGATTTTAACTTTCTGGGTCTCTGAGAATCTGGTCCCCAAGTCTCTTTACCATGCTTGGATAAATGATAAGTCCTGCGGGGCTTCGGATTCTACTAAGAGGCCATACATGCACGATAGACTATGCCTCACTGGTTCACCTTTATTACAAACTTTTTTTTTTAAATATTTTTATTGGAGTTTGTACAGTAAAATAAGATGACGTAACGTGAACAAATAATAAAAAGACAATGTATACAAAACCATGTACACGGGAAAGCATTATACATATCAAATCACAGAGAGATATGGAAAGGCTAGTGAAAACTTGAAACAGAAGAAAATAACCATACAAGCAGAAAATAAAAATAACCACAAAGAAAATAAATAATATAAAAAATAAATTAAAAAAAATGGAAAACCAGAAGCAGGAATTGAAGTAAGAACAATACAGAACTATAAAACCACTATTACCTGTGTATCACAATTACACCTACAGGGGGTTGCGGATATACAACCCTGTGTTAGTATCAGCTTAAGTTACAATCGGTGCAATAGGACTATGAACAAGAGCTAGCATGGCTGACCAAAGAAGAACCTCAGATTTGAACTGGCAGGTGACGGATCATTGGGCGTAAAGCACTGTGGAGGGTATGAAAAAGGTAGGAACGCTAAGGGGCTAGTAGCTATGGCTGCTTGGTTCATGGTGCCAGAAAGGCCGAAGGGTCCGATAGATTCAACAGTTTAAGGTTACCCAAGGAGTTTGCGAGGTCCCTATGGAGATACCATTCGGTGTATCGGAATGGATGCATGAAAGTTTGTAGTTCCGTTTGGTCAAACGTGTGTTCCATGAACTTGCGCCATCTCATAAAGAACCGTGGGGTAGAGCGAAAGTTCAAGACAATGGTATCCAGTCTCTCTAAGTAGAAAAGTGACGAGAGGGCCTTTCTGATCGCTGGTAGACTCGGCGGACTTGGGCTGATCCAAAGAGACATGATAGTCCTACGGGCCACTAGGAGGCATAGGTGAGCCCATTGGGAGGTGGAAAGCAAGCCCCCAGTTGTTGCGGGAGTAGGGGGAGGCGGCGGTTCGCAGCCAAACAGGCATATTAGGTAGTCCCTCGGGATCAGTGTGTCGGTAACTTAATTTACATAGGCAAGTACAGAGTCCCAGTATTTAACAATAGGTGCGCATTCCCATAGGCGGTGAAGCAGAGTCGGGCGGGGGGTAGAGCACCAAGGGCAATTTTCCTGGGTAGGGTCAGCCTTATTAAAACGGAAAGGGTAATACGCCCTGTGGATGATTTTGAATTGCGTCTCCCGCCATGTTTCTGATACTGGCAAGTGACAGGAAACACTAGAAGGCAACCCCAATAATCTACGGACCTCTCTCCATGCTATAACTGTATCCCTGATGAGGATACTGGACTTCATGTAGGTCAGTAATTTGTTGGGGTTCGAATGTAAGATGGCAGGTAGAGTGTATGGAAGGGTCGAGGCTCCTTCTAGTACGGTATTGGAGTATTTGGATCTGCCTGATAGCCAGTCCAGGCCTTGTCTCAGCAAGCAAGCCAGATTGTAAAAACGTATGTTGGGCAGGCCCGCCCCACCCTCAGACTTCGGGAGACATAGTTTTTGCAGCGCAATGTGAGATTTTTTGCGAGACCAGAGAAAGGCAGACAATGTATATGTAATGTATTTACATCAGAGTGTTTAAGTAGAGGTATGGTCTGCATGGGATAGAGTAGGCGTGCGAACGACACCATTTTAAATAAGTGGCATCTCCCAAAGAGTGAGAGGGGGAGGGCCGCCCAAACATCCAGCTCCTTCACAATTTTAGAGATTAGCGGTGGGAAGTTGAGTGAGTACAGAGTGGAAGGGTCTCTGCCAATGTGTATGCCTAAGTAGGTAATATGTTTCTTCGCTATGGCGAAAGGAGAGTGACCCACCCATTTGGCAGCTAATCTGGGGTGGAGCGATAAGATCTCGCTCTTGTCAAAATTAATTTGAAAACCTGAGCATAGTCGGAAGGAGTGAAATAGTTGTCGAATTCTGTCAAAGTCCGCAAGGGGTCGTGTGGAGAATAACAATATGTCGTCTGCGAATAGGGCGGAGCGGAGAGAATGAGAACCTATTGGAATGCCACTAACTCCGTCGGGGGAATTGAGTATTCGGGATAAAGGCTCGATAGCTATATTAAAGAGTAATGGGGAGAGTGGGCACCCTTGTCTAGTCCCCTTCATCAGAGGAATTGTGTCGGAGATAAAGTCGGGGGTCACCAGTCGCGCAGTTGGGGATTTATACATTCGTCGTAGAAACTGCATAATCGGGCCCGAGAAACCAAAGTCCGTCATCACCCGGAACAGCCAGGACCAACTAATATTGTCAAAAGCCTTTTCAGGATCGAGCGACAGGACGGCAACGTCCTGTTCTGGGTGTAGTTTTGCATATTCCAATGCCATTAGGACCTTGCGTATATTTAGAGTGGCCGATCGTCCCTGAACAAATCCCGACTGTGCCGGGTGAAGCATAGAGGGTAACATTTGGGCTAAGTGAGACGCCACAATCTTGGATAATATTTTAACATCGACATTAATCAATGAGATTGGGCGGTAAGAGCCCGGAAGCGAGGGGTCTTTACCTTTTTTAGGAATTATTCTAATATGCGCCTGGGATCCTGTAGGAAGATAGGGGCCCCCATCCCACATATTTGCATAGACATGACGTAGGGTGTCGGGAATGAAGTCTTTAGTCAGTTTATAGAATTCGGCAGTGTAGCCGTCCGGGCCTGGGGCTTTAGCAGAGGACAACGAGGTGATCGTCTGTTTGACATCTTCAACGGTTATGGGAGCGTTGAGAGTCTCTAAGTGTTCCCTCTGAAGTTTGGGGAGGTGGACCCTAGCCAGGAAAGCGTCGGCCTCGAGCTGGTCTGTAGGATCCGCCGAGTACAACTGCGTATAATAGTCGACCAAGACGTTACTAATCTCAGTAGGCGAAGTGACTAACGTGCCAGCTGAGTTTTTCAGGGCAGAGACATAAGTAGGGCGTCTGAGTCCCGCGCACAGCCTCGCTAGGAGTTTGCCGGCCTTGTTACCATATCTGTGGAAGTGTAAGTTAGCGTACGAATTCTTAGCCAATTCTTGTTGTTCCGCCCAAAGGTCGAATTCACGCTTGGCTTTTCTCCAATCATGTATATTGTCAGATGTGCGGTTAAGTGTCAGGAGTTCATGAGCCGAGCGCAGAGCCTCACTCGCTCGTAGATAGCTTTGTCTGGCATTTCTCTTAAATTGCGCGGTGTATGAGATTATTTTACCTCTCAGGAAGGCCTTTCCTGCTTCCCAAAACAGGTTAGGGTTTGTGAGGTGTGGTTCGTTGTTAGAGGTGTATTCCTCCCATGCCGCAGAGAGCATGTGTCGGAAGTCCCCACTGTTTGCCAGGTATGAGGGGAACCGCCATATGCGAGGGGAAGAGGAGGGTTGGGCGTTTATTAGATGTATGGCAATGGGACTATGGTCAGAGATTCTAGCATCGGCAATTACTGAGTCACTGAGCATGGGGAGAAGTGCAGGGGAGGCAAAAAAGTAATCGATGCGGGAGAATGAGTTATGGGGTGGGGAGTAGAAGGTATAGTCGCGGTCAGTCGGATGTTCTAACCGCCATACGTCAAGGAAGTGTATGGAGTCCATGGCCTGTGTGAGCAACGACGGGGCTGAAGTCGGTGAGGTATGCCTGGGTAGAGTGCGCTTCGTGTCCCTTACCCGGTCGATAGTTGCGGACATAACCGAGTTAAAGTCCCCACCCACCAGATGTAGGGATCCCGGAGCAGCTAGAATCCATGTCACCATGTCTTGGAAGAATGAGATGTCAGGTGAGTTGGGCGCATATATGTTGGTGATGGCTTTGTCCGCTAGGGTTAGGTGAATAGTAATTTTACGGCCCATCGAGTCGGTCTGTACGTCCCTAAGAGTATGTCTCAGGTTTTTGTGTAGGAGTATGGCCACCCCAGCTTTGCGTCCTATGGCAGGGGAGCCATATACAGTTCCCACCCACAACTTACGTAGACGAGTTAAGTCATCTGTGGAGAGATGGGTCTTTTGAAGTAGTGCCACATCTGCCCGAAGACGCTTTAAGTGTCTAAGAATGGACATGCGTTTGTTCGGAGATCGCAGCCCCTTAACGTTCCATGAAACAACCTTTAGGTGATTCCCAGCCGCTGAAGAGGCCATATCTGAGCCGGAGTTATGTATTGAGCTAGTGATGGGAAGCATAGTCCCCCTCCAAGAGTCACGTCAGCAGCCTGAGGGTCACCCAAACATTGCAAACTTTCTGAGGATACGGGTAAAACACAGGTAATCATATACAGTGCAAACATTAAGTAAGAACAAGGAAAAAATAAGAAAATAGCATAAAAACAATAATAACATAAAGGCCTAAACTCTAGGCATCTAACAGATAGGAGGGACTTCACTTTTTTCCACATGAAAGTGAGACGCATAGCAGGGCTCCCGCAGTACGCCAGGTCCCTATTCCCAACAATAGAACAAGAGCTTCGGGGGGGAATGCAGAGGGGGGGGGTGGGGGGGGAGGAGAGACAGGGAACAGCTGGCTGTGTGAGGAGTGAGTTTCAAGGGGATAGCAGTAGCGGCAAAACATAGACACGGGGGGGGATAAAAAGAAAAGTGAGGTGATACTACCCGCTTTACTCGGGTCTACGGGGATGAGAAGACTCCGAGATGTGTCCTCAGCGGCTGTCCGTGCAATCCGCGTGAGTGGTGTAGCGACTCCGCTTGTATGGTTGTTTGGTAGGGCTGCCGGGTTGCTTGCGGGATGCGGATGGGGTAGTCGGCTGAGATGAGGAGCCGTCTTCAGAGTTGGTGAGGTCCATTCCTGGAGCAGCTGATTCCAAGTATCGATCCGCCTCATCTGGTGATGTAAAAGTAAGGTGTTCTCCGGTCCTGGTTTGAATGTGGAGGATGGCTGGGTAGTGCAGGGAGAATCTGATCTGGTCACGGTGCAGGGTCGAACAGATGGGCAAGAACGCTTTACGTTGTTTCATCACCTCGACAGAGTAATCTGCAAAAAGCAAAAGTTTGGCCCCATCAACCGAGAGGGAACGCGTGCGACGGAATGCCTGCATAATGGCAGTTTTGTCCGCATAGTTCAGATATTTCACAATGACGTGTCTGGGTTTGGCGCGATTCTCCGCGTATTGACCAAGACGATGGGCACGTTCGACGGTGCAAGGTATGCGGAGTCCCAGTTGTTCAGGGATGATTTTGGCACATACTTTAGCGAGCTGGCCATTAGGGACGGACTCTGGCAGGCCAATAATGCGCATATTGTTCCTCCAGGAACGGTTCTCGAGGTCGTCCAATTTGCTCCAGAGTTCCCTGTTTTCAGTAGTCAGTCGGGCAAGCTGTGCAGACTGAAAAGTGGAGTCATCTTCCAAGGAAGAAATTCTGTCCTCAGTTTGTGTGATCCTCTGGGCCTGAGACTGCAGTTCCAGGTGGAGCTGCTCAAGACCCCTTTGCACAGCAGTATCCACCGTGGCGGAGAGAGTGGGTCCCAGCAAGGCAACCACTTGCTGAGCGATGGCCGCCGGGGATGCAGGGTCGACTGCTTGTATGTCCGAGGCAGAGTGTGTGTGAGAGGAATCTCCGGAGCATGGCGCGGCCGCCATCTTGGCTGCACTTGAAGCCGCGTCTACTGTGGGAGGTGCCGAGGATAAGACTCGGGCGTAGGATCGCTCTACAAAGCGATCCATCTGTGTCCCCACAGCAGCGGGGGAAAGATGGGGTTACCCCGAAGTTGTGTGCGGGCGTTAATAGCCGATAATGGGAGGACGGCGGCGGGAGCAGCGTCTCCTCACTCCTGTCTCATGTGGCGCCGGAACCGGAAGCCTATTACAAACTTTTTCAAAAGCAGATAGTTCTCGAGTTATCTCCCCTTGTGGTCTAATTGCCTGTATAGCCGCTTTCAGTTGTATTTGTCTCATTATATCTAACTTCCTCTTTAGTCTCTCCTCCCTCTCCACTACGTCTCCTCCCTGACTATGTCTCGTGAAGTGGATAAGTCTACTCAGTCCTCCCCGTCTTAAGTTGTTAAAATGGGTATCAGTCAGGCCTAGTTCAAATCTTGGGTTCCCAAGTACCGGTATCAGTGGGCTTGGATATTTAGAAATTTTTGTTTTCCCGAATATCCTCTTTATGGCTCGTATCGTGGCACCCACTGTGGGGTGCTTCTTCACCTTTTGTGGGATATCTGACTCTGTAATCCACGCCATTCCCTCTAACGGGATTTTCGTTATTTTCTGTTCTATATGGATCCATGGTTTATCCTTCTGATGGATACACCACTCTACCACTCTTGCCATATGGCAGGAATCATGATAGCTTATTGGATCTGGAAATCCCACTCCTCCCCTCTCTTTCGGTAGAGTCAAGACCTCCCTCCTTATTCTCGCTAGTTTTCCTGCCCAAATTAATTTAATAAATCTAGATCTTAAATCTCTCAGGAACCCAAGAGGGATTTTTACTGGTAGGGTCTGAATTAAATAAAGCAATCTCGGCATTACATTCATTTTGATAATATTTATTCTCCCAAACCAAGTAAAAATCTCTTTATCCCATCTCTGTAGGTCGGTTTTGATCACTCTTGTTAATGGGGTTCCCAAGTATACTATATGGGAGTCTGTCCAACTAAAGGGAAACTGTGTTGACAATAGCTGCTGTGTTTGTTCATTAACATCCACACCCATTGCCTCCGATTTATTATAGTTTACCTTAAAGTTGGACAAGTCTCCATATTCCCTTATCTCTTTTAGTAAAACTGGTAGAGATAGGCCTGGGCTTGTTAACGAGAACAGTAGGTCATCTGCGAATGCCGCAACCTTGTACTCGTCTCCCCCCACTCTGACACCTCTAATGTCTTTGTTTGCCCGTATTGTTCTCAGGAAGGGTTTGAGGGCCAGAATAAAGATAAACCGCGAAAGTGGGCATCCTTGTCTTGTTCCATTCCTTATTGGGAAAGGATCAGACATTATTTTGTTTATCTTCACTCTAGCCGTTGGACACGAATACAGGCCCGCGATCCAGTTCCGCATGCCCTCTCCCAGGCCTATGTGTTGTAAGATAGCTTTCAGGAATCCCCAATCCACTCTATCAAAAAGCTTTCTCTGCATCGGTTGCTACTAGTACTGATGGATTTTTATGGATTTGTGATAGGTAGATGGTGCTTAATACTCTTTGTGTGTTTTCCCTCCCCTCTCTTCCCGGTGTAAACCCTACCTGATCGGGGTGTATTAGAAGGGGGATATAGGTTGCTAGTCTATTGGCCAGGATTTTCAAAAAAAATCTTCAAATTTACATTCAACAGAGAGGTATGCGGAGTCCCAGTTGTTCAGGGATGATTTTGGCACATACGTTAGCGAGCTGGCCATTAGGGGCGGACTCTGGCAGGCCAATAATGCGCATATTGTTCCTCCTGGAACGGTTCTCGAGGTCGTCCAATTTGCTCCAGAGTTCCCTGTTTTCAGTAGTCAGTCGGGCAAGCTGTGCAGACTGAAAAGTGGAGTCATCTTCCAAGGAAGAAATTCTGTCCTCAGTTTGTGTGATCCTCTGGGCCTGAGACTGCAGTTCCAGGTGGAGCTGCTCAAGACCCCTTTGCACAGCAGTATCCACCGTGGCGGAGAGAGTGGGTCCCAGCAAGGCAACCACTTGCTGAGCGATGGCCGCCGGGGATGCAGGGTCGACTGCTTGTATGTCCGAGGCAGCGTGTGTGTGAGAGGAATCTCCGGAGCATGGCGCGGCCGCCATCTTGGCTGCACTTGAAGCCGCGTCTACTGCGGGAGGTGCCGAGGATAAGACTCGGGCGTAGGATCGCTCTACAAAGCGATCCATCTGTGTCCCCACAGCAGCGGGGGAAAGATGGGGTTACCCCGAAGTTGTGTGCGGGCGTTAATAGCCGATAATGGGAGGACGGCGGCGGGAGCAGCGTCTCCTCACTCCTGTCTCATGTGGCGCCGGAACCGGAAGCCTATTACAAACTTTTTCAAAGGCAGATAGTTCTCGAGTTATCTCCCCTTGTGGTCTAATTGCCTGTATAGCCGCTTTCAGTTGTATTTGTCTCATTATATCTAACTTCCTCTTTAGTCTCTCCTCCCTCTCCACTACGTCTCCTCCCTGACTATGTCTCGTGAAGTGGATAAGTCTACTCAGTCCTCCCCGTCTTAAGTTGTTAAAATGGGTATCAGTCAGGCCTAGTTCAAATCTTGGGTTCCCAAGTACCGGTATCAGTGGGCTTGGATATTTAGAAATTTTTGTTTTCCCGAATATCCTCTTTATGGCTCGTATCGTGGCACCCACTGTGGGGTGCTTCTTCACCTCTTGTGGGATATCTGACTCTGTAATCCACGCCATTCCCTCTAACGGGATTTTCGTTATTTTCTGTTCTATATGGATCCATGGTTTATCCTTCTGATGGATACACCACTCTACCACTCTTGCCATATGGCAGGAATCATGATAGCTTATTGGATCTGGAAATCCCACTCCTCCCCTCTCTTTCGGTAGAGTCAAGACCTCCCTCCTTATTCTCGCTAGTTTTCCTGCCCAAATTAATTTAATAAATCTAGATCTTAAATCTCTCAGGAACCCAAGAGGGATTTTTACTGGTAGGGTCTGAATTAAATAAAGCAATCTCGGCATTACATTCATTTTGATAATATTTATTCTCCCAAACCAAGTAAAAATCTCTTTATCCCATCTCTGTAGGTCGGTTTTGATCACTCTTGTTAATGGGGTTCCCAAGTATACTATATGGGAGTCTGTCCAACTAAAGGGAAACTGTGTTGACAATAGCTGCTGTGTTTGTTCATTAACATCCACACCCATTGCCTCCGATTTATTATAGTTTACCTTAAAGTTGGACAAGTCTCCATATTCCCTTATCTCTTTTAGTAAAACTGGTAGAGATAGGCCTGGGCTTGTTAACGAGAACAGTAGGTCATCTGCGAATGCCGCAACCTTGTACTCGTCTCCCCCCACTCTGACACCTCTAATGTCTTTGTTTGCCCGTATTGTTCTCAGGAAGGGTTTGAGGGCCAGAATAAAGATAAACCGCGAAAGTGGGCATCCTTGTCTTGTTCCATTCCTTATTGGGAAAGGATCAGACATTATTTTGTTTATCTTCACTCTAGCCGTCGGACACAAATACAGGCCCGCGATCCAGTTCCGCATCCCCTCTCCCAGGCCTATGTGTTGTAAGATAGCTTTCAGGAATCCCCAATCCACTCTATCAAAAGCTTTCTCTGCATCGGTTGCTACTAGTACTGATGGATTTTTATGGATTTGTGATAGGTAGATGGTGCTTAATACTCTTTGTGTGTTTTCCCTCCCCTCTCTTCCCGGTGTAAACCCTACCTGATCAGGGTGTATTAGAAGGGGGATATAGGTTGCTAGTCTATTGGCCAGGATTTTCAAAAAAATCTTCAAATTTACATTCAACAGAGAGATCGGTCGGTAACTGCTACATTGCGCAGGGTCTTTCCCTTCTTTAGGAATTACGGCTATATGAGCCGTTAGTGTGTCTCTTAACATCTGTTGTCCTTCTCTTAATGAATTAAATGCACTCAGAAATTGGGGTGAAAACTTTTCGTAAAAAGTTTTATAGTACAACAAGTTGTAGCCATCTGGCCCTGGAGATTTACCTGGCTTCATTTCTTTAATTACCTCTGCTAATTCCTCTGCTGTTATCGGGCCCTCAATGGTCCCGATTTTTTCATCCGGTATTTTAGGCATCCCTGAGGCCATTATATATGCCTTTATTCGTTCTTCTCTACTCTGACTTCCTGCCTTGTCTGGTTGTTTCTTCAGTTGATACAATTTACTATAATACTCTCTAAAGGCCTTCGCTATTAATTGTGAGGAGCTAACTAAAATATCTCCTTGTGTTTTTATTTTTTCAATATGATTCTTTGTTCTTGACTCTCTCAATGCGTTTGCCAGCATCCTGCTTGGCTTGTTCCCGTATTCATAATACGCCCTCCTGCAGCGACTTAGTTTGGCCTTGGCCTTATCCATTAATAATAGATTCAGCTTATCTGGTAGGCTCATTAGCCTCTCTTCGATATGTAATGTTTGTATTTTTTTATGTTCGTTCTCTAATATACGGATCTCGCCAAGCAGGCTGTCTAGCTTCGCATCCAGGGAGCGTTTTCGATGTGCTCCTAAGGAGATGAGAATTCCCCTTATATAGCATTTGTGTGTCTCCCACTTGGACAGCGGAGCTGTACCATCTGAGTCATTTGTTAAAAAGAAGGATTCTATTTCTTGGTCTATCTTACTCTCATATATAGGATCTTTCAATAGTGTTTCATTGATCTTCCAATTCCATTCCCTCGGACCTGTTTCCCCCCATTCCAAGGAGCAATTTACTGGAGCATGGTCTGATATTGTAAATGATCCCATTGATCCCATTCACCCATTATTGGATATTATTTTGAATATTAGTTCATTTATGCACGTTATTCGTTTATGAAGTCACAGTTAATACTGGACATTTGATCATTTTTTTCTGATAATAAATATGGTGCATTTCAACACCTTGTGTAATACTGATTGTGTTGAATTTCATCCCAACAGCTGATTACCATTTTAATATTTGTGTTTCATTTTATGACTTAGGTTGGGCTAGCGCAGCTACAACCTTTTTTTTTTTAATTGACTTTTTTTTCAGGTGAATGGGTAGGGGTACAATATACCCCCATACTCATTAACATAGGGTAGGGGGTCGGATCTAGGGGGGGACAGAGGCTGCGGACATGACACATGAGGGGGACAGAGGCTGCGGACATGACACATGAGGGGGACAGAGGCTGCGGACATGACACAGGAGGGGAACAGAGGCTGCGGACATGACACAGGAGAGGGACAGAGCCTGCGGACACGATACTAGAGTTGGACAGAGACTGCGGACAAGACACGGGGGGGCGGACAACAGAGGTGGACATAACACATGAAGGGGACAGAGGCTGCGGACATAACACATGAAGGGGACAGAGGCTGCAGACATAACACATGAGGGGGACAGAGGCTGAGGACATAACACATAAAGGGGGACAGAGGCTGCGGACATAACACATGAAGGGGACAGAGGCTGCAGACATAACACATGAGGGGGACAGAGGCTGAGGACATAACACATAAAGGGGGACAGAGGCTGCGGACATAACACATGAGGGGGAGAGAGGACAGCTCTGACCTGTAGTGATGAGCGGAATACGCCATATTCGATTTCGCAATATTTCGCGAATATTTTGAAGAATATTCGTGAATATTCGTTAATATCAAATATTGGTGATATTTTATATAAAAAAAAAAATTGCGAAATTTCGCTATTTTTTTTTATATATATATATATTTTTTTTTTGTATATATAAAAAAAAATTGTGAAATTTCGCTAATGCGAAATTTCGTTAATGCGAAATTTCGCTAGTGCGAATGCGAAATTGATTGCGAAATTGATTGCGAAATTTGAAAAAATACGAATATTCGAAATAGCGAATATTCGCCGCGATATTCGAGTTATTCGCGAATACTCGAATATGCAATATTCGTAGCGAATATTCGCAATGCGAATATTCGTGAGCAACACTACTGACCTGTGGAGAGGTCAAAGGGGCACAGGAGAAGGACAGCATACTGTTGATGTGGAGTAGAAGTTATATAATGGTGGACAGAGCACATCAGTCTCTGTCCCTCCCCTGCATGCCATAGCCGCTTCAGTGCAGTCCTCCTCTCACTTCATATCCCCCCAGTTTTACTCCCCCCTTCTCCTCCTCCTCCCTGCTCGGCCGAGTCCTACTATGGCGATGCACTACACGAGCCACTGTAGTGACCGCACTCCCGTCCTGACCGTCTATTACGTTACTGCGCATGTGCCGCCCAGCCGACCGGCGCATGTGCAGTTGCATTGTCGGCTTGCGGCCATCTATTTTACGGGCACCCGTGCCCATAATGGACTTCCACAAGCACCAAGTACGGTTGGCAAGGATGCAATTTGCCTCAGTGGGGTGGGCGGGACGGTGATGACGGGTGGGCGGCAATTTGCGCCCCCCCCCCCCGAAAGTGCCGCCTGGTACATTGGTACAGTCTGGTCCCATGGTAGGGCCGGCCCTGAGTACAACTGTCATGTTTTATCAGTGTGAATCCAGCCTCAAGGGAGTGCGTGTAGACAGGAAATGGCTGATTAGCAGCACCAAAATGCAAAAAAATTATGAAAATAAGGTAATGAAAAATGAAACATGTCAGTTGGTTATAATACACAGTTCTTTAGCAAAATTAAATGTCATCCAGGTAGGGATGACATTTATTTTAGCAGCTCTTCCTTAAGGAGGTTCTAAACACAAAATCTAAAATAATTCTGAGAAAACTGGCACATATTCTTTGCAGAGTGAATTTTCACCACATTCAGCCTATTTGGTATATAGTTTAGTATAGTATATCAACCCCATTGAGACTCAGTGAGGCACTACCAGCCAGGAGACTATAGTGTTCTTATGGTTATGTAACCCCAGGGGATATTTTTCATTGTTCTGCTGTCAATCCACTGAAACTTAAAATTGAATGTAAGCCCTTAAACCAACATTGGTGTTTTAGATTTATTAGTCACGGTCCAGCTCTTTTTCTATAATATATGTGTATGTATACATATATATATATGCATACACACACGCAGGGTCTGTATCCCCTTGAAATTTTAGCTTTGCAATCAATAGCCAAATGCCCATTTTTATTTTTTCATTATTGCACATAAACTGCAGCATGTATAATAGTTTTGCTGTAGCAATATAATTAAAATTGGTTAGTTTAATTATTTCTTTATATCTATGAGAATGCACTCCTCAAATATTTAAGCAAAGGTAACTGGCAGGGTGAACATGTATTTAAAATTTATGACAAGAGTATATAAATTTGACAAAATGCAATATATACCCTGCAAATATTTCATGACAGATTTGTACATGTTACAATGACTCCAGTGCACCAGTTTACATCTATATTCCCTCAGCTTGAAAAAATATTTTTTTACAACTCTACATTTGCTAGACTGTAATAAAAAGTAATGATCATTGAAGATTAATGTCTTTCAATTACAAAAGTTTCCCCCGACAACATCAGAAGTAATATCTTCCTATTTTTTTTTCTGTGGCAAAAAGCAGTTTTGTACAAAAAAGCATAGAAAAGCAAGATCCATTAAATTTTCAGAAAGAATATTTGCCGACCATAAAATAGCAATTGAATTTATTTGACCACTTTAGAAAACATAGGTTTAGTGTTGTTAAAACAGACAATACCATTTGACCTATAACGGCCTAATGCTGTAGCTCACAAGAAACTGTTGCAGTAATTACTGATCAAGAAACACAAAATACATTTCCTGTGCAACATCTTGAAAAACTGACCTACTGTGGGAACATGAGGAATGAAGTTGAAGAATACTGCACTATGATATCTGTGAAGATTATAGAAGGATAAACTTACTGCACTGAAAACTGTAATTACAGATGAGCTACTAACAATTTTCTAACTAAAGTTCCACTTTAATATTAAGTCCTGATAGATCACTTCATGCTAGCCCCTTTTGCAGGTATAGCTACAGTATGTAAAACATAAAAAATAAGTGCTTACTGTGTAAAATTTTGTAAAGCACTGTCTCACCCTGCTCTGAACAGCCTTAGTTGTCTTGTATTCTGAGAATTTTGTCAAAAATCAGTAAGTCACTAGAGGCAAATCAGCTGACAGCCTAAAGATTTAATGCTGCTGAGGCAGAGTATGCAGCAGGGATGATGCGACTGTGCCCAGGAAGCACAGGTTATGGGAGGTAAAAAAGAAAAGCTGCTGCCAGGGGGACACAAAAAGAGTTAAACTTACAAGGATAGTGTCTTATGTTATCTCCGTAAAGAAGAGACTGCTCTGGGCTGCAACAAAATGAAGACAAGAAACAGGCAATGCAATGCTAGAGGCAATTTATAGTACACACTAATGTTGTTGGTAGCATTACAATTGGTAGCATCATTTTTTTGTATAATCAATTTTTATTGCATAAAAGTAAATGTTTGTTTACAACTATAAAAGGTTTTGACAGATTACTACCAAGTCAAAACAGAATGGATAGATTTTCTAAGATTGGTGCACTCAGAATCTGGTACAGCTGTGCATGGTAGTTAATCACCATCTAACTCCTTTGGTCTAGAGTTGGACACATTTTTTGTGAGTCTCATCAATAATGATAGGGGCATTTGATTTGTCCATGAGACCAGTTTAAGAGAAGTCAACTTAATCGATTTGCGTATAAGGGCTACAATTTTGGATTCCATAAGATCTATTGTAGACCAGGTAGGCGCGATCGACAGGTCTGGTTTACCTGTTAAGAAATCCCCCATGGAAAAAAAAAATGTAACATCCTTGGTGCCATTTATTACCACCGTCTCTTCCCAAAATCAACAAGTTAAACATGTTTTGTAAACATTGGCACATATTGGGGAATGAGAGAGTTATCAAAATATTTTTGCCCAATAAAACACAGGCAGACTTTAGGAGTGCTCCTTCACTCAGGGATAGAATTGCTCCCAATGTTTTCAATCCCCCTATGACTAGACTGTTTTTTTCAACATCTTACAGGCTACAGTGTCGTAAATGGCAGGTTTGCTTTTTAAATGGATGCAGGAGTAGGAGGATGAATGGCTTTGCCTCTTCCAGCACCCAGGTTGGCTTTGAGATTGAGCCATTTATCACATGTTGCAGTACTGGTGTGGTGTACTTACTGCAATGCAACCTTGTGGGTTGCAGTATGTGGACATGACTAAGCGAGCTATGCAGGTGCACCTAATTAAACACATCAATAATATCAGGAAGGGCTTTAGACACCATTCAGTGTCAAAACATTATGCCACCCACCAATACAGAGACCCTACAGCACCATTTTTTTTGGTATTGATCTATTTAGGGCCCATTGGAGAAGTAGTGCATTAGTTAGAGATCTGTCTAAAATGGAAATGTCATGGATACATAAAATTAGATCCTATGTTCCCCAAAGTTTAGATGTGGATGTTAATGTAATGTCTTCATAGACAATTCCTAATTTTTTATATGGCTGTGAATACTTTTTTTTTAATGTAAACCTGCTCTGAGTTCCAGTTTTTTTTAATGGCATCAACTATAAATAGATCCCTGTCTTAATTGTGGGACAATGGAAAAAAACATCTTCCTGATTTAAAGGTCATAATTTGTTTATACCACTATGTGGTCCACTTTGCGGGAATTTTGACTCCTTATGCCGCATACACACGATCGGTTAAACCGATGAGAACGGTCTGATGGACCATTTTCATCGGTCCAAACCCATCGTGTGTGGGCACCATCGGTTAAAAAAAAGCCAACTTGTTTTAAATGTAACCGATGGATACCTAACCGATAGCAAAAAAACGATCGTTTGTAGGCACGGCCATCAGTTAAAAATCCACGCATCAAGTCGACGCATGCTTGGAAACATTGAACTTCATTTTTTTCAGCATGACGTTGTGTTTTACGTCAGCGCATTCTGACACGATCGTTTTTTTCAACCGATGGTGTGTGGGTGCAACGGACCATCAGTCCGTTAGTCAACCGATAAAAACGGTCCATCAGACCGTTCTCATCGGATGGACTGATCCTGTGATCAAGTGATCCTGAACCCTTGGCATCGTTCAACTCACTATTCAACGATTGTTTTTTTGTATGCCCTTTTGCGTTGTTTGACACTAGAGGCCGCTATAGAGTAGTCTGTAATTAGATATCGCTATTCCCGTTTTTTGGTCTTTCTGGTTTAAATTGATATTGTCTTGAGATCTATATTCACCCTAGATGCCTTTTGGGTTTTTTAACACTAGAGGCCGGTTTTGGGTAGTTTTTTACTAGATGTCCACGTTCATGTGTTTTTGGTCTTTTCAGAGATCGATTTTTAAATTTTTATATTATATAATTCTCATTTATATAATATATATTATATATCATTTATTTTTATTTCCCATTTAGCAGTCTAAAAATGTACCTTTATATTCTGTTTATCCAATTCAATATATATTAATTCTCTCAATCAAGGAAGTAAGGAATTGTTGTTTTTCTGGTTTTCCTTGTTTTACTATTTGTGGAATTAATGTTGCAACATCCATTGGTTATGTATAAGTGGGCTTTTTGCCCTTTTTAAAAATTGAGTATTGCTGAGGTTGATCATTTGGAGCACAGAACGAGGTATGGTTGCTTCCTATATAATGCGATGAGTCAATACGCTGCTCGTGCACCAGTCTCGAATCATGGGCTGCATTGTGAGCCGGCCGGCTTGTTTTTTTATCTGCGAACATTTCACTTTACTAATGTAAATGCATTACCCTTATTTTACTTAATAAACCCAAAGATTTTAAACTATGGAAGCCTTTATAACATTTTTGATAGAACTCCTTTGTGATTGAGTCCGTTTGAGCAGTGGAGGCTTAACAGCGCGATCTCCTTGAAGGATCAAAGGCCTGGCTGGGTGTAAAGCCACAGGTTTATCAGACCACCCATTAAAGGAGGTCTCAGGAGCTGGTAAACGGTGTCTCTTTGATCTGTCACGATACTTTGGTGTCAATATCCACGATTAAGAGACTTTTGGATTTCACATCACTATTTGAATTAATTTGTTTCTATGCATATAGACATTATTCACTCATCGACATTATTTTTATTTAGGTAGCGCAGTATATTTTTTGATTTATTATTTATGGTGTATATCTCACATGAAAACTGCAGCTTATATGGTCACATTCATTTTTTGATACTAGTCAGTCACATATTGATTATATATATATATATATATATATATATATATATATATATATATATATATATATATATATATATATATATTTAGCGATAAAGAGATTGTGGAGGGAGGTGACTTTGTCACAGACGGAGCAAGCTTTCCAAAGGGCGCAAGAGAATGGGAGTCTGTTCTTGTGAAGAAGAGTAATGGGAACTAGATTGTGTGCATTGCGGCTGCAGCCAGAGGGTGTAGGGTAATGGGTGTGTTGAGCACAGTTAGAAGGAGGGCCAGGGTTTGGTGATACATCACCAGAGGATAGGAGAAGCAGAAGGGTGAGGGAGGTAATGTGGCAATGTAATTTATATGAGGGGACATTCCCCAGTGGTTTGGAGTATTGGGCGTGTAAATTTAGAGTTAGCCAGAGTTGGTGAGTGCAGTAATAAGGGGAGGACAGAAGTGAGGGTGATATATACAAGGTGTGGAGTGAAAAAGAGGGATGAATGAAAGACAGTTTAGGGATTGAAGATGCAGCTGTCAGAAGGAGGGGTAGACAGTGCATTTAAGAAGGGGGAGGAAAAGCAGAGAGTGTGAACAGGGTTACCTGTCTGCCAAATCTCAATATATATAGCAGGGGGCTCATTGCATCTGGGGCTCTTTCTTCAAGTGGGGCTCTTTGTATAAGTGGGAGCACTTCTGACTCTGCACTCAGGGCCGATCCTACATGGGGTGCAGTGGGTGCCCCGCGCCCAGCGCTGTCATCCGCGAGGCGCCAAGCCGCTGAAGCAATCAGTGACGTCACACGGCCGCTCGGCTCCACCCACCATGACCTCTGCCACTGCCATCTTCAGACAGCGTGGGGGAGCGAGCGCCGAGCAGAGCATACAGAACAGATACTAATACAGCTGCGCTGCTGCCTGATTCAGCTGAGATTGAGCGCCTCTGCCACAGCCTGCCATGTACTAATGGGGGTTGTCCTGGGGGGGTCTGTACTAATGGGGGGTTGTCCTGGGGGAGTCTGTACTAATGGGGGGTTGTCCTGGGGGAGTCTGTACTAATGGGGGGTTGTCCTGGGGGAGTCTGTACTAATGGGGGGTTGTCCTGGGGGGTCTGTACTAATGGGGGGTTGTCCTGGGGGGTATGTACTAATGGGGGGTTGTCCTGTGGGAGTCTGTACTAATGGGGGGTTGTCCTGGGGGAGTCTGTACTAATGGGGGGTTGTCCTGGGGGGTCTGTACTAATGGGGGGTTTGTCCTGGAGGTGTCTGTACTAATGGGGGGTTGTCCTGGGGGAGTTTGTACTAATGGGGGGTTGTCCTGGGGGAGTCTGTACTAATGGAGGGTTGTCCTGGGGGGTCTGTACTAATGGGGGGTTGTCCTGGGGGGGTCTGTACTAATGGGGGGTTGTCCTGGGGGGGTCTGTACTAATGGGGGGTTATCCTGGGGGAGTCTGTACTAATGGGGGGGGTTGTCCTGGGGGAGTCTGTACTAATGGGGGGTTTGTACTAATGGAGTGGGATTGGTTTGTCCTGGGGGTCTGTACTCATGGGGGGGTTGTTCTGGGGCGGTCTTTACTACTGGAAGGGGGTCTGTACTAATGGGGGGTGTTTTGTCCGGGGGGACTGTACTAATCGAGGGGGTGGTTTGTCCTGAGGGGGGTCTGTACTAATAGAGGGGGTCTGTACTAATTGAGGGGGGATGGTTTGTCCTGGGGGGGTCTGTACTAATAGGGGGTGGTTTGTCCTAGGGGGTGTCTACTGAGGGAGGGGGTTTATACTTAGTTAGGAGTTTGCACTGATGGAGGGGGTCTATACTTAGTGGAGGGGGTCTGTACTGAGGGGCGACTATAGGTGGAGGAAGGGTGCAAGGAGCAGAGAAGAGGATTGTGGGACTTGTAGTTCGAGGACTGGCAGCCCCACTGTAAAAAAGAAACTGAAGCCCACACGGCATGTTCAGCTGAATGGGAGATAGAGAGAGAGAGCCAGGACCCCAGGAAAGCTTTCAGGGAAGTGCACCCATGACTCCCGTGGGAGAGAACACCATCAGAGAGAGAACCCTGCTGCCGTGCGCCACCAGAGGGAAAGCCACACAGCCTAGTGCCATCCCTGGCGGAGAAAGGATTGGAGTCATTACCAGAATACAGATCTGGGCTCTACCCAGTGGAGTATCCATGGGCAATTCAGAGTGAGCTGACTCCTGATCAGAGGAACTGTTGTTGTTGGCCAGGTGAGAGACGATCGGCCATTATCTACTTATGTCAATAGGAACTGCAGTCTCTGACCATCTCCTGTATTATATCTGCAGTCTCTGACTGTCTCCTGTATTATTTCTCCAGTTCCTGACCATCTCCTGTAGTATGTCTGCAGTCTCTGACCATCTCCTGTATTATATCTCCAGTCACTGACTGTCTCTTGTAATAGGTCTACACTCTCTGACCAGCTCCTGTACTATGATTGCAGTCTCTGACCATCTCTTGTATCATGTCTGCAGTCTCTGACCATCTCCTGTACTATGATTGCAGTCTCTGACCATCTCTTGTATCATGTCTGCAGTCTCTGACCATCTCCTGTATTATATCTCCAGTCACTGACTGTCTCTTTTAATATGTCTACACTCTCTGACCATCCCCTGTACTATGATTGCAGTCTCTGACCATTGCTTGTATCATGTCTACAGTCTGACCATCTCCTGTACTATGTTTTGGGGCACTTTCTAACAGTATCAGAGAGGTTCCCCTCCAGGTCTCATTAGTGTACGCTCTTCCAGTATTTTCTTTATTGTTAAAAGATCATGGGAGGATCCCAAGGCAACAAAGACTTCTAAGAGGAGCATCTCTGTGTTTGAGTCATTGCCATAGAAACATTTGTAAAGGGGAGGAGTTGGTAAGATGACCACGCCCCCTTTGTGGGGGCGCCAGAAATATTTCTGCACCCAGGCGCCTGTGACCCTAGGATCGGCCCTGTCTGCACTTGTCTGATGATTTCCTCTCTGTCTCTTCACAGGTATGTTTCAGCTGTCTGCTGTCCACCCAGAATTGAAAACTGTTGTTTTCTCTAGTTTAAATTAATATGGTATGTTTCAGCTGCCTGCTGTCCACCCAGAATTGAAAACTGTTGTGTTTTCTCTAGTTTAAATTAATATGGTATGTTTCAGCTGTCTGCTGTCCACCCAGAATTGAAAACTGTTGTTTTCTCTAGTTTAAATTAATATGGTATGTTTCAGTTGTCTGCTGTCCACCCAGAATTGAAACATTGCTGTCTACTTTGCTTGTGTCTATTTAATAATACTGGCATGTTATTTTTGCTTAACCCTCTGTAGTTCTGTCCACATTACAATGCTTTATTATCTCCCTTGTCTTACCCAAAATCATGGCTCATTAATTTTATTGTCCTCTTGTTGATCTGTTTCTGAACTAAGAATTTTAGCCCTGTTGATCAGCATACCTTTATTACCTCCTGATTAGATAATTGGAATGCACACACCCCTTCCTCCATTAGTATAAATGTATGCATCCCCTTGGGGGAATTGTAAGCAGGGGTCTCATTGCATTTGGGGCTCTTTCTTCGAGTGGGGCTCTTTGTATAAGTGGGAGCACTTCTGACTCTGCACTGTTAGGTCCCTTGCCATTTATAATACAGGTATACTTTTTTTTTGTTGGTCTTGTTTGGAGAGTTTTTGCTTTTACTCCACCTTCTAAAATGCACTGTTAACCACTCCTTCTGACAGCTGTGTCTTCTATCCTTAAACTGTCTTCCCTTCACCCTTCTTCTCCACCCCACACCCTATATATATCACCCTCACTTCTGCCCTCTTCTTATTACTCCACTCACCAACTCATGCTAATTCTAAGGTCAAATGCCCAATACTCCAAATAACTGGGGAATGTCACTTCATATAAATTCCCACATTACCTCCCTCACCCTTCTGCTTCTCCTATCCTCTGGTGATATATCCCCAAACCCTGGCCCTCCTTCATCTAACTGTGCTTAACGCACCCGTTACCCTACACCCCCTGGATGCAGCCGCAAGGCACACAATCTAGTTCCCATTTCTCTTCTTCCCAAGACCAGACTCTCTTTCTCTTGCGCCCTTTGGAATGCTCGCTCTGTCTGTAACAAAATCGCCTCCATGATCTCTTTATCACCAACTCATTTAAGCTACTCGCCTTTACCGAAAACTGGCTTCACGAAACTGACACCGGTCTTCTGCTGCTCTATCCCACGGTGGTCTTCTTTGGACTCACTCCCCCAGATCCAGTGGATGCGAAGGAGGGGGTGTTGGAATCCTATTAGCCCCACAAAGCACCTTTCAGGTACTTCACCCACCTCCCTCTCTGTCACTCTCCTCATTTGAGGCACATTGCATTCGTCTCTTCTCCCCAGTTTCTCTAACGATAGCTGTGATCTACCGGTCCCCCGGTCCAGTATCCTCCTTTCTTGATGACTTCTCTGCCTGGCTACCCTACTTTCTCTCTTCTGAAATCTCCACAATCATTCTTGGCGATTTCAACATCCCTACTAATGCTACCACACCTGCAGCTTCCAAACTTCTCAGTCTAACCTCCTCTTTTGACCTTAAGCAATGGATACATGCTCCTACTCACTCTGAAGTCAATACTCTTGACTAGGGTTGTCCCGATGCCTCTTTTTTAGGACCGAGTACAAGTACCAATACTTTTTTTCAAGTAGTCGCCAATACCGAATACGGATACTTTTTTTTACATGTGTCCCCAAATGCAGCCATGTCCCCCCAGCCATGTCCCCCACATATTCAGCCGTGTCCCTCTAGCCATGTCCCTCACATATGCAGCCGTGTCCCTTTAGCCATGTCCCTCACATATGCAGCCATGTCCCTTCAGCCATGTCCCTCACATATGCAGCCATGTCCCTTCAGCCATGTCCCTCTAGCCATGTCCCTCACATATGCAGCCATGTCCATTCAGCCATGTCCCTCACATATGCAGCAATGTCCGTTCAGCCATGTCCCTCACATATGCAGCCATGTCCCTCACATATGCAGCCATGTCCCTCTAGCCATGTCCCTCACATATGCAGCCATGTCCCTCTAGCCATGTCCCTCACATATGCAGCCATGTCCCTTCAGCCATGTCCCTCACATATGCAGCCATGTCCCTCTAGCCATGTCCCTCACATATGCAGCCATGTCCCTCTAGCCATGTCCCTCACATATGCAGCCATGTCCCTCTAGCCATGTCCCTCACATATGCAGCAATGTCCGTTCAGCCATGTCCCTCACATATGCAGCCATGTCCCTCTAGCCATGTCCCTCACATATGCAGCAATGTCCCATGTCCCTCTAGCCATGTCCCTCATATATGCAGCAATGTCCCATGTCCCTCTAGCCATGTCCCTCACATATGCAGCAATGTCCATTCAGCAATGTCCCTCTAGCCATGTCCCTCACATATGCAGCAATGTCCCATGTCCCTCTAGCCATGTCCCTCACATATGCAGCAATGTCCCATGTCCCTCTAGCCATGTCCCTCACATATGCAGCAATGTCCATTCAGCCATGTCCCTCACATATGCAGCAATGTCCCATGTCCCTCTAGCCATGTCCCTCACATATGCAGCAATGTCCGTTCAGCCATGTCCCTCTCATATGCAGCCATGTCCCATGTCCCTCTAGCCATGTCCCTCACATATGCAGCAATGTCCGTTCAGCCATGTCCCTCACATATGCAGCCATGTCCCATGTCCCTTCAGCCATTTCCCCCATACCTTTGCCGCCGAAAGCCGCATGGAGAAAAACACAGGATTCATTTGAATAGCCCGCCCGTATAGACACTCCCCCTTGCTCGGGATTGGACAGATCACAATCACCCATCCAATCCCGAGCAAGGGGGAGTGTCTATACGGACAGGAGCACTACAGCTATTCAAATGAATGAATGCTGTGATGTTCCCGCACGGCGTTTAACCTCTTGCAGCGGCTTTCGATGCAACGGCTTTCGATACGGCGGCGCAATGCGGCAGGAGCGGCGGGGGGGGGGGGGGGAGTATTCTATTTAGGCATCGGGAGTATTTGCGCGAGTACAAGTACTCGCGCAAATACTCGGCATCGATCCTGATACCGATACTAGTATCGGGACAACCCTACTCTTGACCTTGTCTTTTCCCACCTATGCAATTTATGCAACCTCTCCAACTATCCTAACCCCCTCTCTGATCACTACCTTATTAATTTCACTCTCTCCCTCTCCTCCTCTCCCTCCAAATGCCTAACAGTTAAACCTTCACCATATCAACACCTCTCTTCTACACTCTGCGACTGACCACCTAGCCTGCACCCACCTAGCCACTTCTGTCTACAACACTTCACTTCTAGCATCACTGGAAAGACTGGCCCTCCTCACTACATGCAGATTAAGGCCCGCCCCATTCAACCTTGGCAAACAGATAATACTAGAAGTCTGAAAAAACACAGCCGTGCTCTTGAGCGCCTGTGGCGCAAGACTAAGTCCCAGGAAGACTTCGTCCAATATAAATCTGCCCTCCAAACATACAATTTTAGCCTCCTCGCTGCCAAGCAGACCTATTTCATCACCCTCATTAACAATTTATCATCCCATCCCCGTCAACTCTTCTCTACCTTCAACTCTCTCCTTCGTCCTCCACCTACTAACTCACTCACCACCCAACAGATTGCCAATCACTTCAAACGGAAGATTGATACAATTCACAACGAGATCTCTACTGTTCAGATACCCTCCTTGCCTCACACCTCATGCCCACAGGTACAGTCATTACTTCCCTCTTTCAATCCCACCACTACAGACGAGGTCGCTAACGTCCATCTTACCACGAGAAGTTATTGAGGATATCAACAGTAAAGAACCGATCACAGTCCCATCAGGGAGATCTCTGTGGTCAAAAGAAATTGCTTGGTGATCAATCCAAAAAAGAAATTGAAGGAGTCAAATGTAAACTTAATAATGTAATTTGTATCATAATATATAATACAGAGATCATGCAATCAAAGGCATAATACATGTAGTCATAATAACATTGATATAATAAATATTCAAAATCCAGCACATGACCATTAAAAGCAATCTCCATAAATTGACATATAGATACAGTAGACATGATTATACAATAAAATTGGTAGATATGAACAAAATGATGAAAAAACACATATTTGGGCAAGCTTGATCTTGGCATCCCTGAGCATGGACTTGACGCATGTTTCTTGGCGTTTAAAGCCAGTCATCAGGAGTGGGGTGCATAGCAATAAGCTAGAGAGAAAGTTGGGGGGGAGGGATAAACACACAGGTGAATCAATGCAATCTATATGATTAGTAGCAGCATAAGCGAGTTTGTTTGTATAGTATATTACCTTTAGGTTGGGCCCAAAGTGGAATAGCCCTTGCGTTCCAAAATATGGAGTGGGATGGTGGTCCTGGGATAAGATGTCTCCCCCGGAGTTGAAGCGGGGATAGATCCCCCTAAGTCCATGGACAGACCAATGGGTGCGGAGAGCCAAGGACAAAGAGACGTGGGACATCAGTCAGATGAGGCAAAAGCAGCCACAGCACAATGCCAAAGGGTGAGGTGGGCTCACAAGGGGCACACATATGAGTATTGATAAAGGAAAAAAGTGAATGAATAAGGTTGTCAATCACTATGGGGTCATGGGGTATGGGTCCTATGTAGGAAAAAATCAATTACCAGTTAGTGTGAATCCATGCAGCCTCTCATCAGATGGAGATGTGTGAAATGAGATTGCCAGAGCCATCCAACATAAATACCCACCTCCTGAGGGCGTGTCCCCACTAACGTCATGCATCATCGCATTGGGCCAAACAATGAGACAGAGACAAGCGACCACCTGAGGTGCAAAAGACCACAGTGGGTGCCTATCCTGTCCAGTCAGCCATGCGGGATGGAAAAGCCAAGCAGCAATCAACGGCATATTGTATAATCATGTCTACTGTATCTATATGTCAATTTATGGTGATTGCTTTTAATGGTCATGTCCTGGATTTTGAATATTTATTATATCAATGTTATTATGACTACATGTATTATGCCTTTGCTTGCATGATCTCTGTATTATATATTATGATTCAAATTACATTATTAAGTTTACATTTTTGGATTGATCACCAAGCAATTTCTTTTGACCACAGAGATCTCCCTGATGGGACTGTGATAGATTCTTTACTGTTGATATCCTCAACAACTTTACAAACCCGTCCATGCCCCATTTAAAGTCCCACTGGCCCAATTTTTCCTGTTCTCTATTAATACAGGGATGGGGGCACGGTCAAGATGGGTTCGGTTTCCAAACAGATTACTTTCTTCCTTTTACAAATGTCCATCTTACCACCTGCGCTTTGGATCCTGTTCCCTCGCAAATGCTAAGTTCACCTTCTGGCTCTATTCTACACTCTTGAACCCACATCTTCAATCTCTCCCTTTCTTCTGGCATCTTCCCTAACTCTTTGAAACATACTTAAAAAGCCGTCACTGGACCCATCCAATCTTGACAACCTACGCCCCATCTTCTTGCTTCCCTTTTTATCCAAACTCCTTGAACGTCTAGTCTACAACCAACTGAGCGTCCACCTTACTCATAATAACCTCCTTGATCCCCTTCAGTCTGAATTTCGTCCTCAACATTCCACAGAAACTGCTTTCCTAAAACTAACAAACGATATACTAACGGCCAAAACTAAGGGAAACTTTTCTGTGCTCCTACTCCTGGACCTCTCTGCCGCCTTCAATACTGTTGACCACCCCCTCCTCCTCTAAAAAACTCCACAATTTTGGTCTCCGTGACTGTAATCTTCGCTGATTTTCTACCTACTTATCCAACCGCACCTTCAGCATTGCTTACAATTCTACTTCCACCTCTCCTCTTCCATTCTCTGTTGGGGTCCCCCAAGGTTCTGTTCTTGGACCTCTCCTATTTTCTATCTACACCTCCTCCCTGGATCAGCTATTAGCCTCCCACGGCTTCCAATACCATCTTTACGCTGATGACACTCAAATCTATTTCTCTACCCCTCAACTCACTCCTTCATTCTACTCACGTATCACTAATTTACTATCAGATATATCAGTTTGGATGTCGCACCACTTCCTCAAACTCAATCTATCTAAAACGGAACTTATCATTTTCCCTCCCCCACGTGCCTCTTCCCCTGATTTCTCTGTCAAAATTATTGGCACAATTATCAGCCCATCCCTACATGTCAAGGTCCTAGGAGTAGTCCTGGACTCTGAACTGTCCTTTAAGCCTCACGTTCAATCACTTGGCGCCTCAACCTTCGCAACATCTCCAAAATGAGCCCCTTTCTAACCAATGACACCACAAAACTCTTAACTTACTCCCTGGTCTTCTCTCGCCTCGATTACTGCAACTCCCTCCTCATTGGCTTACCTCAGAATACTCTAACCCCCCTTCAGTCCATCATGAATGCTGCTGCCAGACTTTTCTAGAACCTCTCCAAGTCTATGGAATTCCTTACCCCAATCTATCCATCTATCGTCTTCTCTATCAGCTTTTAGAGGATCCCAGAAAACCCTCCTCTTTAGAGAAGCCTACCCCTCCCACACCTAACTATATTTTCATTTTGTTCATCTGATCATCCCCCACAGCTAACTCCTCGTTGTTACACTTGACCCTCCCTTCTAGATTGTAAGCTCTAACGAGCAGGGCCCTCTGATCCCTCCTGTATTAATTTGTATTGTGACTGTACTGTCTTCCCTGATGTAAAGCGCTGCGCAAACTGTTGGCGCTATATAAATCCTGAATAATAATAAATTATATATATATAAATATATATTGTTTTTTTGTGATAGTGCTGTATATTTGCACTTGATTATTAGCTTTTAACCAGAATGGCACGGACAGGCAAATGGGCATATCTATATGTCCCTGCCTCCCAGCAGGTGGGGGGCTTGATCAAGGTTTTTATATAGTGTCAGGTACCCCATATATTACCTAATAAAGGTTTTAACCCCCTAATTGCCCCCTAGTTAATCCTTTAACCAGTTAGTTTGCTTTTTATATTGTCAGGGCACCCACCGTTTATTACCCAATAAAGGTTTAACCTCCCTGGTGGTATGATTCTTTCTGGTTTTAGGTGCTGAAAGAGGTACAATTTTTTTGCATGGAAATTTGGCGTTTTATATTGTAGGCCTGTAATTCTTAGGAATAAATCACTTAACTCTGTCCAAACAGTCTAGTAGACATCCTGGGTATGATAAAGTTTGAAACACAAAATCATAAATTATAATAAATAACTATAAATTATTATAAAATTATATAATAATGTAATTATAATAAAAATTATTCAGTAATGTAATTAAATCAAAAACACTGAAATTGCTCATTTGCAGAATTATCACTTTAATTATTTTTATTGTTTGATGACGAATTTCCCCACAAATCGCTATCGCTCAATTCTGCAAGTGATTCTAATTTATTATCGCTGTTTTCTAGCTGGTCAAAAAAGCACTTTTGATGTAAAGGGACACTTTTTGTTTGCTATGGACAATCTTCAGTTTCCAGGCAGAAAGAACAGTTTTTATAATATAAAACTGCATGCAGGACACTGGACAGACCACTAGGGACAAAGGGGTTGTGTAATTATTTGATACAATACTGTAATCTGTAAGATTACAGTATACTGTATGTGTATTGTGTTATACCTGAAGGGTTCCACATGTACTGGCACTTTAAGGCTGGCTCCACCCAGCAGTGATGACAAGGGTCAAGGGGTACGGTGGCCATCTTAGAGAGTGCTCATGTAGGAAGCAGAGATATGTACTGTCTTGAGATGCATGTTGCAGTGTACAGCCTATACTGAATAAACATCCATTGCTCCAGACCAGAGTCTTGTGTCTCTCACAACACACAGGACATAGGCGTGCGCACGGGGTGTGCCGGGTGTGCCTGGGCACACCCTAATCCCCCCACCAGCCAGAACTCTTTTCTGCTCTGCTCTGCCAATGGACACTTCCTGGCAGTGACAGAGCTACGAGTGAGACTAGTTTGTTAGTTATACTCCACTCCAAGACTGACCCATGAGAAGGACTACAGCAGCGGAGTAAGCGGCAGCCAGCCGCATTTTCCGATGCTGCCTCTATAGTTCCGGCAGCAGATCCCTTACTGTAGGCGGCGGAGTGATATAGCTGCACTCCGCCTGCCATCTTGTACCTCTCACCTGAGACGAGGTCAGCGGAACCTAGAGGGGAGCATGGCTTAATCACAGAGTGTGGATTTCATATGTGCACCCCCTGGCAACGTCAAACATCCATTTCTGGAGAAGATAGAGCTGTTGTCTGCACCTCTGTTACTGTGACACAATGCCGACTGCCGAGCAATCAAAATACTACTTCCTCCCCTCCACAAACAGAAGAGGAGAGAGGGCTTGGTCCTGTCCGCCTTCTCCCACCCCCGTGCCCTGTGTCTACCCCGCCCACACTGCAATCCTAGTGTGTGCAGCCTTTACCTGAGAAAGAGGATGTATGGGGGTGCAGCAGCTGGAAGATCCCGTGTTAGCTGAGATACCAGCCTCTTGTGAGTGAGCAGTCCCCCATCTCCCTCCCCTCTCTCCCTCATCTGTCCCCCTTCCAGGAGCTGCCAGATCGATTTCTTCTCCAGCTAGTACTTAGGGAAAACTTGGCTTCTGCTGTAAGGGGAACTCTGACAGGGATTCTGGTGTAAGGGGGACTTTGACAAGGATTCTGGTGTAAGGAGGGACTCTGACAGGGATTCTGGTGTAAGGAGGTACTCTGACAGGGATTCTGGTGTAAGGGGGACTCTGACAGGGATTCTGGTGTAAGGAGGGACTCTGACAGGGATTCTGGTGTAAGGAGGAACTCTGACAGGGATTCTGGTGTAAGGAGGAACTCTGACAGGGATTCTGGTGTAAGGGGGACTCTGACAGGGATTCTGGTGTAAGGGGGACTCTGACAGGGATTCTGGTGTAAGGGGGACTCTGACAGGGATTCTGGTGTAAGGAGGGACTCTGACAGGGATTCTGGTGTAAGGAGGGACTCTGACAGGGATTCTGGTGTAAGGAGGGACTCTGACAGGGATTCTGGTGTAAGGAGGAACTCTGTCAGGGATTCTGGTGTAAGGAGGAACTCTGACAGGGATTCTGGTGTAAGGAGGGACTCTGACAGGGATTCTGGTGTAAGGGGGACTCTGACAGGGATTCTGGTGTAAGGAGGGACTCTGACAGGGATTCTGGTGTAAGGAGGGACTCTGACAGGGATTCTGGTGTAAGGGGGACTCTGACAGGGATTCTGGTGTAAGGAGGGACTCTGACAGTGATTCTGGTGTAAGGAGGAACTCTGACAGGGATTCTGGTGTAAGGGGGACTCTGACAGGGATTCTGGTGTAAGGGGGACTCTGACAGGGATTCTGGTGTAAGGAGGGACTCTGACAGGGATTCTGGTGTAAGGGGGACTCTGACAGGGATTCTGGTGTAAGGAGGGACTCTGACAAGGATTCTGGTGTAAGGAGGAACTCTGACAGGGATTCTGGTGTAAGGGGGACTCTGACAGGCATTCTGGTGTAAGGAGGGACTCTGACAGGGATTCTGGTGTAAGGGGGACTCTGACAGGGATTCTGGTGTAAGGAGGGACTCTGACAGGGATTCTGGTGTAAGGAGGAACTCTGACAGGGATTCTGGTGTAAGGAGGGACTCTGACAGGGATTCTGGTGTAAGGAGGAACTCTGACAGGGATTCTGGTGTAAGGGGGACTCTGACAGGGATTCTGGTGTAAGGAGGGACTCTGACAGGGATTCTGGTGTAAGGGGGACTCTGACAGGGATTCTGGTGTAAGGAGGGACTCTGACAAGGATTCTGGTGTAAGGAGGAACTCTGACAGGGATTCTGGTGTAAGGAGGGACTCTGACAGGGATTCTGGTGTAAGGGGGACTCTGACAGGGATTCTGGTGTAAGGAGGAACTCTGACAGGGATTCTGGTGTAAGGAGGAACTCTGACAGGGATTCTGGTGTAAGGAGGAACTCTGACAGGGATTCTGGTGTAAGGAGGGACTCTGACAGGGATTCTGGTGTAAGGAGGAACTCTGACAGGGATTCTGGTGTAAGGAGGGACTCTGACAGGGATTCTGGTGTAAGGAGGAACTCTGACAGGGATTCTGGTGTAAGGAGGAACTCTGACAAGGATTCTGGTGTAAGGAGGAACTCTGACAGGGATTCTGGTGTAAGGAGGGACTCTGACAGGGATTCTGGTGTAAGGAGGGACTCTGACAGGGATTCTGGTGTAAGGAGGGACTCTGACAGGGATTCTGGTGTAAGGAGGAACTCTGACAGGGATTCTGGTGTAAGGGGGACTCTGACAGGGATTCTGGTGTAAGGAGGGACTCTGACAGGGATTCTGGTGTAAGGGGGACTCTGACAGGGATACTGGTGTAAGGAGGGACTCTGACAAGGATTCTGGTGTAAGGAGGAACTCTGACAGGGATTCTGGTGTAAGGAGGGACTCTGACAGGGATTCTGGTGTAAGGGGGACTCTGACAGGGATTCTGGTGTAAGGAGGAACTCTGACAGGGATTCTGGTGTAAGGAGGAACTCTGACAGGGATTCTGGTGTAAGGAGGGACTCTGACAGGGATTCTGGTGTAAGGAGGAACTCTGACAGGGATTCTGGTGTAAGGAGGGACTCTGACAGGGATTCTGGTGTAAGGAGGAACTCTGACAGGGATTCTGGTGTAAGGAGGAACTCTGACAGGGATTCTGGTGTAAGGAGGAACTCTGACAGGGATTCTGGTGTAAGGAGGAACTCTGACAGGGATTCTGGTGTAAGGAGGGACTCTGACAGGGATTCTGGTGTAAGGAGGGACTCTGACAGGGATTCTGGTGTAAGGAGGAACTCTGACAGGGATTCTGGTGTAAGGGGGACTCTGACAGGGATTCTGGTGTAAGGAGGGACTCTGACAGGGATTCTGGTGTAAGGGGGACTCTGACAGGGATTCTGGTGTAAGGAGGGACTCTGACAGGGATTCTGGTGTAAGGAGGAACTCTGACAGGGATTCTGGTGTAAGGGGGACTCTGACAGGGATTCTGGTGTAAGGAGGGACTCTGACAGGGATTCTGGTGTAAGGGGGACTCTGACAGGGATTCTGGTGTAAGGAGGAACTCTGAGGCCCCGTACACACGACCGAGTTCCTCGGCAGCATCCAGCGAGAAGCTCGCTGGGAGTGTGTACACTTTCGTCGAGCAAACCGTCGGGCAGCTCGTCGAGCCAAAATAGAGAGCATGTTCTCTATTTGCTCGACGGGAGTCGAATTTGGCTCGACGAGGTTATCGACGGGCTGTTTTCCCGACGAGAAGCTCGATCGTGTGTATGCTAAGAAAACCTGCGCATGCTCAGATAAAAGTAGGAGACTGGAGCACATCCTTGGTAAAAGTAGCGTTTGGAATGGAGAGAGCACATTCGTCACGCTGCCAACATTATTGCATCGTTTAATTGCAGTGTTCTTTAACAAAAATTACAATTGCACAAAACTGGACCAGTGTATTTTAAATTTGCTGCCGATATTCCCACAGAGTTCTTCTGACATAGTTTGTGAAACAACTAGATGATTAGAAATGAAAAAAATAAAATAAAAATGAAGATCCCAGGATTTGAAATACAGGACCAAAAAAATAAATAAAAATTAGATCTCATTTTTTTTGGTACTGTATTTCAAATCATGATCTTCATTTTAAACATTTTTTTAAAATTTTATAATCATCAGGGGTGTCAAACTGGTGGCCCTCCAGCTGTTGCAGAACTACAAGTCCCATCATGCCTCTGCGTGCAGGAGTCATGCTTGTAATCAGGGCCGCCATCAGGAATTTTGGGGCCCCTTACACAGCTTCAGGCATGGGAGAAAATATAAATATATCTAATAAATATATATATATATTTTTTTTAAAAAGGGTGGTTGCCAACTGGGGCCCCGGGGACCTTTTTTTTTTTTGTTAGCAAAGGAAATTTTTAAAAAAAGGGGGATTTCCATTCGGGACCTCTGGGCCCGAAAAAAAAGAAAACCTCTGGGCCCTTTAAAAAATTAAAAATAAATAAATAAAAAAATATATATAAAAAATAAAATAAACATTTATATATATATATAAAAAAGGAAATCAAAAACAAGGGGTTGCCTTCCAGGGCCCTGGGTACCTCTGGGTCCTTTAATAAAAAATAAAAATATAAAAAAGAATATATAAACAAAAATAAAAAATACAATTATAAAAAAAGGGGGTTTGACACATGGGGCCCTGGGGACCTCTGAGCCCTTTAATAAAAATACATCTATATAAAAAAAAAAAAAAATCAAATAATATAAAAAAGTTAATCAAAAATAGAAAAAAGGATTGTCAACCGGGGGCCCTGGGGACCTCTGGGCCCTTTAATAATAATAATAATAATAATAATAAAAAAAAATATATATATATATCTAAATAAATAAAAGAAATAAAAAAATATATTTTTTTTATAAAAAAAAGGGGGGTTGTCATCTGAGGCCCTGGGGATCTCCAGGTCCCTGTGGACCTCCAGACCTCTAAAAAAAAATTTAAAAAAAATTGGCCCTTTAATAAAAAAATAAATACAAATTAATATTTTTTTATTATAAAAAAGGGCTTGTCATCTGGGGCCCTTGGTGGCCTCCGGGCCCCTTTGGACCCCTAAAAAAAAAATATATATATATATGTTTTTTCTTTTTAGGGTGGTTCCCATCCGGGCCCCTGGGGACCGACCCCCGGGCCCCTTACAGGTGTAATGCCTGTACCCCCCTGATGGCGGCCCTGCTTGTAATTGTCAGTCTTGCAATGTCTCATGGGACTTGTAGTTCTGTAACAGCTGGAGGGCCGCCAGTTTGACACCTGTGATCTAGTTGTATTTGGGTGTCAAGTTACCCCCCACTGAAACATTATTGTTTGGTCTTATCTCATCTGTCCCTTTCTAATTACACCTTTAAAATGATTTAAAAACATAACCTGCCTTCTCACAAGCTACATTATTTTTTGGAGTAAAAACACATAGACAAGTATGAACTGTAAACTCAAAAATCACCATTTATTTTGGTTAAGGATTAGAATAAAAAATAAAAAAGGCAGCACTGGATAGCTTGCTGCCATTTGTGCACAGACAGGTGGGGCGTCATGTGACTGCTTAGCAGTTGGATTCAAAATTTGGAAGTTGAGAGGCTCATGCAGGAAGGAACGTGTCAAGGTCTTGGACTCCCAGAGGTCAGAAACTGGAGCAGGGCAGGCAGATGTCACAAAGTTGTGGGACTACAGCAGACTGTCCTCTGGTACACCACCTGGAAGGAAGGGAGTCATCTTTTGGTTTTTCGCAAGGCCTTCCTTGGTGGATTCCCTCCAGCCTGCTCTCTGACCCTCTCTGCAGCCTTCTTAGCAGCCTTCCTCTTCTGCCTGGCTGGAGGCGGGGCCATGGAGGCAGTACTCATGCCAGGAGGAGGAGTAGCAGAACGTGGTGGAGGAGGAGAAGGAGCAGGAGAAATAGAATCAAGGGGAGGAGGAGAATGAGAAGGAGGAGGGGGAGGAGAAGGAAAAGCAAAAGAAGAATGTGAAGAATGAGTAGGGGAAGCAGTAGGGGCAGGGGAAGAATGAGTAGAGGGAGCAGTAGGGGCAGGAGAAGAATGAGTAGGGGGAGCAGTAGGGGCAGGAGAAGAATGAGTAGGGGAAGCAGTAGGGGCAGGAGAAGAATGAGTAGGGGAAGCAGTAGGGGCAGGAGAAGAATGAGTAGGGGAAGCAGTAGGGGCAGGGGAAGAATGAGTAGAGGGAGCAGTAGGGGCAAGAGAAGAATGAGTAGGGGGAGCAGTAGGGGCGAGAGAAGAATGAGTAGGGGGAGCAGTAGGGGCAGGAGAAGAATGAGTAGGGGGAGCAGTAGGGGCAAGAGAAGAATGAGTAGGGGAAGCAGTAGGGGCAGGAGAAGAATGAGTAGGGGAAGCAGTAGGGGCAGGAGAAGAATGAGTAGGGGAAGCAGTAGGGGCAGGAGAAGAAGAAGAAGAAGAAGAAGAAGAAGGAGGAGGAGGAGGTTGTGAGCGAGATGTTCTTCGGCGATGGCGATGTGAACAGAGCACCGTCTCCTCAGTGAGATGACCCCTCACCGCCTTATTGGCTAAGATGACGAGGAGTCCCTCAAAGAGGAGACGCTGGTCCTCATTCATGTGGTCCATTTTGGCCAGAATAAAGGTCAAAAAGCCCTTCTGAGAGGTGGCAGGCTGCTGGAGGCTGGCCTGTGCCTCGCGAATGAGGGCCAGTGAGGCCTCGCGAACCCTCATATCCCTCGCGGCCCTTCTGGGTTGAAGGCGTATTGGAGGCACCTGACACCTAGTACTGCTACTAGGCCCGGCCACCTCCTCCGAGCAACTTGGGCCTGCCACCTCCTCCGAGCCAATTGGGCCTGCAACCTCCTCTGAGCCAATTGGGCCTGCAACCTCCTCCGAGCCAATTGGGCCTGCCACCTCCTCTGTGCCACTCACCCTGCCCTCCTCCTGCCTGGTACTTTCCTGTACCTCCTGCTGGCTGATATCCTCCTGTGTATTAAAAAAAGGGACAGTTTTACTTTTGGGTTCCAAAACCACACACAATTTTCAGCTCATGACTGTTGCAAACTGTTTGTCAAGAAATTGATAAGCCAATCATTCTGACCCCTGCAGTTTGTATATTTTTAACCTCTTCTCTTCTTAATGCACCAATATAATACATTTAGATATTTAGATATAATATAAATTTAAACAAAAATACTCAAAATTTACTTCATTAATTTTGAAATGTATACCTATATCCAATTTTTTTTTTAATTTTACCCCTCCCTCTATTTTTTAGTTCCCTCTCTCACTAAATAATGGTGGGTGGGCTTATTAGTCCATCCAACACATTAAATCAGGGATCCTCAAACTACGGCCCTCCAGCTGCTGTGGAACTACACATCCCATGAGGCATTGGAAAACTGACATTCATTCACAGACATGACAAGGCATGATGGGAATTGTAGTTCATGAACAACTGGAGGGCCATAGTTTGAAGACCCATGCATTAAATGATATATAAATAATTATTTAAGCAGAATATAAACTTTAAATATACACTTTAATTCACTTATTAATAGGATTTTTTTCACCCTTTTTTCCTCTCTCCTTTCTCCTTGCTTTCTCATCCCTCTCTCCCCTCTCCTCTACTTGTGTTTTATCTCCCGCACACTCCCCCCCTCCCCTTCTCCACAATTCTTCTTCCATCTACCCCCGGGGACTGTACTCCTGAGGTCCTAGAGGTACAATAGGTGAAAATATAGTTTGGGAGCCCATCCTGTAGAAGATGAGTTTAGGATATTGAAATACCCATATTATCAATACTATAACCAACGTAGATTAACTTAATACACTGAGACCATTTTTGGCCTTTTTTGTATGTTAATGTATATATGTATTCTGTGTCCTTCAGTTTGTTTTTGTATGTTTCCTAAAAATTTTTTTTAGAAAGTTTAAAAATAAAAAAAATATTTACCTTAACATTAGTGGCCACTACTGACTAATGATATGTAAAACACATTAAGCTAGTCCTTTTTTTTTTTCACCTTTAAACATCAAAACATCTATTTTCCAAAATTAAAACCACACACACACATTTGCACATTGAAAGTACTATACCTGGCTCCAGACAGCCAAATCTGGCTCTTGCTCCAGGATGGAAGGCTGCTGAGAGGTCTCATCTAATGGAGGAGCATCAGGTTGCCTGGAGGGAAGTCTGGGGGGAAGGCTGGACCTCCCTCTTCCTCTTCCTCTCTGTCTTCTGGGGGGAAGGCTGGAAAGTGACGGCCTTACTTCCAAGTGGTCATCCAGAAAGGACAGTCTGTTGTAGTACCACAACTTCGGTACATATACCTGCCCTGCTCCAGCTCCAGACCTCATAGAATTTAACACCTTGGCACGTTCCTTCCTGTAGGAGCCTCTCAAAGTTCCAATTCTCACCTCCAACTGCTCAGCAGTCACATTATGCCCCACCTGCCTGCGCACAAGTGGGAGCAGGCTCTCCAGTGCTGCTGTCCTCAGTTCTTTGTTTCGGGACCTAGGGTCTTTGGTGGCCCACAGCACTGTCTGCTCCCTCCATCTGTCTATGAAGACTTCTAGAAAATCCCTTTTGTTGAATCTATTCATTTCTGCCAGAAAAAAGAAAAAGAAAAATACTATAATGTCAATCCACAGTCTTGAAACTCGAGTACTCTTTATCAACATCTAGCCCTTAAATGTCTGACTTTCCTGAATAGGCCTCTGCTGCAGGGCCGCCATCATGATTTTTGGGGCCCCTTACACAGCTTCAGGCATGGGCCCCCTGGAGCAGAGAACCGGGGGGGGGGGGGGTGCTGCCGAATGAAATTGAGAAGGGGGGGCTGCCACAGAAAGAAAAAGAGAGAGAAATATACATACATATATATATATATATATATATATATATATATATTTTGTTTATTTTTTATTATTTTTGTAAAGGGTGGTTGCCATATGGGGCCCTGGGGACCCCCGGCCCCTTACAGGTGTACTGCCTCTACCCCCCCGATGGCGGCCCTGCTCTGCTGTCCCAAGTTCAAAGCCTACCTACACGCCTGTCGTGCAATCGTCTTCCTTCCGCACCCCGGTCGGACGTACGACACGTGTGTTCGAGCATTACATACACTCCGCACACGTCTTCCGCCCATGATTATGAATTCGATGTTTCCCCGCCCCTTCCGTCGTGCAAACGACAAGGAGGAATTTGCATATCATGTGTTGGTCAAGTTCATAGGAAACAGATGACCAGTTGTGTGTAATGAGGCCTAGATCCCTTCACTCATTTGTGGATGAAACGTTAGAAACGATCTAGTTTGGGCAAGACTTTTAAAAGCGACCATTTTCAACATGTATTAAACCACATATTTTACAAATACATCTGTGAAAAACTATCTTGCCCCCACACCATACTTTGAGCAAAATGCTGTATCTAAACGCGGTTATGTACGACAGCACTATAGACGGCCATTTCAGAAAATGTTTATTGTAACTTTCTCCTAGGTTATCATATTTAAGTAGCCCACAAACTCATCCCATCACTAATAAACTTTAAAAAGGTAGTTACATACCGTCGTTGAACCCGAGCGTTCTCTCCGCCGTCTTCAACAAACTGGGAATGCCACTTTCAATTCACGTGGTATCCCGTTATAGACGCGGATGTGCGATGCAACGCACGTCTCCCCACCCCTGACGTTCTGTGTCGTCCTTTCCCCGACCCTCTTTCATTATTTCTCCTAGGTTATCATATGATACATAGCTCAACAACTTCTACCATCACTAATAAACTTTAAAAAGGTAGTTACATACCGTCGTTGAACTCGAGCGTTCTCTCCGCCGTCTTCAACAAACTGGGACCGCCCCTTTCACTTCACGTGGTATCCCTTTATTCGCGCGCATGTGTGACGTTCCGCACGTTTCCCCACCCCTGACGTTCAGTGTAATCCTTTCTCCGCCCCTTATCCTTCATTTTATTTATCGGGGAGCCAACAAAAATGGACGCACAACAAGCAGGCCGGGCGGGAGAGAGCTCAAGGAGAAGGCGAAGCTTTAAGGCAACCAATATGACCTTCGAGGAGATGGTGGAGCTGGTCTTCATCTTTAAAAAGGAGGACTATGATGGCAGCCATGGACCTTACAAGCACCCCAATAAAGTAAAGGCGGAAATAATGGAGAAGGTGGTGAAGAGGCTCTATCAAAAATTTGGGGTGCGAAGGAGCAAGGAGCAGATCCGAAAGAGGTGGTCGGATCTAAAACTGCAGGAGCCAGAGACCATGAGCAGGATCAGGAGAGTTCTAAAAAGTAAGTAATTATTTTTTTTTTTTTTTTTTTTTGCGCCATGTGCATTTTCTTGCAGGTTGTATTCACATTTTTTGGGACAAAGAATTGGTCGGAAAAGTCGTCGATTCTTTCGGAACGTCGACTCCTACGATCAAATATTGGACCATTTTTACAGGTCTGGACTTGCCATTGTTTATTATTTTTTTTTTTTTATGGGTCCGGAGGTCCCCAGAGCCCCGGACAGCAACCCCTACTTTTTTCCTACGTTTTTCTTAAAACCAAAAACTATTTTTTTTTTAAATATATTTATTTAGATATATTTATATATATATATATATATATATATATATATATATATATATATATATATATATATATATATATATATATATATATATATATATATTTATTATTAATATTATCATTATTAAAGTGCCCAGAGGTCTCCTGGGCCCCCGGATGGCAACCCCACCGCCCTTTTTTTTTATTTATTTTTTCATATATATATATATATATATATATATATATTTTTTTTTTTTATATATTTTTTTTGGTTATCATTAAAGGGCTCAGAGGTCCCCAGGGACCCATGTGGCAACCCCCCCCCCCATTTATTTTAAAGCTAAAAATTTCTTTTGTATTTTTGTTTATACATATTTTTTTTTTAATAAAAGGCCCGGAGGTTCCCCAGGGCCCAACTTTTTTATGTATTTTTAAATAAATGTTTATTTATTTTTTATTTTAGGGGTCTGGAGGTCCCCAGGGCCCCGGATGGCTACCCCCCTTTTATATATATATATATTTTACATTTTTTTAGAAATTTCATTTTTTTTGTTAAAGGCCCCCCTTGCTTCTCAATTTCAGGCGGCAGCAACCCCCTCCCCCCCCCAATTCTCTGCTCCAGAGGGCCCTTGCCTTAAGCTGTGTAAGGGGCCCCAAAATTCCTGATGGCGGCCCTGCGCATACCTCCCAAGACGCACTGATTCTGTGGGACTTTCCGCTTCTTCACGCAGTCCCGGGAAAGGGTTATTTTTCCTGCACTGCAATAGGAGGCAGCACGGAAGCAGGAGGAACCGGAGCGGTGTGTGGAGGACTGTGGCTGCTGAAGGGAAGAAAGCCAACAGCCGGGCTAATGACAGTCTGTGGCCCTGGCTGTCGGCACAGATGAGAGGCACTCCCCCCCCCCCACTCAACAACTTTGATTCCTCCCTCCGTCCAGGGGGCCCCTTCAACACTCAAGCCCAGGGGCCCCCACCACCCTAAGTCCTGCCCTGGTTGTGAGCATGATATTTGGTCGTAGAAGTCGCCGTTCCAAAATAACGACGACTTTTCTGACCAATTGTTGGGCCCAAAACATTGATCTCACTAATGTTGTGCACTTTTTTAGTTTAAAGTGAGATCAATTGTGTTATTAATGTTGATGTATTATTAAAGAACTTCTCTTACTGTAAAGACAATATACAGTAAAAGGAGAGTCTGCTCAGCAGTTGGTGACACATGTGGACTCATTTGCAGAATTGTTGGCCACAAGAATAATCCATTTATGGGTTCACACAGAGGTGAGGTGATCCAGTGTATACTTGGTTTGCCTACATGTTTGAAATTATAACAAAGGTACAAGAAATGTAATAATGTTTGGGAATGCCTAGAATCCTGTGTTCTGCCCAGAGGGGGCTGTTCAAAACATCAATCGTCCCACAAATGGTCTAAACCAAAACAGATTCCTCTTTCAGGCCTCTTCATCTTTCCATTTTCTTTATTCTCGTAGGGCGGAATGAAGCTTCTACACAGGAGCAGCAAGGCAGCACCCAAGCCCCACCCCCGCGGGATGATGATGCCACTACATCCGGTAAAGTAACATATTAACACAGCTTCAGCTAATCTAGATGTAGGCCTGCTAAATTTTAATAACCTGATTTGGTCATACATTTCAGGAGCTGGTGGCGGCTTGGATACCCACAGTGCTCATCTCCTAATTTCCCAGGTCCAGCAGGGATGACATTGAGGATATGAACCACGAGATACGGAAAAAGACCAAAGAAGTGGAAACCAAATTAAAAAATATAATTGATGTTCTGGGGAGGGTTTGATTTTGAGGGTTTTAGTTTTGTAATGTTTGTTTGAAAAAAAATAAAAAAGATATATATGTTTTAATCAAAAAGACCAAAAAAAAAAAATTATATATGTTTTAATCAAAAAGACCAAAAAATAAAATAAAAAATTATATATGTTTTAATCAAAAAGACCAAAAAAAAATTATATATGTTTTAATCAAAAAGACCAAAAAAAAATTATATATGTTTTAATCAAAAAGACCAAAAAATAAAAAATAAATTATATATGTTTTAATCAAAAAGACCAAAAAAAATAAAAAAATAAATTATATATGTTTTAATCAAAAAGACCAAAAAAAAGAAAAGTTTATATTTTTTTAAATCAAAAAGCAAAAATATTTTTCACAAAATTGTACCAATTATTACCTCATTTCTGTTTGTTAAAAACCTAATTGTTGAAAAAGTAAAGATATTTTGAAATCTAAAAAAAAGTGTGTGTGGTTTTGCTTAAAATACCAATAACTGTACATGTGATTTTTTAGGATGTCACCTAGGAAATTAGTTAAGGAAAATACACTTGACACTACATGTAGAAGAATATGAAAAAATATGAAACATTGAAAAACACAAGCGAGACATAAAAATTTTTGTATCAACATTTAACATTTTTGGAAACAGAAATTAAAACACATTTGGTTGTGATGGTATGGCCCCCCTACCCATAAAGTATTGTACATATTTGTCCCTCACTTCACGGGCACTCTGGGGGGGCAGTCCTTGATGGGCAGCTTCAAGACCTGGCAATGTTTGCTCGGTTTCAAAAAGTCCAGCCTCGGGTCCAACCGGGGCAAGATAGGTTGTTGATTGTCTTCGCAAAAAATTATGGAGTATGCAACAAGCAAAAATAATATAGTTCCACTTGTACTCCGCCATGTGGAGAGAGGTCAAGAAAAGGCGGAACCGGCTGGCCATTATTCCGAAGGTGTTCTCCACCACTCTCCGGGCTCTGGCCAGCCGGTAGTTAAAGACCCTCCTCTCTGGGGTGAGGGTCCGCTGAGGGAATGGCCTCATAAGATGGGGTCCCAACGCAAACGCCTCATCAGCCAAGAAAACAATTGGCAACCCTTCAAGATTCTGGTCATCCGGTGGCAATGACAGATCCTCCTCTTGAAGGCGAAGCGCAAACTCGGTCTGCTTGAAGGCTCCCCCATCCGAAATCCGTCCATTCATCCCGACATCCACAAAAAGGAATTCGTACTGCGCTGACACCACCGCCATCAGCACAATACTATTGAACCCCTTGTAATTGTAGAACTGGGATCCTGAACGGGGTGGAGGCACGATGCTGACGTGCTTCCCGTCGATGGCTCCCCCGCAGTTGGGGAAGTTCCACCGCCTCTGAAAGTCCATGGCCACAGACTGCCACTCCTGTGGCGTGGACGGAAGCTGTGGAAGAAAAAAAAAATTATACCCGAAACATTGCAAGCGGATTATACAAAGACATTATAAGCATTAAAACATTTCTTTGAACTAGCATATTATACATAAATAGATTTAGTCAATTCTCACAGTAAACACCCCCTCTGATGTGCCAGTGCCCAAGTTTTGTGTGGGCCTAGATGAGTTTGGGAGTACACAAAAAAAAAAAAAAAAAGTGTACATAGACTTTTAAAACACATTTTGGAGGGGAGGGCTAGATGAGTTTGGGAGTACACAAAAAAAAAAAAAAAAAGTGTACATAGACTTTTAAAACACATTTTGGAGGGGAGGGGGCAAACATTACAATGGATATAACACAATACATTGGGAAGTGACTAGGCTAGGTGTGTTTGTGCCCAGGATAGCATGCTGGGAGGTAAGTGAAGGGAAATAGGCATGTAGGCCAAAAAAGGGGCATCATTAAACTTTACAGCATGCATGGGGGCAGAGGGGACATTCACAGCATATTCCAAACGGTAATTATGGAAGAAGGAGATAAGTGCAATACATTAGCATACATTATATACATAAAATGAGATAGTAAAGGAGAAAACTTACCCTCATATACTCCTCCTGCAGAACCTGGATGATAGCAGAGCAGGTATCAGGAATAATAAGGCCCAGAGCCTGGGGGGAGATGCCCGTAGAGAACTTTAAGTCCTGAAGGCTTCTCCCAGTTGCCAGATAACGTAGGGTGGCAACTAGCCTCTGCTCAGCACCAATAGCCTCCCGCATAACGGTGTCCTGCCTGGTAATATAGGGGGACACCAAGGCCAACATGTGCTGGAAAACGGGATCCGACATCCTCAGGAAATTCCTGTAATCTTCAGGATTATTTTCCTGAAGCTCCCGCAGCAAAGGCATATGTGAGAATTGGTTCCTACGGAGCAACCAATTCTTGGTCCATGAACGCCTCCTCACCCTGTTCATGGACTCGTCATCTAGGTCTAAAAGCAATAGACCTATAGACATGGTACGCACAGCACGAGCTCGCCTATGACGAGATGCCTGCAACATGGCTACAAGGTTAGAAACGAACGTCTAAACAGAATTGCACTAAACAGACCGCACTGAAGAACAGCAAGACCTATGAAGAACGACCTGAAAATCAAAAACGGGCGGACAGGACCGCAAGGTAAAACAATACGACCTGACCGCACGCCCCGATAGCCAAGATACGAACCCACAAGTACAAACTGAACGGCAGAGATCGATCTGAAAAGCACGAAAACTGAGAAGCGCGAATCGTCACTCACCAAACTTTTACTAACACGCGTAAACATGAGATTAGCAAAAGGAGCCCAATGGGTGGTGCCAAACCAAACGTACGTCCCCTTTATAGTGCCGTCACACGTGGTGAACGTGAGATCGACGAGATTTGGACTTTGAACGTGTGTACGCAAAGCAAGCTCATCGAGCTGCTCGACGAGCAGAACGGGAAACTTGACGGGCGGAACGATGTGTTTGGCTCGACGAGTTTCTGGGTCGTGTGTACGCGGCCTGACAGGGATTCTGGTGTAAGGAGGGACTCTGACAGGGATTCTGGTGTAAGGAGGAACTCTGACAGGGATTCTGGTGTAAGGAGGAACTCTGACAGGGATTCTGGTGTAAGGAGGAACTCTGACAGGGATTCTGGTGTAATGAATCCTGCTGATTTAGTTCAACCTTTTTTTGCCCATACACAATTGCATAGTCATGCAACTCTGTACACACATTATATTTATATCGATTTTTCTGTTGGTGGAATTTGATCACCTCTGGGGCCTTTTATTTTTTTTATAAAATATGAAAAAAGACCAAAACATTTGAAAAAAACCCAATACATTTCTTCATAAAATTAGACCAAACTGTATATTGCTACATGTCTTTGGTAAAAATAAATCCTGATAAGTGTATTTGAATTGGTTTGTGTGAAAGTTCTCGTGTCTACAAACTGTGATATATTTACTGGAATTTACGCAGCTATGACACTATACTGGTAATGTCGGTGACCAGCGACTTATAATGGGACTGTGATAGGGTGGCAGGCAATTTGGTGAAATACTGGCTGGGAGGGTCGCGAACTGACACTGACGCCATTAGTGACATCAATACAGTGAACGGTGATAATATTGTACACAGTACTAATGACACTGGCTGGAAAGGAGTTGACTGTTTGCCTAACAACGTGTACTGTGTGCTGCTTTTACTTATTTTGGCTATTTTTTCTCCCTGATTCTCAGAGAGAAGAACCAGATCGCTGTCCCTTCAGACACAGAGCTCCGTGTGCTGTGTGTGTGTTTATATATATATATATACACACACACACACACACATGCGTATTTGAGGTTCTGTTTGGGGAGCACACCCTAATGCAATAGGCTGCGCACGCCTATGACACAGGACATCACAGTGGCGACGAGAATGGAATTTACAAAGTGTCTATCAGTCTGAGAGATAGAGAGAGACAAGGACATTGTGGATTGTCACCTGGATAGAAGCAATCACAGATCCCAGCAGAAAAATGTCATTAATCGGGACATTAAGTGAGTTTGATGGAGAACAGACATCCTGGAGTTCCTGGGTTGAGAGGCTGGAACAGTATTTTAATGCAAATGACATCACAGATAACAGGCAAGTGGCAGTTTTTTTTGACAGTGGTCGAGTCCAAAACGTATGACACTCTTAGAGATCTGTTTTTCCCTGTAAAACCTTCAGCTAAGACATTAGCAGAGCTGCTGACACTGCTAGAGGATCACTTCCAGCCCAAACCACTAGAAATAGCAGAAAGATTTCGCTTCTATCAGAGGCAGCAGCAGACAGGTGAAGAGATTAAAGCTTATATGCTCGCCCTTCGCAGACTAGCCTCTACCTGTTCTTTTGGGGACTACCTACCTACTGCACTGAGGGATAAGTTTGTCATGGGACTGAATTGTGAGTCAATACAAAAGAGACTGTTAACAGAGAAAGACCTTACCCTTACAAAGGCAATTGAGATAGCTTCAGTGATGGAAATGGCTGTGAAAGATACAGAGCAATTGAACCCCCAGAGCAGAAGGGAAGAGGTGAAGCAGGAAGTTTTCAGAACAGCAGTTAAGCCGACTGCCACAAACTGGAAATACCGACCCCACCAAGCCGGGAGTCAGCTTGTTACCGTTGTGGGAATACAGACCATGATCACAAAGTCTGCCGGTTTAAGGATCAGAACTGTCATAATTGCGGTAGGACCGGCCATCTGAAACGAGTTTGCCGTAGCAAGAAGGTGCGAGATAAACAACCGCTGAACCCCAAGACAAAGACATATATGGTGGGAAGATATACATCATCATCTGAGTCAGAGGATGAAGAAGTGCTCCATAGGTTAGACATACATCATATGCATGCAGCACCCTCCGCAATGACTGTAGATGTAACCATTGAGGGAAAGAAACTCAAGATGGATGTAGACACAGGAGCAGCAGTTTCAGTTATCACCCAGAAACAATGGAGACAACTTCAGACCCGAAGAACTGTCCGCCCAACACCAATCAAACTGCAGACATACTCAAAGCAGATACTCCACCCACTGGGTTACGCAAAAGTAAAGGTATTGTACAAGGGTCAGACAAAGAGACTGCCATTATATATCCTGAAAAATGGGGGACCCCCTCTCTTTGGGAGAGACTGGATTGCTCACTTTGGTATGCCAGACATCGCCATAAGTTCCTGTAACACCGTCACCATGCCATTAGGAGATAATGAAGGATGGGTGGTGTCCCTGAAGCAGCGGTTCCCAAAGGTTTTTGATGACCAGTTGGGAAAAATAAAACATGACTGTGTGAGACTCAAGCTGAAACCCAACACTCAGCCTAAGTTCTTCAAAGCTCGGACAGTACCTTTCGCACTCCGAGCACGTGTGGAAGCAGAACTAAGTCAGCTGGAGGAACAAGGTGTCATCTCAAAGGTAGAGCACAGCGAGTGGGCATCACCAGTTGTACCGGTAGAGAAAGCGAATGGGGACTTGCGCATTTGTGGCGATTTCCGCATGGCACTGAACTCCCAACTGGAAATAGACCAGTATCCCCTACCCAGAGTAGATGACATTTTTGCCTCTCTTGCAGGGGGTGAAAAGTTCACCAAGCTTGATCTCAAACAAGCATATTTACAGTTTGAGGTCCATCCTTCTTCCCGCAAGTTTCTGACCATTAACACCCACAAGGGACTGTATGAATACAATCGGATGGTGTTTGGGGTAGCCTCTGCCCCAGCCATTTGGCAACGAAAAATGGACGAGATTTTGGCGGACATTCCTTTCACGCAGTGCCTGCTAGATGACATGCTCATCACGGGACGGACTGACCAGGAACACAAGCAGAATGTGGAGCTTGTGTTGGCGAGACTCCAAGAACAGGGTCTGAAAGTGAACTTAGCAAAATGCCAATTCCTGGTGCATAAATTGGAGTTTTGTGGCCACCTTGTGGATGCAGAAGGTATACACACCACAGAAGCCAAAGTTGATGCTTTAGTCAAAGCTCCAGCCCCAACCAACGTCCAGCAGCTGCGATCATACCTTGGCTTGCTGAAATATTACCACAAATTCCTGCCAGATCTGGCACACACCTTGTTTCCATTGAACAAGCTTTTGGAGAAACACTCCAGATGGGACTGGTCGGCTGCATGCCAGCGTGCTTTTGAAGTTTCTAAGCGGAAGCTGTTGGCGTCACGCATGCTCGTGCACTATGACCTCCAGAAGCCTCTCACCTTGGCTTGTGATGCCTCACCCTATGGTCTGGGGGCGGTACTATCCCACATCTTACCAGATGGGTCAGAAAAACCAGTGGCATTTGCCTCCAGGTCTTTGACAAAAGCAGAAAGCAATTACTCACACATTGACAAAGAGGCTCTTGCACTTATATGGGCAATTAAGAAGTTTCATCTTTACCTGTATGGTAGGGAATTCACCATACTGACGGACCATAAACCACTCCTTCAGATCTTTAGCCCTGACAAAGGCATCTCCCAGACTACTGCGGCCCGCCTCCAACGCTATGCCCTATTCTTGGGGGCATACAGCTACAAAATTCAGTATCGTGGTCATGATGACAATGCTAATGCGGACGCAATGTCCCGACTGACAGGGAGGTCCATGGACTCTTCTCCACCAGTCAAGAGTTGTCGTTACACCAGCCTGTCCTTCTTGTCTTCTGGAGAGATAGCAGCCCATACAACCAAGGATACCTTTCTGAAAACAATACTCTCCTGGGTACGGTCCGGTTGGCCTGCAACTGTCACACAGGAGTATGAACCTTATTTCCGTAGGCGTATGGAATTAACTGTGGCTGGCAACTGTGTTTTATGGGGAGACAGAGTGATCATTCCACAGACCTCCGGAGACACATTCTGGACTTGCTACATACCGGTCATCCCGGGGGCACCCGTATGAAACAAAAGGCCAGAGGCTATGTGTGGTGGCCAAACCTAGACTCAGATATCGCAACATATGTGAATGCTTGTGCTGGATGTGCACAAACGGCAAGAGACCCTCCTCGAGGGTGCGTCCAGCCCTGGACTTGGCCCACGGTTCCTTGGTTTCGCCTACACTTGGACTTTGCAGGCCCGATCAGAGGACACACCTTCTTGATCATAGTGGACGCCCATTCAAAGTGGCCTGAGGTCATTCCTGTTACTCAGCCAACGACTAAGGCAACGGTTTCCATACTGTTACATCTCGCTGCTACGTTTGGATATCCCAGAGAGATCGTCACGGACAACGGTGCACAATTCACCAGTCAGGAGTTTCAGCTTTTCCTGACTGCCCACAACATCAAGCACAAGTTGACCGCACCTTACCACCCAGCTACAAATGGTCAAGCAGAGAGGTTTGTGCAGACTTTCAAACGCTATTTCAAAGCTACAGTGGCTGCAAGTAAACAACAGTCTCTGTCACCCCAGAAGCTGGACTCCTTCTTTTCTGCTTACAGAAACACACCACATGCAACCACTGGGAAAACTGCAGCAGAACTCCTTCTGGGTCGGCAGCCATGGACTGTTTTGGATATGCTCCGCCCTCAAACAGTCCAGGAACATGTACTGCAGTCCCAAGACAAGATGGTCAAACACCATGAGCTTCCCGGATTCACAGCCCAACAAAAGGTATGGGCCCGATCTTATGGGTCTTCCAACACCCGTTGGCTTCCTGCTGTCATTGCAGAGACTTTGGGACCCAAGATGTACAAGGTCCACCTGGAAGATGGTTCCATTTGCAGACGTCATGCGGACCAACTGCGTCCTCGCTTTCAACTGCCCGAATCCCTCATGCCGGCTGAACCACCAGTGTCTCAAGGATCTGCTCCCAGCGGATCAGGATGCACAGAGACTGATGATTGTGGGGACCGGAGGTCTGTTTACCCTCAGAGTTGGGGGATCCCTTCTTGGCCCCGCCGGTACCCATTCCGGCCAGCCCTGTTTCCTCCGGTCCCGAATCGCTGGATGCCCGGCCTCAACGACACTGTCGCCCTCCTGACCGGTTGCAGTTGCAAGAGCGGTTACGAGACTTTCGACGGGGCCGACGGAAGTGATTCGATGACATATTAACCGCAACTGTCCCTGGAAGCTTGAAGTCCTGTAATTTTCCTGTGTTTGGAGGACTGTTACTGGACAGTTATCAGTTAATGTTTTGTTTCTGTTATTGTTTTATGGTCAGATCTGAAGAAGAAGCTGGGCTGTGAAACGCGTCATCCTATTGGTTCCCTCGTTTGAGCCCGCCACGTCACGTTACGTCACTTCCGGTGAGACTGGCTTGTGTTTGCGCTCCATCGTGAGACGCACGCCGTCGTACACGGCGCTCCCAACAAGTTCCTCCAGGCTGTTCCACTCGCTGTTTCCCATCTACAGCACCTCACCACCATGAGCGGACACCCCTCATACACCGGATGATGACTACATCCACGGTCTCATACATGCCTATTATCCACTTTTAATGTGTGAGTAGCCATTTGGCCGTTCTCCTTTTGTATCTTATTTTATGGATTAAATACGTTATTGCACTTAGATTGGGCGCATCCTTGTCTCTTTTTGTCTACCTTTGTACAGAGTATGCTTCTGCTTTTCAGGGATTGCTGCCGCTAAAGTGCAAACTTGGATTTCTTATGGACTTATGAACTTATCATATATTTTCACGAATATTTATTTTGATATTTAGATCACTTGCCAAGGTAGTTCTATTATCCATCTCCCCTTGCGCCATCAGACAATATATTTTTGACATGTTGCAGTGTACAGCCTGTACTGAATAAACATCCATTGCTCCAGACCAGAGTCTTGTGTTTCACTTTTTGAATTTGGTGCCAAACTCCGTCCTCGTGCGTCATAACGTCGCAGGGAGCGGCACTCGGCACTGTGAATTGAGAAAAGAGACACAGCTGGGACTCATCGCAGGATCCAGGGACAAGGTAAGTAACTCTCCCTGTATCCTGCAATGCGATCCAGAGTCTGGCTTGGGGATACCGCTTTTGGTATGAAAAATTCACCCCGAGCCTGACTCGGGAATACCGCTAAGGAGGTTAACCCCCTGATGGTGGTAGGTGTTAGTGTGGTAGGTGTTAGTGTCAGATAGGGTCTGCATTACCCCAGGCAGCATCAGATTATATAATGGATACATTGTTCCTCACATATGCTTGATATTTAATGTTTATGATATCCCCACCCCTAATAAAGCCTTTTTCATATTTTTGTACCTTAAGCCGTTGTTGACCTGCCTTTTTTTGCTTTTTGGGGGCTCTATTGTCCCCTCCAAACCCCCTTTTTTAAGTATCAGATTAGTGCCAGTAGCACTAACACTAACACCCATGCATGCAGCATACACCTCCCTAAGTGGTATAGTATCTGAACAGATCAATATCTGATCAATATTCGCACTGGGCTTTTTCCCCGGCTGGCGCATGCGCAGTTCGTTCGACGCGGGGGCGCGCTTAATTTAAATACAAGCCGCCCCATTTGAATTGCGCGGGCTTACGCTGGGCGATGTACGCGACGCAGGCGAAAACTACGGAGCAAGAGCAAATGGCTTACGCTACGCCGCCGGAATTCTATGAGAATCTGGCCCAGTGTCTTTTCACATAGATAGATAGATAGATCAGGGAGGCTACTAGTTAGTATAGTTAAACGTACAGTTTGTAGAGAATATATTGACATCCCTAGGAGTTGTCAATATATTTATAAACTGTATAGCTTAGCTAGTTCTGCTATTAGTATCTGTCAGGCAGGAGATTGTGCTTGATGCTCTAACGTGTTAGGCGCCGTACACACGGCCGAGGTTCTCGCTGAAAACCAGCGAGAACCTCGCTGGAATGCACATTCCAGCGAGGACCTCGGCCGTGTGTACGGTCTCGGCGAGCTTCCCGTCGGGAAGCCCGTCGAGCCGAAATAGAGAGCACGCTCTCTATTTCCTCGACGGCCCGCCTGGAAGAATGGCTGGTTGCCATTCCCGACGGGCGGGTCGCCGAATTCGACGGCCGGGAGAGAACCTCGACGGGCGGAACGATGTGTTCTGCCCGTCGAGGATCTCTGCCGTGTGTACGCCGCCTCAGGCGTGTGCTCTCTATTTCGGCTCGACGGGCTTCCCGACGGGAAGCTCGCTGAGACCGTACACACGGCCGAGGTCCTCGCTGGAATGTGCATTCCAGCGAGGTTCTCGCTGATTTTCAGCGAGAACCTCGGCCGTGTGTACGGCGCCTCAGAGTACACGTGTTAGTTAATTGCACATAGACGCATTAACTGTTACTGCACGTGTGCTATTGAATTGCACAGAAACGCAGTCGCTCTGACTGTGCGTGTGCTGTTTAATACCACCTTAGCGCATTTGGTGTCACCCCACGTGTGCTGTTACATACCACCTTAGCGCATTTGGTGTCACCGCACGTGTGCTGTTACATACCACCTTAGCGCATTTGGTGTCACCGCACGTGTGCTGTTACATACCACCTTAGCGCATTTGGTGTCACCGCACGTGTACTGTTACATACCACCTTAGCGCATTTGGTGTCACCGCACGTGTGCTGTTACATATCACCTGAGCACATTTGGTGTCACCGCACGTGTGCTGTTACATACCACCTGAGCACATTTGGTGTCACCGCACGTGTGCTGTTACATACCACCTGAGCGCATTTGGTGTCACCGAACGTGTGCTGTTACATACCACCTTAGCGCATTTGGTGTCACCGCACGTGTGCTGTTATATACCACCTGAGCGCAGTTAGTGTCACTGGACGTGTGCTGTTATATACCACCTGAGCGCAGTTAGTGTTACTGGACGTGTGCTGTTACATACCACCTGAGCGCAGTTAGTGTCACCGCACCTGTGCTGTTATATACCACCTGAGCGCAGTTAGTGTCACTGGACGTGTGCTGTTACATACCACCTGAGCGCAGTTAGTGTCACTGTACGTGTGCTGTTACATACCACCTGAGCGCAGTTAGTGTCACTGTACGTGTGCTTTTATATACCACCTGAGCGCAGTTAGTGTCACTGTATGTGTGCTGTTACATACCACCTGAGCGCAGTTAGTGTCACTGTACGTGTGCTGTTACATACCACCTGAGCGCAGTTAGTGTCACTGTACGTGTGCTGTTACATACCACCTGAGCGCAGTTAGTGTCACCGCACCTGTGCTGTTATATACCACCTGAGCGCAGTTAGTGTCACTGGACGTGTGCTGTTACATACCACCTGAGCACAGTTAGTGTCACTGTACGTGTGCTTTTATATACCACCTGAGCGCAGTTATTGTCACTGTATGTGTGCTGTTACATACCACCTGAGCGCAGTTAGTGTCACTGTACATGTGCTCTTACATACTACCTGAGCGCAGTTAGTGTTACCGCACCTGTGCTGTTATATACCACCTGAGCTCAGTTAGTGTCACTGTACGTGTGCTGTTATATACCACCTGAACGCATAAATATGTCTGGAAGGACAACAAAGAGAGGCAGAGTCACGAGGGCAAACAGGCTCTGCATGTAGAGGTAACGCTGGTAGTGTATGTGGTGCATCCTCTTCAGCCCGTGGCCGTGGCCGCTTGTCCTTCTTTTCGGGAGCTGGCCGTGTTTAGGCTCAACATGCAGAGAAATTAGTAGAGTGGATGACCAAGCCGTCCTCATCCTCCTCATCCTCTCTCACACAGACTGATCAAAGTTTATCTGGCAAAGCAGCTGCCAAGGCGTCCTCTTCCCTCTGCACAATGGCTTCACACAATACTTCCCTAGTACCACCATGTCCTCCTGAGGAGTCCCCCGAACTGTTTCAACACAGTGTTGGGTACATGCTGCAAGAAGATGCGCAGCGTTTTGAAGACTCCGATGACGGAACACTGATAGGGGAAGGCATTGATGTGAGCCCAGGGAGAGGGGGTGTCCGAGAGGGACAGCAATTTGTCAGTGATGATGTTCCCCCAGCTGGAGCATACTGCCAGGTTGTTGACAGTGATGAGGAGGGAGGGGATGATGAGGTCACTGACTGTACCTGGGTGCCTGATAGGAGAGAGGAGGAGGAGGAGGACGAGGCACAGGCACATCTCCAAAGAGGCAGGATGCCCTCCAGGGGTCAGCTTAAGGTCACACCCACTGCATTACAGCGCACATCTACGGCGCTTGTGCATGGCGCTGCTGTGTCTGACCGGTACAGCAAAAGTTCTTTGGTGTGGGCCTTTTTTGAAACATGTCCACAAGATCGTACCTTTGCTATTTGCAACTTATGTCGCAAGCGTATCTCGCGTGGCCAAAACATCAACCGCCTGGGTACCACATGCTTGTCCAGACATATGTCGACCTGCCATGCAGCTCATTGGCAAGCACACCAGAAAGACCCACACCAAAGACAAAAGCGTACCCCCCTTGCCCTTCTGGGACTTCTAACCCCAGTAGACCCCCAGTCCTCTCTGAAGCCTGCAGTAAAGGTGTAGAAATAGGTGTGTCACAAGCTAGTAGTAGCGGTCAATCTACTGATAGTACCAGGCAAATTTCCCTGCCCCAGCTGCTGCAGCGAAAGAAGTACAATCCCAGCCATCCACATGCCCAGCAGTTGAATGCTAGCTTAGCGAAATTGCTAGCACTTCAACTCCTACCTTTTCAGTTGGTAGATTCTGCCCCCTTCCGTGAGTTTGTGCAATGTGCAGTACCTCAGTGGCAATTACCAAAACGCCACTTTTTCTCACGGAAGGCTATTCCGGCTCTCTACCTGCATATGGAAGGCAATGTCCATGCCTCGCTGGACAGGGCGGTCAGTGGTAAGGTGCATATTACCGCTGACTCATGGTCCAGCAGGCATGGACAGGGACGTTACCTGTCTTTTACGGCGCATTGGATGACTCTGCTGGCAGCTGGGAAGGACGCAGGGCAAGGTCCAGTAGTTTTGGAGGTTGTTCCGCCACCACGCCTCCAAAACAATACTACTGCTTGTGACACACCTCTTTCCTCCACCCCCTCCTCTTCTTCTTCCTCTGTGGCCTCTTCCTGTGGGGATGTTTTCTCCGAACCAGCCGTGCTCCGTAGACGTACGAGGGGATACGCAGGAATGCAGGCCAAGAGATGCCATGCGGTGCTAGAGCTGGTGTGCTTGGGAGACAGGAGCCACAGTGGGGAAGAGGTTTTGTCAGCTCTGCAGGGTCAGGCTGAGAGGTGGTTGACGCCACGCCAGCTGAAGCCTGGAATGGTGGTCAGCGATAATGGCACCAACCTCCTCTCTATCCTGCGACAGGGAAAACTCACCCACGTGCCCTGTTTTGCGCATGTCCTCAATTTGGTGGTGCAGCGGTTCTTGGGCAGGTACCCGGGCTTGTAGGATGTGCTGAAGCAGGCCAGGAAAGTCTGTGTGCATTTTCGGAGGTCATATAATGCCACTGCTCGGCTGACTGACCTCCAAAGGGAATACAACCTGCCCAAGAACCGCCTAATTTGTGACATGCCCACCAGATGGAACTCAACGTTGGCCATGCTGCAGCGGCTGCACACGCAGCAGTGGGCCATCAATGAGTACCTGTGCCAATATGGCACTAGAACTGGGTCAGGGCAGTTAGGTTTTTTTTCCCCCACGCCAGTGGGCCTAGATCAGGGATGCATGCACTGTCCTGTCACCATTTGAGGAGGCCACGAGGATGGTGAGCAGTGACAGTGCATGCATCAGTGAGACTGTCCCTCTTATTCACATGTTGGAGCACACGCTACGTGGAATAATGGACAGGGCCCTTGAGGCAGAACAGAGGGAGGAAGAGGAGGACTTCCTTACCTCTCAAGGCCCCCTTTACCCAGACAGTGGTCCTGCTTGCCCACCTAGCACACAGAAAGAGGAGGAGGAGGAGGATGAGGATTGTATCAGCAGCATGGAGGTGGAGCCTAGCACTCAGCAGCAGCAGTCTTCAAGGGATCATTTACAGTCCCAAGGAGCACGTGGAGTTTTACGTGGCTGGGATGAGGTGCCTGTGGATCCTGTCGTCCTCAGTGACCCAGCGGACTGTGCCCCGAATGCCTCTGCAAACCTACGCTGCATGGCCTCCCTGATCCTGCAAAGCCTGCGTAAGGATCCTCGTGTACGTGCTATTAAGGAGAGGGATCATTACTGGCTGGCGACTCTCCTTGATCCACGTTACAAGAGTAAGGTTGCGGACCTTATGTTGCCATCACAGAGGGAGCAGAAGATGAAACTTCTGCGGGAGGCCTTGCAGAAGGGTCTGTGCAATGCGTTCCCAGAATCGGGGGGATTACCAAAACCTGGCTCTGGACAACATCTTGCTGAGGCTTCGGTGAGTCACAGAATGTGCGGTGGAGAAGGTGGTCGTCTGACCGATGCGTTCAGGCAGTTTTTTAGTCCGCAGCCCCAAGGTCTGACCGGTTCCAGCAACCATCGCCAGCGTCTGGTTTACATGGTTCGGGAATACCTAGGGGCAAGATCTGACTTGGACACCTTCCCCACCGAAAATCCTCTGGCTTACTGGGTCTTGAGGATGGATTACTGGCCAGAGCTTGCCCAGTACGCAATTGAGCTACTGGCTTGCCCGGACATTCAGTGCTGCTGGAGGCTTTGTGACTGATCACAGGGTGCGCCTCTCCACCGGCTCTGTTGATCGACTGACCTTCATCAAAATGAATCAGGCTTGGATCAACACCAGCTACCAAGCACCTGATGCTGATATTAATGAATAATATCTTTTTGTTGAAATGTCGGATCCCTTTTAGACTGCTGATGCTAAATGACTGTCCTCTTATGCTGCTGATGGAATATCCTTCTCCTCCTCACTTTTCTTGCTGATAGCTAGTAAGAAATGTTGTGTTTCTGGGCTCCGCCACCAGTGCCTAAGGCACAATTTTTCTGCCCCTGTTTAACAGCTTCTTGTTGAGCTCCAATTGGAGTTATTGGGAGGGGTTGCAGTGTTGTGTTGTGCCCAAGGCGCAATTTTTCAGCCCCTGTTTAACAGGGGCCCCTAATAACAATTTTTGATGCAATAATTTGCACGTGGCTCCTTGTTGCGCTCCAATTGGAGTTATTGGGAGGGGTGTCCTTTTCTCTAAAATTTTTCTTTCACTAAACAATAATGGCCCCCCACCACCGCTAAAATATTCGACATATTGTTGCCACACAGCACGTGCGCAAGCAGTATTTACTTTTTTTTTTTATAGTGCAGGGACATTTCTAAACACGTGCCACTACTATAGACACCCAGCAGGTGTGATATTTAAAGGATTTTTTTTTTTCACTTTAAGCATCATTAAAATGGCTGCTCCGGAAAAAACGGCCGTTTTTAAAACTTTTTTTTCCATTGATACATGTTCCCTGGAGCAAGACCCGGGTTCTGAACGACGTTTTCCAACATTGAATTGAATTTTGGTCTTTAAAATGATCGTTTTTGAATTCGAACGTTCGGGTCCCATAGACTTCAATGGGGTTCGAAAAGTTCATGCGAACCCGCGGTCTGTTCGAACGTTCTGGTGCGAACCGAACCCAGGGGTGTTCGGCTCATCCCTACTACAGGCATGTCTAATTATCACGTGTGTGTTGTGGGTTGGCAGTGATCCGGACAGTAGTGGCTTCTATAGACTTTAACCACTTAAGACCCGGACCAATACGCTGGTAAATGACCCAAGGTGTTTTTGCAATTCGGCACTGCGTCGCTTTAACAGACAATTGCGCGGTCGTGCGACGTGGCTCTCAAACAAAATTTGCGTCCTTTTCTTCCCACAAATAGAGCTTTCTTTTGGTGGTATTTGATCACCTCTGCGATTTTTATTTTTTGCGCTATATACAAAAATAGAGCGACATTTTTGAAAAAAAAAACACTATTTTTTACTTTTTGTTAAAAAAAAAATCAAATAAACTAAATTTTAGTCAAACATTTAGGCCAAAATTTATTTAGCCACATGTCTTTAGTAAAAAAAAAAAATCGCAATAAAAAAAAAATAGCTACCTAGCGGGAACAGCGACACTAATACAGCGATCAGAAAAATGATCGCTTAGTGACGCTGGCAATAGGGAGTGAAAGGGTTAACTAGGGCGGTGATCAGGGGGTTAAAACTTTATTAGGGGGGGTGGGGGGGCTATCCTGAACCTAACACTAACTGTTTTTTACAGTGCCTGTCACACTGACACTAAATGCAGTGATTAAATCACTGCATTCAGTAACACTGTGACAGGGGGGTGGGGGGGGGCGATCACAAGGGGTTAATATGCCTATGTGAGTGTGTGTCAGTGTTGTGTTGGTGCACACTTACTTGTGATGTCTTCTCTCATCAGCAGCGCTGGGAAACAGCGCTGCGATGAGAGAATACATCATTTCCTCCTTCCTGTGTAAACACAGGAGGAAGAAGTGACAGGCTGGGAGCGCGCTCCCATTGGCTGGGAGCGATCGCGGGGGGGGTGGAAAACACGGACATCCGCCCGCAGATCCCGGATCGCTCCCAGAGGTAGGGAGACCCCCGCACGCCGCGGAGGGGGTCCCGATGGGACCCCCGAACCGCACTCAGGCGGGGACGTAAATTTACGCCCTTGTGCCTGTACGAGCCATGTTGTGGCCGTATATGTGCGTGCGGGGGTCTTTAAGTGGTTAATATTTCCCTACTGTAAGTTGGTTTTGTTATTTTCTTTGGCAATGATCTGGGCAAGTGTTTTGCTTTTCTTTTCTGATGGACTATAAAGACTGTTCTTGTACCAGTGAGCCTGTTGTATATACTTTATTCTGATGAAGTGTTTTTTTTTTCTTTGCAGTTATTTTCTGTTTGTGGTGGTTTTATGTTTATTGGCTGTGGCTGTTTTCTTTGTTATTTTTGTATATATATGTCGAAGACAAAATAAAAAAAAATTCCACACCGGAGAGTCCGCAGAGAGCCTTCGTTTGATCCAGGAAGCTATGGAGGCTGTAAGCCAGGGGGATGATTCTATTGACTCTAATCCCCAGGCCAAAGTTATGTTCCCAGATGAAGTGGGTGAGCCTGCAGGTCCGCATACCATATCGGCGGATTTGGAGAAGCTGAAGCCCAGTGAGATCCAAGTTCTTATCCTGGAGTCTTAAGCAAGGATTAATTGGTTGGCGGTCCAGTCGCAAATTGCGGCAGCCCGTGATAGAGGGAGCCAAGCTGCTCGGTGTAATTCCCCAGCCGCAGTGTCATCTCATTCCTGGCCAGCAGAGGGTGCTAAGTCTGGATGCTCCAGTGTGATCAAGTTTCCCGCAATTGCGGCGGCTGCCTTGGACATTTTCTCGGACGGTGAGATGACCTGCCCGTCAGCAAGTATGGTCTCGCAAATCGGGAGTCTGGTGGCTGATGCTGTGGCTGCAGCCATGACAATGCAGCACCAGGATGGACTTTCCCAGGACACTGTGTTTCCGGTGGTGCCATCCACCATTTCTCCAACCCCAGTGTCCCCGGCTGTGATCTCCCAGCAGGCCGATTGGGGCGAGTGTGAGCAGGGCTCTCTGCCAGGCCCAAGTCTCGCCCTGGATTACATCCGGCAGCTTGAGGGGGAGCCGTGTATGGGTGACCAGGGTGTTGTGCCCCCCAGTAGTGTGGTCCCTTCTGTGGCTGGCAGACCCTCTCAGGCTGGACAGCCAGTAGTAGAAGCCTGTCCTCAAGAGGAACAGCTGGGCAGTGTTGGGGTGACCCCGACAGTGATTGCCTCTGTTGGTGGTCCCCCTGGTGTAACACCATCTGCCGGGCCTGCTGTTCCCCCGACAAGTATAGTAAATGTTTCTGTGGATAGTGTAAATGATAGTATTGTAGTAAGTGGAATGTCGCATACTGTTGTTTCCGGGGTCCCACTCCCAGTACCCTTGGTTCCCCCTACCACCCCCCTACCCTTCCTTACCTCTTGGACCCTCAGGGTTCAACTCGGCCACTTCTACCAACAGCATGGCACAATGGCCTTTAGGGGCACTGTGCCAGCCGCAACAAGGGCAGCTGCCGTCGAAAAGGAAGTGCCACAACGTGGTGCATTTGCGGTGGCAAGGTGGTCAGGATTGTGCTCCGGGGAGAGGCACGGTGGTCTCACTTATCACTTTGTATCACGGTGGTGGATATGATTCTGGCCCTTGGGTACAGGGTGTCGGACATCTTTGCTATCATCCGCCCTGTGGGCTCCCCGGAGTATGACATTCGCTTTACTACACCTGGGCTGATGGAGAGCTTTCTGTCGCGACATGAAGTTGTGAGGGGCCACACCGCTTGGAAGCCCTTTAAGATCAACCTTCTGTCGCAACAGGAAGAGGTTAAGAAGGTCACTGTCCTCACCCGTAACAAATCTGTGCCGGCTGAGGACATTGTGACCTGGTTGGGACTGTATGGCCAAGACATGGCCCCCCCCCCAGAAAATAAATCGATTCCAGAGGTATCTGGACTGGCAATTGGGCTGTCCCTGTTAAGCTGAGGAGGATTGGGAACTCGGTTACCCATGTACCCACCTCCGGTTACAATGGGAGGGACCGCATTTTGGCCTTTTATCAGGGGCAGCCCAAACTATGCTTTAAGTGCAGTAGTCCCCTGCACTTTAGTGCTGATTGCCCCGAGAAGAAATGTTTGCAGTGTAATGAGGTGTGACATGTGGCGGAGGGGTGCTCTAGGATTCAATGTAACCTTTGTGGGATCATGGGGCACCCCTTCAGCCGCTGCCCCGCAGCCTTTACAGGCGGCCCAACATCTGGTGGCAGGGATGCTCCCCAAGCAGGTGTTAATATTCCTGTGGGGGCAGCTCACTTAGCTAGACCCGCTATCCCCCCTCAACCAGCTGGACCCTCAAAAGGTCAGCGACCAGCTTTTGTTGTGGGCTCTGGTGGTCCAGGGCCTTCAGTCAGTAAAGGGAGAGGGCCTGTGCTGAACCCTAGGGGTGCTAAAAACTCCCCCCTGAAGCTGGGGAGACTGGCCAAACAGAGGGCCAAAAACCCTCCTTTGGAGCCTGAAACATCAGAGCCAGAGGCTTGCCCAGTGGTCCCACCTGTACCCAGGAGGCCACAGGTAGGGGCTGAGGCTCAGGCCCAAAAATCCAAGGCTCCTTCAGGGTGGTCTGGAGCTCGAGAGGGGTCTAGTCAGAAAGGACAGATTAAGAGTGCAGGTGCCAAAGGTAGTCCTGCACCCCCTGGCCTTCATTTTTCAGACCATTCTCCCTGGCCCCCCTCTGCAAGATGAGATGGAACTGGGGGAGTCCCAGGATTCGGAACTCCCAGATGCCACTCAGCGGAAGGGTAAAAGGGGCAGGAAAAAATCCACCGTGGTACCCAAGTGGAAGAGGCTTCACCCTCCCACCCTGGGAAAAAATATAAAAATAAAAAACACAAAAATGAGGAATGGGTATCGGGCAGGGGAAAAGGAAAAGGTTTAAAAACCTGGTCCCCAACCCTGGTCTAAACCCAGCCCCCCCCCCCAAAGACTAGGGGGGCTTCGGTGCCTAAAGGGGCTGTGCCCCACACAGCACCAACGGTTCCCCTTAGCAATACGTTTGCTGCCCTGGACCCTACAGCATCTACTTCACCTGATGGGGAACCCAGTAATGGGACAAACACCGGGTCAGGTGGCAATGCTGGGATGGATACAGGTTAAATCAATAATGCTTTAATCCCCTTTTCATTTGATTAGTGTTTGATGTTTTTTTTTTTTTCTTTGTAAATATGTTATGTGCTAAGTGACAAGTATTAGAAAAGTCAAATGGTTTCTTTGTGGACATGTTGGCAATATGATTTGAGTATGTGTAAAGTGGTTTATGTCAGTATGGGTATATGTTTATACCTTGTCTAATGTTTGTTTTTGTATATACAAATTTTGTAGCAGTTTTAACAATAAAAATGTCCACACCAAATTTAAAAAACAAAAACGACGTGGGGTTCCCCTCCAGGTGCATACCAGGCCCTTAGGTTTGGTCTGGAACTTAAGGGGTTAAACCTACGCTGAAAAAACGGCATGGGGTTCCCCTCCAGGTGCATACCAGGCCCTTAGGTTTGGTCTGGAACGTAAGGGGTTAATACTACGCCGAAAAAACGGCGTAGGGTTCCCCCCCAGATCCAGACCAAACCCTTATCCGAGCACGCAGTCTGGCCGGACAGGAATGGGGGTAGGGACGAGCGAGTGTCCTTTAATAAGGTGGCCCCCAGATTCCGCCCCCCACCCTATGTGAATGAGTATGGGGTACATCGTACCCCTACCTATTCACCTGGGGGAAAAATGTAAAGTAAAAAAACACACCACACACATTTTTTAAATAATTTATTATTCAGCTCCGGGGGTCTCCCGTCAGGCCCCCCCACTCCATTAAGCTCTTTTACATTCGGGGGGGGGGTCGCGGGCGTCACCGTTTTCTGCCGGGGGTGCTCCAGCCCCCTGGTCTTCTACGCTGTCTTGTGCCGGGGGGCGCCACCCCCGGTCTTCTCCGCTGTCTTCTGCTGAAGCCCCCCCACCCCATTAAGCTTTTTTACATTCACGGGGGGGGGGGGGGGGGCGCGGGCTTCGACGTTTTTTTGCTGGGGGTGCTCCAGCCTCCCCGATCCTCTACACTGTCTTCCACCGGAGGGCGCCACCCTCCGGGCTTCTCTGGTGCCTTCCGCTTCTGCCTTGCACCTCCGCGGGGGCCAGGGCTTCTCTCCGCTATCTTCTTCCTTCTTCTCTTCCAGCGATGTTGACACAACAAGCTCCTCCGCTTTAATGCCGTCTGGGCGATGGGCATCGACTTATATAGGCATAGGGCGTGGTCACCGGATGATGCCACCATGTGACCTCAACCCTTGTGACATCACATTCCCATCATGCCCCGGGAATGTTTTGTCACAAGGGTTGAGGTCACATGGTGGCATCACCCAGTGACCACGCCCTATGCCTATATAAGTCGATGCCCACCGCTCAGACGGCATTAAAGCGGAAGAGCTCGTCCTGTCAACATCGCTGGAAGAGAAGAAGACAGTGGAGAGAAGCCCTGGCCCCCGCGGAGGTGCCAGGCAGAAGAGGCAACAGAAAAGGCATCGAGAGAAGCCCGGGGCCCTGGCGGAAGACAGCGTAGAAGACCGGGATGGGTGGCGCATCCCCCGTCAGAAAATGGCGAAGCCTGCAGCCCCCTGAAAGTAATTGAGCTTAATGGGGTGGGGGGGCCCCGGCGGAAAGGCACCGAAGAAGACCAGGGTGGGTGACCCCCCCCGGCAGAAAACGGCGAAGCCCAGGGCCCCGGCGAAAGAGAGAAGACCGGGCCTACACCCCCCTTGTAAAAGAGCTTAAAGAAGAAAGGGGCCCCCAGCAGAAGACCCCCGGAGCTGACTAATAAATTATTTTTAAAATGTGTTATGTGTGTTTTTTTACTTTACACTTTTTCCCCAGGTGAATGGGTAGGGGTACCCCATACTCATTCACATAGGGTGGGGGACCAGAATCTGGGGGCCACCTTAATTAAAGGGGGCTCTCACACTCCGATTAGCCCCCGCCCGCATACCCCGGCAACCAACGGCCAGGGTTGTCGGGAAGAGGCTTTTGTCCCTATCGAGATGGGGACAAGAGTGCTTTGGGGTGGGGAGGGCAGTGCCCGGCTCAGGAGGGGGGGGCGCTCGCTCGTCCCCACCCCCATTCCTGTCCGGCCAGACTGCGTGCCTGGGATAAGGTTTTGGTCTGGATCTGGGGGGGAACCCCACACTGTTTTTTCGGCATGGGTTTAACCCCTCACGTTCCAGACCAAGTCGAAGAGCCTAATGTACCCCTGGAGGGGAAACCGCGCCGTTGTTTTGTTTGAAATTTGGCGCGGAGTTCCCCTTCATGGTCAGCGCAAGCTGAAAACCGTTCGGGATTCACGCACGCTGCATCACGCAGCGCAATTACAGGTACGCCGCTTGGTATTTACCAAGATTTTCACAGCGTACTGACAAGGGGCACGTGAATCTCCGAAATTGCCATGTACGCATGCCCAGTATGCAAATGAACCTCCCGAGGTTCAGGCGTACTGTGCAAGCGTACGGAGAACGGTTCCCAAAAATCACTTAACCTTTCAATTCGGCACGCAACACTGAAAACAAACACATGTCGCTACACTTCCCTACATCACCCCACCCCCCTAATAAACTCCCGCCCAAACCCCCTCTATTTACATTTCTCAATGTCGTGCGCAAGGTCTATACAGGCGCTCCATGCGCCCTCTCCTGGGCGCACTAGGCATTTTAGTAAATAAAGAAATACACTGCACTGCCAGCGTATTTCTTTAGTAAATGTCAAAACGGCTGTTATTCCTGCTTGGTAAATCAGCCCAATGGTATCTAATTCTGTTGAAAAATGGGCGTTTGGTTTTCCCAATGTAATAGGCTTGACACTCGCACATCATGATATATACAATTCCAACTGATTGAACAAGAGAGAAAGGAGTCACCGCTCCAGGTGGGATCACTAAATGGGTACAGGTGGTGCAGGATACCGAGGGTGCTGGCGGTGCACTAAGCAAAATGAATAAGCACTGAGCTGAGCCATGAATAAGCACTGATCCAGTGCGAAACGCGTCGGCTGTTCCTTGTTTCCACTGCTGTGACCCTATTTTTGCACATGCTGTCTATTGAATAAAAGACCACCCATCAGGTTTTGGAGTGCGGCTATCCATTTTTCTTTGTCTTCATTTTGATTGAACAAGAGATGTCATTTTAAATCTCGGTACCCGAAAGAATCAAATTCAGAACCTTAATGACTACGATAATTCATCTGCTTCTTCTTTGTTTTCACATACACCTAATTGTAATACTGGCTCAACTAGATCAGAATCTGCTGAATGCACCAACGGTAACACAAATGCATGTTCACGCACTAATCACTCACTAAAGCCATTCAAACTCGAGCTAACACTGCCAAATCATCTTTTTCAATGAATGCACAGGTTCACTTAGTCGCTAGCACTAGTATGGTTCATCCACTTGCCTCACCCCTTCTTAACTCACAGGCAAGTAACACTAATGAAATTCTAACCCAATTGGATTTTTGACCGGCACCCATCTTCACCCAACTGGCGCCCGACCCAAAGAAACTTTTGGGGGCGGAGTAAGTTCTTCAAAAACCACCAATAACAGGTTTGAAGTAATTAACCTTTCTTTGACTGACCTAACGACTGATCAAGTTTCCATCTTGGAACTAGGCCTCACCTTCTGTCCGACACAGAAAATGTATCAATTTGAAATTATAAAGGATATCAATTTATTTTCATGTAAGTTGATGTTCGGCATTCTTTTTGACAAACCAAAATCACAAATTTCTACTTTTTCCCCATCCAATCCTTTATGGAAAGAGATGACTATCAATGTTATAAAAAGCGATGGAGGAGCTGATGGAGTTGTGGGAGGAGAGACACTTTGACAAGGTGGACCTTATGAAGGCCAACTCCGTTGAGGGGGGCCCCTTGGTTCTATCGCCATCCTGTGTCCCTGCTTCCCCGGTCTCAACACCTAGGGACTACAAGCCCAAATTCCGGGCTTTTCTTACCTTACAAGGCAACCCTACTGTCTGGGCCTTTATCAGACAAATGACGGCTGACATTTGTAAAACAAAATGGAGGGATTCACCTCTTGATAATTTAACTGAGTCACAAAGCCCTTTTATCAACAATAGTGCTATCCTGGGGGACAGGAGAGCCGGTCGTAGGAGCTAGCCCTGGTTTACATTTATGCACTTTACCCCTGCAGGGGTGAGTGTCTCTGGTGAGTGGAGACACAGGAGGGGGAGCACCGGATCCACTGCAGATAGCACTATTGTTGTGACCTCCTATTAACCAGGACCACCCTGGAATCTTCTTCCTACAGTTGGCTTACTGGACCTGTTTATGGACTTTTATCAAACTATTGTTTCACTTAGTTCACTTTGATCACTTTTCACTTTTGGACTTTAACCACTTATGTTGATGCATGCTAGCTATATGATAGCAATATTTTATGGACATGCCACTCATCAATTAGTATGAATTTTTTTTTTTTAACATACTCTTACACAGCACCCGTGATATTTTTGGTTTAGGAGGACACTGCAATTTTGCATAGGGCTCTGCTCTATGACTCTTATTAGAGCATTTAGATATTTTATTAGTTATACTATTCACCTGTAGTCATAGTATATTACTACCACTTGCAGACAGCGCCACCACCCCATTTACCTTTTTCATGATAATTATAAGTTTGGATTAAAACATCAATCAAATTTATTATTACAAATTTCATAAATCAAGTATTACATATACTATACAATATTTTGCTATAGGTGCTGATGTGCCCTTTTCCCTGTTTCCCCCTCTCCCCTCCTGGGCCAGATGTTCCGCTCGGACTCACTTTTCATACATCTGTGACTACTTGTAAGCTGCATGGGACATCTCTCCTTGCGGCCTTTTCCAGGGGTCCGCAGCCTGTGGTTGGGAGTTCCACCTGGGATCTGCTGTGGATCATACATATATTTTTCAAAAAACTCTGGTTCAAATCATTTATGTTCACATGCAGCAAATGACAAAAAGAGAGTGTCTCCCCCTGGGTGGGATTTTAGAGGCCAAACAAAGTATCAAGGTATAAAATAGGTCTTTTATTGGGAATTAGTACATATACTGGCACTTCAAGATAATGCACACAGAAAGCACCCAAGGTGCATGTAAAAACAAATATACAGGTACAAAAACAACAACAATAAAACAGTACGTGTGCCACAAATAAATGGCAAATAGACAGAAAACTCTCCCAGTAGATGATGTGTGTATGCCCGACGCGTTTCTGGTTGTATACTGGTTTTATACAGATAATGAGGCACTTTCATTCTACATGCTGGCATAACGGTCATTATATGTCCATGTAACACTTGTTGTAACAATCACTCTGTTGTTGTTAGTATTTTGCTTTATGTCTATTCTTCACCCGGAGGATAGGGACACATCCGGGGACTGTTTTTAGACTGGGTTTTTGCCATAGAATTTTGTCACAACATTATAGTGAACTATGTTCAAAGGAAAGGAATTCAATACATTGATGGGTCAATATAGGGAACATGGCAAAAAAGATGAGATGAATTTGTTATTCCCCCAACTAAAGGCATCAGTAGAGAAAAAAGTTGCCATGTTTTGCGAAGTGGAGAACTTTGAGCACTACATCTGAGAGGATATTAACTACTCGGATTGAGGGTGCAGATTTTCCCTTAATTGGAATATATGGATAACACTTTTAAAAAGCGATGGGAAAACAACCTCCAACAATGTACCAAAATGATGATGCGATTGTTGATCGAGAAATACCAAAAAAGAATTCTGAGCTCAGAAAAGGAAATTGAGGACCTATATGTCCAATTGGAAGCCTTCAGGGAAGTACCTTTACTGACCAGGAGGTAAAAATTAAGGGTCACATAGACACACTGGTGAAGGATTTAATCACTACTAAAGAACCAAAATTTGGGAGGGACAAAACGGCTTTCAGGGAAGGGAAAGCATAGCGCTGGCAACAATGTAACAGCCAGGATCGTTTCACAATGTTGAATCAACTTTAGGAACTCTAAGGCCTCGTACACACGATCGGACATATCCGATGAAAACGGTCCGCGGACCATTTCCATCGGATATGTCCGAACGGGAGTTTGATCCGATGGCGTGTACACACCATCGGATCAAATTCCCCGCCGCCGGACGGCGCGGTGACGCGGCGGTGACGTTGACGCCGCCACGTCACCGCTACGTCACCGCACCAGGAAGTAAAACACTTCCGCGCATGCGCCGAATCCATTCGGCAGCGGCGCAGCGGCGGTGGGGGATGACATGTCTGCTGGTAAGTGTACTAACCAGCAGACATGTCGGGCGGACAGATTCCCACCGGATAGATTTCAAAGCTTGCTTTGAAATCTGTCGGGTGGAGAAATCTGTCCGCTAGCCCATACACACGAGCGGAGATGTCTGCTGAAACGGTCCATCGGACCGTTTTCAGCGGACATATCCCCTCGTGTGTACGAGGCCTGAAGGTTGGAAGATTTATAGGTGCTTCAACTCTTCCCTTAACTCTCTTTCTTCTGCACGTTCACAGCCGTCCAAGCAAGAAAACAAAACTGGAACTCACCAGAGAGGGGGAACGAAACCAAGAAATATATAACGGATTTCACATCCACCACACAGTCTACCCCTACGGTGATGGGTAACAAGCACAACTCAAGGTCAGGTAACACACGGGGTAGTCCACCTGGACAGGGACAGAACACTATTGATCTCCCTGGGACTTCACATGGAGGGGTCTCATTGAACCCACAATGACAAAAGGTACAGAATGGATCAAGTGAGGATTCCCTTAGCATTATTAATTTGTCTGACTACAGTTTATCTACGAACGAGATAGCTGTCCTGCGAAAAGGACTGACTTTCTGTTTGTCTATGAACATAGATATCTTTAATACAGTTAAGGACCTACACCTGTTTGCCCACAAACTAATTTTAAAAACCTTTTCTTACTAACAAACCTTTCATTAAAGAAAAACAAGCGATTAATGATCTAATTTCTCTACTAGAGGAAAAGGAGAACAAAGATTTTATAGACAGAATTGACTTGGATGCACTATTGGAAAAACAAATTTCTTCCACCACTGCAGGCATCCTAGGCAAATTGGTGTTAAAAAATAAATCTAATACGTTTCCACCGCTTAGCATTAACTCCAATTTGAGTGCTTTCATAGCCATGACCACCAAAGACATAACAAAACGCAAGAGGAATTGCACCTCTGATAACGTGTCTGACCAAGAGAAAATTGCTTTGGAACAACTCGCCAATCAACACCAATTAACAATAAAGCCCTCAGATGAAGGGGGGAATATTGTGGTTATGAATAATGATCAATACCAATCCATGTGTAGGAAGATCCTATCAAACCAAGAATGGTACAAACCCATATCGAAATTTACTATCGAAAGGTTCGACAAGGAATTCTTCATACTGGTGGATCAGGCATATGTAGATAATGTTATCACGGGAATACATACGTACCAATCACTCGAAGATCCCTACTTTTTACAGCCTTCCAATGGTCCACAAGAACTTCCTTAACCCCCCAGGGAGACCGATTGTCTCAGGCCGAGGTTGCATTACCGAACATTTGAGCCAATATATTGACAAACAACTGCGACCTTTGGTTACCAATTTACCATCGTATATCAGGGACGCTGCCCAATTATTACAAAATTTGGAGAATTTGAATGTCCCCATGGATGTCATCTTGGCGACAGTGGATGTCGAGGCATTATATAGTGCTACACCCCACTCAAAAGGTATCAAAGTGATTGAGCATTTTATAGGTCAATCACACAAGGATGACATACCGCTGCATCAATATATTTTGCAGGCACTGGAGTTCATCCTTTCTCACAATGCGTTTGCATTCGACAGCTCCCACTTCCTCCAGATACAGAGGGTGGCGATGGGGACTTGCTGTGCCCCATCGTACACCAACCTGTATCTGGAGGAGTGGGAGAATTCCTTCTTGTCCATGGAAGGGGGTTGACTCATATGCTGACAAAATTCTAATATGGCATAGATTCATTGACGACATCTTCCTAGTATGGAATGGGTCAGTCGAGAGCTTAGACCAGTGCATTACAGCCATGGGGATCAATGACTTTAATCTAAAATTCACAAAGGTACGTGATCCAGACAAAATTACCTTCTTAGATGTCACCATTTACACAACTCCAGATGGCCATCTCTCGAGTACATTGTTTTGGAAAGAAACAGCCGGGAATACCATCCTACATGCAACAAGCTTCCATCCTGCGCCACTGATTTGGTCCATCCCATCCAAAGAAAAAAACAAGAACAAGAAAGCGCCGCTGAGTGATCTGATTTAATTTAACAACAACAATAGTATTCCAACACTTACATCTAGGGGCACTCTGATGCAGTCTGGGATGCTGGTGTCAAGGGCTTCAGTGCAGTCCGGAAACCATGTGAGAGGCTGGAAAAGCTGTTCAATGGAGGAGTGTCAGCCATTCTTAACCATAGAGGGGCCGACTTGCAAGTCCATGTGTGGATGTTGTGTTCTCAGCTGCACAACACGTTTCAGAGCCAGCGCTAGGTAAATAGAAGACCTGCGCGCTCCTTTATCGACTGCACTTGATAAAGGAGCGCGCAGGTCTTCTATTTACCTAGCGCTGCCTCTGAAACACGTTCTGTCCCTCCTTGGCCACCGTCTCAGTGACGTCACGGACCAGCGGCGCGGTGGATCAGCTGAGAACACAACATCCACACATGGACTTGCAAGTCAGCCCCTCTATGGTTAAGAACGGCTGACGCTCCTCCATTGAACAGCTTTTCCAGCCTCTCACATGGTTTCCGGACCGCACTGAAGCCCTTGGCACCAGCATCCCTGACTGCATCAGAGTGCCCCTAGATGTAATTGTTGGAATACTATTGTTGTTGTTAAATTAAATCAGATCACTCAGCGGCGCTTTCTTGTTTTTGTTTTTCTCTTGTATGGTTTGAGCTGACTTCGCTCCTGGAGAGAGCAGCCCTGAGCATCTACAGTTATCCCTACATTGGATATTGTTACGATCAGGTTCCTCTTTTGGACTCACACCCAATGGACTAGACTTTTATTTATATTTATTTTTATGTAAATTCTATGTACATGGTCACTCAGAGCGCTGTAATCCTGTGCTAATTCTCCCCGTCCAAAGGAATTGCTCACTCGAGAACATGTTCCTCGCTGAGGCAAAAAAACTCCGGGAAAGACTCCTTCAAAGAGGCTATACCACCACGAGCCTCAAGAAGGCATTCAACAGTAAAAGACAAATTGAGATTAAGTTAACTTTTTCCTGCCCTTAAAAAACACAGATAAACCCTGCACACAAACAAGAATTATTACGACCTTTAATAAACAGCACAAATCTGCGAGACGCATCATAGAAAAACATTGGCATATACTAAAAATCGACCCGTTATGAAGTCAATTTATTCCAAACAACCCTTTGATTACATACAAAAGGGCCTGTAATGGTCACCACCGTTTACGATCTTCCATCAACCCAAAACAGCTTATACGACAGTCCGACAATCCATGTAGACACGATACATTCCATTTCCCAGAATAACGAGACTCAGCTCTGTTCTCTAGTTTCAAAATGTATGAATTAACACTTTAATGGTTAGCTCTCTTATATACAGTACAAACATGTTACAGTTAATCAAAGGAACAAAGAAACTCTCCACCCCCTAACATCACACAATGGTGCTTCAATCACATTCTCTTGGACAATGACATTCAGGTGAGTTAATTATTAGTCCTTCCCCAGACGTCCCATCTCTGACAATAAGCTAGTCACACCTGATCATCTATAGGCTTTAAACAGTGTTATTAGCATCTCACAATGGAATGTCTAGGAGCAGACGCAATTAACACCTCAAAAGCATGTGTCCCCACCTTGAATGAAACATTGACCTTTACAGCTTGTAATATGTCCAGATCCCCTGCAAAACATGAATTATCATTTATCAGTCACCCTATGCCCAAAAGGAGCAAAGGGTGACCTTAGACCCAAGAGTCATTAGTGACGCTGGCACAGGAGTACCCCCCATCCCTCAAAAGTCTCTGGGCGTCACGGGTCATTCTGTTACAGGCCCGTTCTGTGAAAGACAAACTGGTGAAAAGCGAATACACAGGGGCAATTCGTGGTGACCCGTGTAAGCGCTGGGGGACCTTCACATGTGGGGGATGCCCACAATACCAGTTTATCAAAACCACCAAGAACATTATACGGCCAAACGGAGCAATATACAAACCAACGCATTTTGTAAACTGGCTACGAGCTACTTTTGTTCCTGGCCTGAACAGTACTATTAGTTATCGGCCCTTCCTAGAAGGCTACAAGTCAGGTGTATGGGAAGGTGAGAGCTAATGAAGGGACGGTACAAGGTACATCAGCAGTGCCCCTGATAGAAATCATGGGGCCCCATACAGCATACCTGACGGGGCCCCCTTCAGCTCCACCCCTGATCCCTCCTTCAGCCACACCCCTGGCCCTTCCCCAGACCCCGCCTTGAAAAAAAGTGCAGATCTGTCTACAAGTGATATTTATTTTTCTCCAGACAGTTATAAGTTTTATTATCCAAAATAAATACTGTTTTCAGATGAGAACAGACCTCTTTAATATCAATATGTAATACAAAACATTAATGAATAAATGAAGTTGTATTTTGAAAAAAATTAGGGAGATTAAACAAATGATAAAGGTGGAAAAAAAAAACAAGCCAGGTCTTGTTAAAGATAGTTTACTGTAGATAGTTTTCAGGTGATTTTCAAAGTAGGCAACAACTGGGTAAACATAAGTGCGCCAACAGGCACAAAAACAACAGGAGTTAAACGACCCAAGTTCAGAGTGCAATTGAACATTCACATGTTAAAAATTAAAGAAAGACCAATCACTTCCATGCAAAGGTGGTAATGTCGGCCCCTCATGTGGCCATAAAATGTACAAGTTCACAGTCTGCATATGTAAACATATTTATGGCTTTACCCAAAAACAATGTGAACCACTGACCAGTTTCACTAGTCCTTTCCCATTTTGCCAAAGGTGTTACAGATTTGTAGTGGACATTCTTCGTTCCTTTGCTTCAGCAAACTCATTTATAAGGTCTCGAAAGTTAAGCTGTCTTGCAAGTTCATGCTCAATGGACAGAAGAGCCAGACTGTTCAGACGCTGCTCACTCATTGTTGATCGGAGATAGTTTTTTTTATCAAGACTAACTTGCTGAACGCTCTTTCTCCTTCTGCAGCTGAGAGTGGAAGGGTATCAAGGGCAATACAAACCTCTCCAAAAATCCCTTCAAGTTGCAGCTCATAAATTGAATTTAATAATTCCAAGGGACCCAGCTGATTGGTAAATGTTTCTGCATAGACTTTCTGCAGGAGTTGTAGTTCTGTAAGTAGGGATTTAGTAAAGTCATCACAGTATGTGGAAATCAGCATTTCTGTTGAAGTTTTCAGTTCTTCTTCTGAAATAGTCCTCAATTTCAAGATGGGAGCAAAGAGCTTGCAGACTTCTTCCATTGATTTAAATCTTTGATCCAGGTCTGAAATTATGACATCCATTGCTGGGAAGAACATATTGACTTTAAAAAAAGATTCCACATCCAGATATTTAACATTTTTATCAGCCTTCTTTTTACGAAGCTGGTGAGCATTCAGTAGCTCCTTGGGAATCTCCATAGAGTCAGCAACAACTTTGGACTCCAAGAGTAGAGCTGGCCACTTATCCCGTAGAATCTTCATTTCTTCAGACAAAGCCCTGATGTTGGCTGCACCTATGTCAATAGATATAGACCTGGACTGAAGGATTTTATTCCGTTCCTCAAAACTTTGCAGGACCTTGACCCAGAATGTAGCCAGAACAATTGCACGCAAAGAGGAGAAATAATCTAGCAGCCCTTCTGCTTCAGAGTGTGCAGCACGTGTCAGTTTTTTACTTTTCAACACTCTTTCCAAAGCTTTCAGAATACTTGGAAGCTTTTGTGTGATTGGCCTTACTGCTTCAATCCTGGAACTCCATCTGGTGTCACTAAGGCCATGTAAAGAACCACCAACTTCATCTAACAAAGCACTCCATCTCTCAGGACTGCTGCTAAATAGAACATATAGCCTATTTACACTTCCAAAGAAGGTCTTAATTTCAGGGGAACTTGAACCTGCATGTACACTAACCAGATTTAATGAGTGTACTGCACATGGACTAAACAAGGCTGCTGGATACTTTTATTGGATCCTGGATCTTACACCTTTAATTTTTCCTGACATGTTGGCACCATTATCATATCATTGTCCTCTACAGTCTTTGACATCAATGCCATGCTCACACAATCTCGATAGCAGCATTTCAGCAATTTCTTCACCAGTCTTCTCAAAGAAATCAAAGAATTCCATGAACCTTTCTTGAATGCCCCATTTTCTTTTCACAATATCTCTGTGCACATATCGCAGAATAATAACATTCTGTTCCATATGCGATATATCTGGTGTTGCATCACATATCACTGAGAAATAAATAGATTGTTGCCTTTCAGAAAGCATGACATTCAAAACATGTCTTCCACATACATCGATTAATTCGTTTTGTGTGGCTGATGACAGATAATGTGCAGGTAGACGCTTTCCTGGCTTTTTTCACCTTTTCCAAGTGCTCCCTAAATACACTATCATATTTGGCAACAAGTTCAAGAGTTCCAAGGAAATTACCATTTTGAATGTCTCCAATTCTTTGAGAACATCCTCTAAAAGCCAGATTCCGTGAGGCCAAAAATAAGGTAACATTAAGAAGCCTTTCCAACAGAGCTGCAAACTTTTCTGCCTCTCTTGCCAAATTTCTTTCTATCTCAAAGTCCACACCCTGTCCGCCTATGGACCTCTGTAAGGTTCGCCAACTTAGGTAGTACTTTTGGTGTTGAGCAGAACGTTCATGCTCTGGCAATCGTGTATAAAGTCGATGCCATGTGTTTTTGGAAGGGTCAAAGCCTTCTCTCCTACATAGTTTACTTCCATCCTTCCTATAGTAATAATTTGTAGAAAAAGCTCTGCAAGTAATGTAGTATAAAACATGTTTGGAATTACTCCATCGAAGCCAGTCTCTTAAAATCTTCTCACGTCCATTTGAGGATTTTGCATACAAAAGATACTCCGCAAATGAACGTCCATCGCTGTCCAAAGTCATATGATATGCCATTTTTTTTCAGATCCTCTTCAGTCATCAATCCAGAAAGCACAATTTGCTTTCTTTCTTTGTCTTGAAGATTTTCTGGCCACAGTGCTGGATCTTTCCAATCGACTTTGCACAAATCCAGGACCTGTAGAACTTGAGGCAAAAGAGGAGCTGCATGAAGTTTCTAAATCGCTCAAAATTTCAAAGGGATATGCAATGGAGGAGGTATCTTTTATACTTGCAGCAGACTGCGTGCATGAGGACACACTTTCCTCAGGTAAAACACTCTCAGTGGAGCAGTTTTGAATTTCAAAGGCAGCCATACCCTCGTCTTGCAAATCTTCAGATATAGTGAGCAGCTCACAATGTTGAGAATGGCCCTCAATTGTGTCTGACCTAACATCCATATCTAGTTCTGAGGATTCTTCTTGTTCAACATTAGGTTCCTGGGTAGTTTCTGGCTTCTTAAAATAGTGAAATATTAGATTTTTCTTCTTTTATTTTTTCTTGTTCTTCCTCTCGCTCTTTTCTCTCCTTGCGCTTCAGAAATCCAGACTTGTGTGGATACATTTTTGGATTGACCTGAAACAGGGAGATAGGATTCTTGTTCTCAGTAAACGCAACCAGAATCCCAAATTTGGGTCATATCCAAGTAAGATTGCCCAAAGGCGCTTATCACTCACTCCACCTCAATGTGATCATGGGCTCCATTCACTAAAGCATATTGCATGCGGAATTGGGCGACGACACATTTTCTAAAAATTGCATGCAATAATAAATCAGCAATTGGTTTCATGAGATAAATACAGGCAGTCCGTCCCCAAGTTCCAAACTGGCTAGGGACTGTAGGTTTGTTCTTAAGTCAAATATGTTTGTTAGTCGGAAAAGCATGTGCAGAACAGCAGATACGTTGTTTTCCGATGTTCGGTCGAATGTGCCCGCAGTCAAAAAGATTCAGTCAAATGTGCCCGCCGCCGAAAAGTGGCCACGCAGCCTCCCGTTCGCAAGCAGGAGTCGTTCGCAAGTCGGATGTTCGTAAATCGGGGACTTCCTGTACCGCATATTTCAATGGAATAACGCATGCCATGTTTTATTAACAATTTTTGCTGAATGGTAAAAAAAAAATTAAAAATGCTATGAAATTTTTGACCACTGCTCTTAAAGCGGTAGATATTGTTTCAGGAATGGAGCCCAGTGTCTTAAGATACCATCAGTTCAAAAACACTCACGGTCGCTCATAATCAAAAGCATACATATATACATATGGGCCTGTAATCTATTTTTCCTGAAATTGTTTCTTACTGTGGTTTTCTGCCTCTTTGTAACGTCCTCTGCGAGTTCCCGAAGCTCTCCTATCCACTTTTGCTGTAAGAGGAAGACGGGACCTTAAGTTAAGAATACATACTTGAATAGAACTAGAGTTTAGTGTCACTTTAACTTGTGACAACACTCTATGGGCTTGTTCACACTAGCAGCTCCTTCAAAAATAGATCCTTACTCAGATTGCATTGTCAGAAATTTGACATTTTAATCCCCTCAATGCCACACCACTAGGGTTGCCACTTTTTCTTCAAGCCAAACCCAAACACTTTAGCGGCACACAGACAATTGTATTATTAACATACACTATATAGGATTGTAATAGACCTGGGACACCTTTGGGTAGAATAGTAATGTGCAGGGCCGGTGCAAGGATTTTTGCCAACTAAGGCGAAGGTGCATTTTGCCCCCCCCGCACGCGCGCACGCGCGCACGCATGCACACACACCATACATTATATCTGTGCTTCATTAAGCTTTATTGGTTATGATGCTTAAAGTGATTGTTTAACTTAGTTATATTTTACAGAGAAAGATAGCATAGATGGCGTTATTCTGCATTGCGTTGTATATAATGTATTATTGCTGGGATTTGTAGTCCTCTATAGCTGGTGGTATTCTCCATTGCGCTGTATAATGATTATACTGTGCAATGCAGATTACCACTGACCAGTTATAGAGGAACTACAAATCCCAGCAATAATACATTATACAGCACAATGGAGAATACCAGCAGCTATAGAGGAACAACAAATCCCAGAAATACATTAGATAAAACGCAATGCAAAATACCAGCAGTTACAGAGAACTACAAATCCTAGCAATACATTGTATAAAACACAATACAGAATACCAGAAGTTACAGAGAACTACAAATCCCAACAATACATTATATAAAACGCAATGCAGAATACCAGCAGTTACAGAAGACTACAAATCCCAGCAATAATACATTATACATGCTGCTTAATATATTATTGCAGGGATTTGGTGTTTTTTAAACAGGAAACTTTAAAACAGGTCCCCCTCACCTGATTCTGAAGCCTTGTAAGTCGCCCGGGTGGATCGTGACAGAGGAGGACTCAGGAAATACTGCGGCGGTGGAGAGTGCGGAGGAGGAGAGGAGGAGGGAGCGGAGCGGACAGATCCCCTGCTAAACAAGTAGATTCCACCCCATGTGAAAGAAGCCTTGATAACAAACAGCAACACAGGCAGGCCACTTGCCCTCTGGATAATTTACCCCCCTTCATGACCATTTTTTGCGATACAGCACTGCATTATTTTAACTGACAATTGCTTGGTCGTGCAACATTGTACCCAAATAAAATGTATGTAATTTTTTCCCCACAAATAGAGCTGCATTTAAATAAATAATAATTAAAAAAAAAAATGGAAAAAAATATATATTTTTTACTTCCTGCAATAAAACATATCCAATAAAAAATGTAACAAATCGAATTTCTTCAATAGTTTAGGCCAATATGTATTCTTCAACATCTTTTTGTAAAAAAACATCCCAAAGAACTTTTATTGCTTGGTTTGCACAAAACTTATAGCATATAAAAACGATGTGATGTATTTATGTATTTTTTATTTATTTTTATATTTTTACTAGTAATGGTGGTGATCAGCAACTTGACAGCGGGACATGCTAATGCCATAATGTACTGCAGAGACAGTGCCACCTATACCACCAATGCCATAATGTACTGCATACAGTGCCACCCTTGCAATGCCACCAGTGGCATATTGTGCTGCAGACAGTGGGTGGCACTGTCCCTGCAGGCAGCAAATGCGTTATGGGCCATAACGCATGTGCTACCTGCAGACAGTGCCACCCATGCGGCCAATGCCATATTGTGCTGCAGAAAGTGCCACCCATGATGCTAATGCCATAACGCCATATGGCATTGGCCACATAGGTGGCACTGTTAGCAGGTAGCACATGCGTTATGGTATTAGCGTCATGGGTGCCACTGTCTGCAAGTAGCACATGCTTTATGGGCCATAATGCATGTGCTCCCTGCAGACAGTGCTACCCATGCGGTCAATGCCCTAACATACTGCAAACAGTGCCATCCTTGCCATGCTGCCCTACAGTGCCACCAATAATGCTAATGACATAACGCAATATGGTAATGGCCGCATGGATGGCACTGTCAGCAGGTAGCACATGCGTTATGGCATTAGCGTCATGGGGTGGCACTGTCTGTAGCACAATATGCCATTGGCAGCATGGGTGGCACTGTCTGCAAGTAGCACGTGCCACAACACATGTGCTACCTGCAGACAGTGCCACCCATGCTGCCAATGTCATAATGTTTACATGCTGCAGTGCTGCAGACAGTAGATCTTGAATACCCCCCCCCAAACAAGTACATACCTTATCCTGGCCCCAGGAGTCCCTTCCTCCTTGATCCTGCTGACTGTAGGGCTGACTGTGCTGCTGCCTGCCTGGACTTGCTGGAGTGTTTTTTTTTTCTTCTGCCACTGCTTTTTTTCCTTCTTCTGCAAGTGCTTTTTTTCTTCTGCCACTGCTTTTTTCCTTATTCTGCAACTGCTTTTTAATTTTTTCCCCTGTGCAACTTCTTTTTTCTTTCTAATTCTGCTGCTGCTTTTGTATATTCTGTCGCTGCTTTTTTTTTCTGCCGCTGCTTTTTTAAACTTCTCTTCCGCGCCTGAAATAGAGAAAATAGTCCCGTGTCCAGCTGCCACCTACTGCAGGAACGGATCCAGGTACTGTGCAAAAAAAAACAAAAAACGTAGAAAGCAAGCGGGGGGGGGGGGGTTTGGGGGTTCAGAGCTGGACGGATGACTAACGGTCAGGGCTGTGGTCCGTGGGGTTTTTTTTTTTTTCAAATACCAAACTGTCGTGGATGCCCAGTACAGGGCCAGCTGTACTGGCCTATCAGCGACCCTGTACATCAGACTTCTCATCCCTTTTTCCCCCACTTCCCTCCCCCCCAACCTTTAGTTCTTTGTTTCGGTTCGTCAATATTGCTGCCTTTCACCAGTTGTGAGGATAGTTTATTGATGTTACTGTAAGCCTTACTAATTGCTTTTTTTCTCCATTTCCATAGGGGACAAAAAGATCCATCTACACAGCTATTTGCTGCAATAGGGTCCCCTACAAGATTGGATCTGTTGAGATGTAACACATTTGGGAAATGGAGCTATAGATCATCAAATGTGGATCTTGGTTGTTTTTCTGCTAGGCAAAATTACCCTTCATGTACCTACACACTTGGGGAAACGCCATCTCTACAATTTTTCTCTGGACCAAAAAGGTATTGTGTCTACACATGTAGATATGGGTTGACATTTGGTTAGGGCAGGTCATAACTGGGGCTCTTTTTCTCTTTGTTTTTATATGTTAGTACAGAGCCAGTGGGTCTATTAAGACTCCAACGGGGATTCAGGTATACTCGGGATTCAGATTTGGACAGGACGTGACTCGGTTGTTGCCGCACCGGAAGAACCTGGGCCCATTCACTTCCCATTCCTCTGGTAATTTCTCCTTTTATATATATGGCATTTATACACATTTTTAGTTGTTCAATATAATCTGTACACTAACCGATACATACTAGACATATCCAACTTTAAACTAGGGGGCCCTCTTCTTATGTACCCTTGCGGTCTTTTGATCGTTCTCACATTATCCGCCCTATGAAAACAAGCAACCAATAGAAATAAACATACAAAAAAGTCTCCTCTTTTCAACCACTGGACACTGACATGGAGATATATTTAATATGGCGGTCTCTGATCATAACATCAGTACAGGTCCCCTTGCTATATTTGTCCCCCTGCTCTGCCTTGCTCACAAGTTGAGGGACCTTAGACTAAGGGCCACATTTTTTTTCCTCTCTTATAGGGTAACAGTCCCTGTGAGGCAGATTGCTGGCCCCATCCGCACAACTGCATCCGCAGCCTCTGCGGTGGCTGTCCAGAGATAAGATATACAAAAAAAATTAAATACAATTGAAAATACAACATGATTTTTTGTTCTTGTTTGCTTTTGACCAGGGCTTGAGGAGCGCTCAGACGCAAACCCTATCCCCATATAATTCCATAACCAGTTGTCCAGATCCAGAATATTATATGGTTCGGTATGCTATCCATTTGCCATGTGTTAAACCAGTTAACTAGTTCTAGTCTGAAACTCACACTATATGTACAGTTTTCCGTCTTATCATTTTTTAGTGCAAATAGAACTACGATTTGTACTACTCACTCGTGGCCCCTGATGACGGTCTACAACCAGAGACGCGTTGGGCATACACATCATCTACTAGGAGAGTTTTCTGTCTATTTGCCATCTATTTGTGGCACACATACTGTTTTATTGTTATTGTTTTGTACCTGTATATTTGTTGTTTTTACATGCACCTTGGGTGCTTGCTGCGTGCATTATCTTCAAGTGCCAGTATATGTACTAATTCCCAATAAAACACCTATTTTTTACCTTGATACTTTGTTTGGCCTCTAAAATCCCACTCAGGGGGAGAAACTCTCTTTTTGTCTAATGATTGAGGGATGTGGCCAATACAAATGCTGCAAATGAGTCAGTGAGTACCTCTTCCTTTTTCACATGCAGCAAATGGGTAACTATGCAAATTATATTTAATTAAAATTTTCTTCTTCAGTAATGTGTAGAAGCAATATTTGTTTATTTGTGTATTTTGTTACAGCAGCATCATAAACCTCAAGGGGTTGAAACGTGTCAGAATTTGTTGCATACGTGTACATTATATATGTTTACTTGTATGACAATCTTTATGCTTGCATTGCTGTATGTGTACACTGTACAATATTTTATATACCAGAGCTCATATCTCAACTGTTTAATGAATTTCTACTTTATACAATAAAATATTTTATGATACACCTTGATTCTATATACTTTTTTACCTGCTGCCTAAAAACCCCATTGGGGGATTCTTCCATATTTCACTAATGAAATTCTAACCCAATTGGATTTTTGACCGGAACCCATCTCCACCCAACTGGCGCCCCACCCAAAGAAACTCTTGGGGGCGGAGTAAGTTCTTCCAAAACCACCAATAACCGGTTTTAAGTAATTAACCTTTCTGGGACTGACTTAGCAATTGATCAAGTTTCCGTCTTGGAACTAGGCCTCACCTTCTGTCCGACACAGAAAATTGATCAATTTGAAATTTTAAAGGATATCAATTTATTTTCATGTAAGTTGATGTTCCACATTCTTTTTGACAAACCGAAATCACAAATTTCTACTTTTCCCCCATTCAATCCTTTATAGAAAGAGATGACTATCAATTATATAAAAAGCGATGGAGGAGCTGAAGGAGTTGTGGGAGGAGGGACACTTTGACGAGGTGGACCTTATGGAGGCCGACTCCTTTGAGGGGGGCCCCTTGGTTCCATCATGGTCCTGTGTCCCTGCTCCCCTGGTCTCATCACCTAGTGACTACAAGCCCAAATCCCGGGCTTTCCCTGCCTTACAAGGCAACCCTAGTGTCTGGGCCTTTATCAGAGAAATGACGGCTGACATTCGTAAAACAAAAATGGAGGGATTCACCTCTTGATAATTTAACTGAGTCACAAAGGAAAGCCCTTTTATCTTTACAAATTAGACCAATGGCTAATTATCAAGCCATCTGACATGGGTGGGAATCTTGTCGTTATGGACAGCGGCCGATCACATGGTTATGCAACTTCTGCAAAATCAGGATTGGTACAAAAAAATACCTGAGAGTCATGTCAATTACACCACTGCTCGTTATGGACAATTGATAGCACTGCTTATCATCAAGGCTTGATCACTAAATCCACCTGGGAATTTCTTAACATTCCATTCCCCCAAGACACCAACTAAGTATGCACTTCCCAAAATTCCCAGAATTGGTGGACAACTAAGACCCCACGTAGAAGGTTTATCGTCCTACCTCCAGGACACCAGTTATCTCCTCAGGGTCCTGGATGGCCTTCCATGTCCCTGAGGGTGCCTAGTTGGTGGCGCTTGACGTGGAGGCCCTTTTCAACGCCATTCCCCACTATTTGGGGGTTGGAGTTGTGGAGGGCTTTCTGTTTGATAGTAGTGAAGCACCTGTTGCCTACAACAGGTTCATTATAAATCTTTTACGATGTATTCTTACCAACAACTTTTCAACAAATTTTTCTTTTTGGACGCTCCCACTACCTTCAGATACAAGGAGTGGCTATGGGGACCCGTTGTGCCCCCAGCTATGCAAACCTGTTTCTGCGGGGTGGGAGCCTGACTTTTTCAAGATATGCAGCAGGAAGTGAACAGGACTTATTGTTTTTTGACAGTCTTAAACCCAATCAATTCAATTTGAGTTTTACCATGGAAAAGAGCCAAAGTAATTTGACCTTTTTGGATATACAGATATATGTCAACTCTCAAGGTGTAATTGGCACGACTCTATATCAGAAACCATCCGCTGGCAATTCACTGTTGCACGCCACAAGTTCCCACCCAGCTCCCTTAATAGCAAGTGTGCCTTATGGGCAATATTTAAGGCTCAGACGAAATTGAAGTGAAACTGCACATTTCGAGATTGAGGGTAAGACCCTGCAAAAAAGACTTCTACAAAGAGGATATAGCAAAAAATGCCTCAAAAAGGTTTATCCAAAGGCCAAGAATTTAGAACGGTCCTTTTTAATACACGGTCCCAAGAAAGTAAAATCCAACAAAGGAGTAAGTTTAATCACTCGCTTTTCAGGGCAACATCAACAGATGCGTATTTTACTACAAAAAACTGGCATCTCCTTATGGGAGACCCCGGCGTATCCAAACACCTTAAAGAATACCCTTTATAATATTTATCCGTCTATCTCCCTCTCTATTAGCTTTTAGAGGATCCCTGAAAACCCTCCTCTTCAGAGAAGCCTACCCTTCCCACACCTAGCAACTGCATTTTTCATTTGAGTCCATCTGATCATCCCCCACAGCTAACTACCCTTTGTTCCACTTGACCCTCCCTTCTAGATTGTAAGCTCTTGGCAAACTGTTGGCGCTATATAAATCCTGTATAATAATAATAATAATAATAATACCCTGAAATTAATTTTAAACAATCAAAATCACTTAGGGACTGTATAGGCCACAGTCATTTTACCTCTACCCCTAGGAATGAAGGGGACCAGACTCTGCCACAGATGTGGCTTTTGCTGGTATATCTATGCATTTGGTTTTACCGGATGGTCATTTATTCAAGCCCAAATTCTTGGTGACATGTCAATCAGTTGGAATTGTATATATCATGATGTGCGAGTGTCAAGCCTATTACATTGGGAAAACCAAACGTTCATTTTTCAACAGAATTAGGGACCATGACTCTTTAGTACTTAAGAAAAAAATGGAGACACCGATTAGCCGCCACATGGGCCTTTGCCATAACTTTAACAAATCTATGATGTGTTTTTTTTGCCTTGGAGCATGTTCCCCCAACTGAGAGAGGGGGTGATTTTGACAAAACTCTCTTACAACGAGAAGCCAAATGGATCTATAACCTAGGTGCTTTGCAGTATCCTTGGTTGAATGATGCCCTGAGCTTCAAACCCTTTTTATAGGAATGTTCTTTTTTTTCTTCCCCTTTTGTTACCCATGATTTCTTTGTTTTTGTCTTTTGTTTGTTTATTTTTCTTATTTTTACATAATTGTATTGGGTTTATCCCACTGCATTACTGTACTTACTGTAATTTTTGGAGGTTGCCTAGATTATTACTGTATATCCTATTAATACTACTATTTTAACTATCGTAGTGAACTGTCCTACATTAATCTATTTAATTCAATTTGTATTCATTAGGACTGATTTTTATTACAGCCCAGGTTTGGTTTATCTTTATGCACGAGATGTTGGATTTGTGTGCTTCTTTCATTGGTTCTTTCCTGCTCTTGCTTGTACGGACTCCTAGAGCTTTTAATCAATGTGCCCCATCTGTTCTGCCTTTATTTGGTTGGTCTCCATGATGCTACACTCGCTGGTCAACACAGCTTTACTTACACACCATCAGCCAGCTATTTGGTCGTGGCTAACACCAGGGACTTTGTTCCCATCTTTTATGTCCACTCCATGCAGTTCTTACCCCATCTCCAATGCTTTCCATTCAGGCACTGGCAAGGGGATTTTCCAACATGGCGAATGCTGTTTAACAAGAGTATCCGTGTCATTACACTCTGCTGTTTCCCGCAGGCCATGCATGTGTGGTGAAGTTTCCCCTATACGTCCTAGTGACGTCAGACAATGCAGCGCTGGACAGGGATATAAACGGTGCGGTTGCCGATTATCCTCTGTCATCCCCACGGAGGTGAGGTCAGAGACTCAGAGACCATATCCCTCCCATTGATTATGCTCACTCTTCATTTGTTAATACCGAAGAGTGTTTAGGTGAGTTCTCTGTCACCTAATCATCCCCTCCAAATTTTGAAAACGGTGTTTTCTATGTCCTTACTCTTTTGTGTATATTTTTTTATGTAAATTGCATATTTATCCTATACTGTTGTCAGGACCTGGACTTGAACCTGGGACCTCGGCTGTGTCTGGCAGTGAACCTTCTCACTGAGCTATCTGGGATGCTGGACAGCTCCCTGTCTGATCTGCTGGACAAACCCATCTGATCCATTGGAAATTCCTGCCTTGTCTCTTGATTGCCTTGAACCCCTAGCTCCTCCCATTAACTTCTTATAAAAGCCTTGTCTCAGCACTTCCCCATTGTCAGGTTATTGTGCCTTCCCAGCCAGTGCCTTGTGATTTGTCTGCTCTGCTGCTATTGTATCTGCAACCACCTGTGTTTGACCTTCGGCCTGTTCCTGGACTTCTCTACTGCCTGATCCCAATCTGCAACCACCTGTGTTTGACCCTTGGCCTGTTCTTTGACTATTCTTCTGCTTGATCCTTATCTGCTACTGTACCCCGGCTTGCTCACATCCTGGTGGGGCAAACTTGAGGACCGCGACCTGGTACTAGCTTGCAGCTAAATCCATCTCCACCATTAGGAGCTCTGGGGAAAACCAGTTGGTACTTAGATTCCGCACCTCAGGGGAGCCTGTATCATCTGCCAGAAGTGACTGCCTGTTCTGCCACTGCTATAGCAATTGGCCTCTGAGCCTGACACCTGATCGTGACAACTGTATATGCCAACATGTAACATTATATATATATTTTTAATGTTCAATGTGAGTATTCATTTCCTTATTTCTTTTGTTGCCTGCAGCACAATGGACGCCATGATTTAATCTCCTGAAGAAGCTCATCTGAGCGAAACATGTAGAGAAGATTGGTATTGTCTGTTTAACTGCTACTTTTGAGGAACAATTCATTTAGGATGTGGTTTACTCTCATGTTTTATCCAATCTTTTGTAATATAGCCATTATACATTTCTATTTGGTTGATCAGTAATTTCTGGTTGCTACGTTAATTGACACCTTAAAAGCCCTAATGCCGCGTACACACGATCACTTTTTGTGATGAAAAAAAAACGACGTTTTAAAAAACGTCATTTAAAATGATCGTGTGTGGGCAAAACGTCGTTTTATGTCTTCAAAAAAAAACGACCAAAAAAAAATTTGAACATGCTTGAATTTTTTGTGTCGTTTTTCAAAATGTCATTGTTTGTGTCATAAAAAGTGATCGTGTGTGGGCAAAACGACGTTGAAAACCCACGCATGCTCAGAAGCAAATTATGAGACGGAGCTTTAATGGAACAGAGTGCCGTCGAACGTGGTGTATGTCACCACGCTTTGCTAGAGCATTTTGGAAAAACGATGGTGTGTATGCAACGTCGTTTTGGAAAATGAAGTTTGAAAAACTTTGTGTTGTTTCGTGAGATAAAATGACGTTCGAAGGAACCCGAACGTCGATGCGCAGGCGCCGTATAGGGCCGCACCGACGTTCGGGTTCCTTCGGCATCTCGTGACGCGCTGTATGTGCCGGGCTGAGGGGACGTCAATCACAGCCTGTGATTGTAAACGCCTAGTACCGCGGGATCGCCGGATCGGAAAAAAGGTTTCTACAGAAAAAAAAAAAAAAAACACTGCATACTGCCGGTCGGGTGGGTGGGCTACATGCCCTGCTAGAATTTTTTTGGAGGGTGAACCTCCACTTTAATATTGGGATGTGGTGTCTGATATTTGAACATTAATTTCTACTTTTTTCGAAGATCTTACACTGATAGGATGCGAACCCATGTGAGTACTAGATCCAGCATACTGCATATATTCATATTGCTTTTGCACATTATACTACACTCTGTAGTTACTTAGCAATATCATTACTGATTTAAAATACATATATATCTACACTTATTAACAAATAACAGCACTGGCACATACAATCACACTGACCTTCACCTATTCACACATACTTTCTTTCACTTCTGCTTATGCCACTTGATTTGTTAGTCTTCTTTCTTTTGTTTTTTCACTTTTCACTGTACATATTGCTCTTTCTCCTCACTTTCCTCTCCCATTTTTTTCACATTATTGTACACACACTTATACTCCCAAACTCATACACGGTGCACTAATATGCACTCTGTACTTATAAACCCATACACACACATCACTTTCTGCACCACACATTTTTCTGTCATTCTTTTCAATCATTTCATCCACTAGCAGCATGTTCACATTGAATTCACTTATATATTATACCTACCATGTCTATGGTTTTGGTATATTTAAAAACAACAATAACATGATATTCTGATTTTAGTATCAACAATACCTCCATACTCCACCATATTCCTTTATACATATTTATGCCAAGATCTTATTAGTACACAATTACTTTACATTCTTATTATAAACACATATTGAATCATTATGGGTGTCGTCTGTTTTTCCTAGCCCCTCCCTCTCGCAGGTCTACACCGTGACTCTCTGCAAGCCTATGTTTTGATGACTCCTGCCTGGAGAGATGGGGGACGTTTTTCATGGGGATATCCGGATCCTTTGTCTGCACCACGGCCATCATCTCTGGTTACATGTCATCTCTCTTATGCTTTGAGCGGTAAATATATCCCCACTACTTGTACTATGGGTGCCAGCATTTTGCTAGAATGTTAGTATCCTAACATACTTTTTTTGACATCTTTCCAGAATACAAATCCCCCTGAAGAGGACCAATTTGTGGTTGAAACGCGTCGGGGTATTCTTATGGAAGCTACTTAATCAATGGTACTATATATATATTCCATTGTATTATTTAATTTTTAATCATTGTTGAGATAGGTCTCAAACTGTCTGTAACCTGAATTAATTTTTAATATTACAACTATCTGCGTCTTCATCTTTATTACTTGTGATACATAAACCTAGTAAAGATCTCTTTTACACATTTCCATGTCTTTAGAATTTAATATACTTTATACAGTATGTCGCTTAAAAGCCCCCTGGGGGAATTTTTCCATTTTTGTCTGTACAATCTTTTGTAATAAAGCTATTATAAATTTCCATTTGGTTGATCAGTAATTTCTGGTTGCTACCATAATTGACACCTTAAACGTCCCAAGGCCTGTGATCTCCATTCTTCCCCTAGTATTTTACCTTCCTTGGATCTTTATTTTAATATTCAAATATACGAGAGAGATAGTCTGTAGGCTGAAATCCACTGCAATACACTGGGGATTTTGTTCTGTTTATGGCAGGTAGCATAGGATCTGACCACCTGTAGTATGCTGCATTTGATCAGTCCTTGGGCAGAACTGGCAAAAGAAGCTCATGAGTTTGCAGCAGGAGGGAATAACATCCCTGAATCAAACTTTGGAAAAAACTGCTGCAGAAAGCTTATGACAAGCACAAAACAGAAAAAAAGAGCACACAGGCTTTGGTGCAATACATTTTTGTAATAAAAAACTCGATAAAGATGCACTCACAAGCAAAGAAAATCAGCTTATTGATCACATCTCCCCACCATAGACCTACAGATGTGATGAAGGACAATCCAAAAAAAACATTTCTTTAATGGATGTCTAAAGAGACCTCTGTACTAAAACAAAAACAAAAAAAGTAAGAATAATAAAGACAAGATTTGCACAAATCCACTGTTATGAGAGACCAATACTGAGTGATTGGGATTACATATGGGCTAAATGATGGTGCTAACCTCCAATTCCTTATTAAGTCCCCCCTGGGCTCATGGTATCTGGTATAAGGGATACTGTATCATATTTCATATACAATTATTTTTTACACATTTTATAATTTAAATATTTACATACATGTTTTATTATTTTTCCTTGTAGGGCCATCCCTGCCCTGCTCTAGCAAACAAAGGCAGGTGCCAATGCGCCACTCAGAACAAATATGATAATGTGCTGAAATAAATACCTGGCACAGTTGCCAATACTCTGCATGGCTGTGATTGTTCTCGCAAGAATGTGTCGGCATTGCCCTGATGTACACGCTTCTGCATGTTGGCACAGGTGCGCTCACTCGTCTACACCTACTCAATCCCACTTCCAGAAATTATACCAAATGCCCTTTATAAGAATGAGAGCAGTGACAAAAGGTTGCTGGATAGTCTTTAGAAAAAACACCACACTGCATTCCTGTGCTCATGGGAAGGAAAAAACTAATAAATGAACTGTCTCTGGGTAGTATCAAAGAAATCAACAGTTTATTCAGTTTCACTTAGGATAAATATCCAATCATAAAAGACTGCAATAAAATGATAAAAGTAGTAAAACACTTGAGGCGTCCCCTGTGATCCTTGAACGCTACCTCAAAACTGGAACTCCTCCAGGGGACAGACAATCCGGTGTGCGAGGGCCCTCCAACACACAGGACGCAGAAACCTGCCGCAATGTTTGCCTGTACGGGGGATCCAGGAAGCTCCGTGCAGAGCTGGGAGATGACGTCAGTGCCGTCAAAAATGTCCATCCTAAGGCTGAAGAAACAGCTACACAATGTTATGCAGTGGAGAGACCTTTTCCGGACTGGAAAGACGGCTGTACTCTGCTGAGCTCTAGTGGAGAAAGCCTCAAGGTGCACCCACTGTTTCAGCTCCCAAAGCACGTCACAAAGTCTGCCTTGCTAGAGGGACTGTTTTAAGGCCTGCTTAACTGCTAGTGTGTTCCCATGTTCAAAAGGACACAACGGGGGTCAAGTGCATAAAAAAGAGGTGCCTTGACAACATGTTTCGTGCATTGTGCGCTTTTTCAAAGTCCTAATTATGTTCAATCTGTTCATGAGTTTATATTATCCCCACATCTATTAACCCATTTAGCGCTGGAGTGTTATTTGCTGTCTTTAGCTCACCCGTTGTCCATGCGTCTGTGTATTCTGTACTTTTGGACTTCTTGTTACCGAGCGGGCTTGCCTTTGGACTGCCCTGCTTCCCAACTCCTGGTTTTGACCCCAACTTGCTTAAGGAACTCTTCCTCTGTGCATGAACCTGGCCTGCTCTCCTGACTATGCTACTACCACATTTCCCGATTGATCCTCCATTTATAACACTGGCTCTGATCCTGATGACGCCTTATTAGTCCTGCTTCTGACCACCTTTCCTGCCTCGGGAGCCTTCCTCCTTTTGGCCTCTGCCCTAATCCTGCTATACCTCTGAAGTTCCAGTGTTCCTGCCACAAAATTAGACAGATCAGGTGAGAACCTAGCCAGATGCCTCTACAAACAATTCTCTGCGAATCTACCTAACTACATCCATGCTTAATTCTAGCCCTGCATTCCTTGTTTCCACCTCCAGGAGTGCTTGGCTGCTGCCCCAGTCCTGATATACCTCTGAAGGTTCCAGTGTTCCTTCTGCCAGCCAAAACAGATCATCTGAGAACCCCCCTCTACAAGCAATCCTCTGCAGATCTAAGTAATGGTAACGGTGCTTCTTTGAGCTCAGCACTCTGCACCTTTTTCAATCTACAGGGGTTCTCAGTGTTTAACTGCAAGGGAAACCCTCGTCACTTTGGTCTTCAACCAGATATGCGACAGCAGGATTGGCAATGCATGCTGGGTAAAAAAAACTTGCAACTGGGAAGGGGGACCTCTTTTGGAATTCACAGGGGTACCCACATTTATTGTAAGACTCCATTTCAATCATGTTTAGTCCATTTTGCCAATTCCATGGCCACAGATTACCCCTTCTTCCTCAGAATGAGGTTCTACAAACCCCCACACATCCAACATCTGTATGCTAGGTTGGTACTTTAACTGTTTCCCTTCCATAATATCCATGGATTACTGGGCGTCAAGGGTGTTCGACTGGCTGTAGGTGGCCCAATATATGTTTGAGGTTCTAGCCTGTGCTTGTGTGTGTGTGTGTTGGGTCACAACATCACCTTTTTCAAGTGCAAAGATATTAGACTGTGCTATGGTATCACCTTTGTCTCCCATTGTAGCTGGTACAGTACCTCCAGGGAACTGGTCCCTTCTGTTTGCAGAACCAGATGAATGTCTTACTTTGACTGGGTATGCGTGTAAGCATGTGCTTTTACTTTCGACAACAAGCATGCATTTGCATACAGGGGAGTGCATTTGATGGGCATGCACACAGGTAAAGGGGATATTTAAGCTCTTTCCTTGGAGGCCAGTGCTGTAACTTCTTGTAAAGGCTCATACACATGGTAGGACATCCAACAAAAGTTCCCTTGGATTTTTGTCCTAATTGATTTGTCCGGTCACACCCATAGCATACACACAGTCCGACTTTTCTGCAAACTTTTCTAAAACTTTCCCATCATCACGTGGTTTTTCTGCTCTTTTCTGCTCTTTACTGACACCCTTTGGTTAACTTCTGCTATTGTTGGTTGATTTTAACATTGGTTCTGAGCATGCGCATTTGTAATTTGTCCAAAAGTCTGATGGTTTGCTGTACACACGATCAGACTTTGCACCATCGGACTTTTGTTGCCTGAAAGTTGGTCCGGTCGCAGACTTAACTTTTTGTCCGATGAAAGCCAAAAAAGTTGGTCCGATGGAACGTACACACGGTCGGACAAATGCGAAAAGTTCCGGATTTTGATGTTGGTTGGGCAAAAGTCCGACCGTGTGTACGGGGCTTTAGCCATCATGTTCTTGAGATTGGTGATTTTTGCCTTGCTTGTTGCTAGCCCACATCACCCAACCCTGCTTTTGTCTCCTTTCTCCAGAGACTTTTACAGGTCAGTAAGATGCATACAATATGTTAAATGCACATACAATCTTTTGGAAAGTTTGTTGTTTTAAATTAAAGGTCTGGGAAAATGGCCTATATACTTGACCCTACTGAAATAAGCAAAATCAGCCAATGATTATCTAATACCTTAGTACAATTAATGGGCCATCTACTGTATATTTGTGATTGTGTGTAGAAGTTGTCATTTTCAGGTTAAGGCATTACCTAAAGGTAGTGTTACTATTTTTTATACTATACACTGGTGCTATAAACATATTTAATCTGACTTGAACATTAGTGCACAGCAACAGTTTACCAAAGGACATTTTGTTCTACTCAACCAAATCAATTAAAGTTATGCTTTCCTACAATGTCAGACATTTGTGAATAAACCAGGTTTTCAGATGTGATATTTAGCAACTCAGTGCTTTTCTGTTCCAAGAACACAGATAATGGCAGACTCATTAATCAATACATTACAGAAATATTTAACAAGGAGGACTTTTGAAATAACCCTGATAAATACCCTGTCTTGCTACTCTAATAACATACAGTATTTATATTGTAAAACTGACGTATTTTAAAAGGCCAAAAGGATAATTTTTCGTTTCATTTCATTGTACTTTTAAAATGAAATTTTTCATTTTATTACAAAGGCCCTAACATTTATCCATTTTTCAAAACATTGGGCAGCTGCATATAGTGGCAGTGATTTATTATTTCTATATGAAAGGATAGTTAGTCACGTGGAGTAAAGTTTAAAGTGGAAGTCGAGGTATCAAAATAGAAGAGAGCTCAGAGACATTTCTGACACATGCAGTAAAACTTCCACTACTAAAAATAAATAGTGAGAGTACTATTACAACAACAGGTCCTACTTCATAAGCTGCAGCTCAAGAGGTGGGTTTTTTGTAGAAGTTCTGACTTGCTGGTATGCAATATACTTGAAGGGTCAGAATCACTGACATTTTATTGAGTTGTCACTGCTGTAGTTCATAACAAATGTTATACAGATTGGGACGGATATTTAGTACTGGATAGATTAAGATTAGTGGTTGCAAAGTATAATACGTGAATCATCAATCGCGTTAATAAAGTGGCCATTTACACCTAAGGGCTCTTTCACACGGGCGGACCGTTCAGATCCGCCTGCCAGTTTTTTAGGCGGATCTGAACGGACGCTCCGTGCTCCTCTAAGGAGCCACAAATGTCAGCGGTGACATTTTTATGTGTTTGTGTCACTTCTAAAGTCCCACCCTTGAGGGGGTATTCCTTGTTGTGCCTGCTGACATCCGACCCGCTCCGATCCGCCAAAGTGTGATGGAGGAAAAAGCTACTTTTCCATCCATCTGGTGGATCGGATGAACACAGACCGTATGTCCCCCCATAGGGGAAAGCGGAGAAAAGACAGGCTGGTCCCTGCACAGGGTGCGGGGACCACCCTGTCATCCGCCGGCTCAGCGAGGATCAACGGAGCGATCCCCACCGAGCAAGCGAAGGTTCACGGGGCAGATCATTACTGATCCGCCCCATGTTAAAGAGCAATGTGCATTGGGATAACACAGCTTATTCACTTTGAATTGTCTGCCGAGGCACCAGAACACAGTGAAAACTGAGTATTTTTTAAAGGGGCAATGCACCACAATGAGTCAGGATGTTCTGCAGTCTGAATGCCCTAAGGCAGTGTTTCTCAACCCTTCTAGTGCTGCGACCCCTTGATAAAATGTCCCAAGTTGTGGGGACCCCTAAGGCCCTGTACACACGAGGAGACATGTCCGATGAAAACGGTCCGCGTACACACCATCAGACCAAAATCCCCGCGGACAGAGAACGCGGTGACGTGGCGGTGACGGTGACGCGGCGATGTGCTCAAACACAGAAGTCCAATGCTTCAACGTTTGTGTCAAATCAATTCGAAGCATGCGGGGGATTTCTGTCTGATGGTTGGGCGTACTAACCATCGGACATGTCCGACGGACAGGTTTCCAGCGGACAAGTTTTTAAGCATGCTTAGAAACTTTTGTCCGCTGGAAACCTGTCCGCTAGGCCGTACACATGATCGAACATGTCCGCGGAAACTGGTCTGCGGACCAGTTTCCGCGGACATGTCTCCTCGTGTGTACGCGACCTAACAGTAAAATTATTTTCGTATCATGGATTGTCGGGAACCAAAGCAAGATAAGTTATTTGTGCCCCTAACCCACAGACATTTAGCACTCCCTGAGTCCCTTGTTCTTGTACGGCAGTGGTTCTTAACCTTGTTGGAGGTACTAAACCCCACCAGTTTCATATGCACATTCACCGATCCCTTCTTAATTGGAAAAATAAAATATGATTTTTTCAAATTCAAAACATAGGTATATATTTATACATAGGTGCACAAAATGAACAATAACATTAAGAACAAAGAACAAAACCATGATTAAAACATGATTTTCACACAAAAACATAATAATGAATATTTACTAAAAAATTGTGAAAAAAAGAGTATAAAAGGTGCCCTTCCACCTTCTCACACCCCATTGCTCCAAAGAATAAACAAAAAAAGAAGAAAAGAGACCCTAAAGCAGCTACTTTAAATAAATAAATAGTGATGTAAAATAATTCTTGTTCACTCAGAATTATTTTACATCACAATGAATATTTACTGCAAATCAGTGAGACTTCTGCTGTTATCTTTCAGAGACCAGTTCAGAAATGCGCAGCTTTACCTTTAAAATCCTTTCTAGATTTCTAGGTTTGGTATATAAGGTATATATCATATATATATATAATGTTATATATCATTTACTTACTTAATAAGCCACTACCGTTCAGAATCAGACAGAATGTTTATCCGTCGCCAGTCCACATGCCCTACTAGTGGTCCTGGACCTCCGGCGCTCAGGCTGCTCTCCCCCAGTCCCAGACACACTGCCAGTGGCCCGGCAAGCAACATTACTCGTCTGAGTCTCTCAGTCTCACCTGCTCTTCCGAATCCTGTCTGTCCACGATATGCGCCGCGGGATGCCGCCACTGCCCTCAGTACCATTGCCACGGTTGGTGAAGTGATCTGGACCATGGAGGAGATGATGCCGGCGTCGGGGTGACAACGAGGCAGAGGCGGGAGACTGCAAGCGCATGCGCCACCCGCCGTGATCACAGAGAGGCCAGCTCATGCCAGGCCACATGACCTATTCACCCAATGACAGCACGCCGGCCATTGTCGACACTGAACATGGCGGCCGGTCTGGTGCACAGACACAGTGAATACAAATTAATAGACACGCTACGCCAGTGTGTATAGGTGTGTGTCCTGACCTCCGCCGAACCCACGAGACTGACTCACCGAACCCCCGGGGTTCGATTGAGCCCAGGTTAAGAACCACTGTTGTACGGTATTAAAACCTTTATGGTACATTTTAGGATGTACTACTCTCTTTGTTCTCCTTTCTTTTTCTTTATGCAAATGTTTTGTTTTTTTCCCCCATCCCTCTCTCTAGCCTACATTTTTTATTATTTCTCTCCCTTTTTCTAGCTTATATAGATCTGGGTCACATGCTCAGTCACATGCTGCACTGGGCAATCACAGCCATGCCATTGGTAGGCATGGCTGTGATGGCTTCTAGCACACACAAGTAAAACAAATGGCGATTGGCTGCCGTGCAGCGCAGCGTTACATAGCCGAACTCCGAACCCGAACTTTCAGCAAATTATTCGGGTTCGGGTCCAGAAAAAAAAAAATTTGGTATGAACCAGAACTTTACCGTTAAAGTTAAACCGGTAAGTTTTTTGAAGTTGTAATTTTTCCCCAAATTTTGGGGAAAAATTAAGAAATTTATTTTTTTACACAAAATTGTCATAACAACAAGATATTTTTCATACACAGCATATGAATACTTGCAGTTACATTACATTCTTCTACTCCTCCTGAGTCTGACAATACCAAATTTGAGACTTTTACACAGTCTGGCCACATACAGAGGCCCAACATGCAGGGAGCACAGTCAAGCATAAATTACACATATAATTTTCTGACGACCTATCACACCTTTTGAAAATTACCCCATTTTGAAAAGCAAACACCCCAACATATATTCTATGAGGCATTGGCTGCAGATAGGTACTCAGGTACTCTGATGGGTTGGTGACAGGTACTAAGGTACTCTGGGAATATGCAGATAGGTACCCGGGTACTCTGGGCTGGAGAAAGGTAGTCGGGTACTCTGGGCTAGAGACGGATACTCAGGTACTTTGATGAGCTGAAGACATGTACTTGGTTGCTGGGTATGGGCTGGAAACAGGTACTCGGGTACTCTAATGGGCTGGTGAAAGAATACTTAGATGGGCTGGTGACAGGCAATCTTTATTACTGGGAAATCTGTGGACTGTGCTTTACACTTCAAGCAGTAACTAGCTGTTACCGCAATCTCAACACCGATCCTGTGTGAGAAGAAGGAGTTAAGGAGGAGACGGGAGGTCTCTTCCTCACAACCCTGGGCTGTGCTTGTGGGGGTCTGTGGGTGGGAGGGATTATTAAAATCTGCAAGATCCCCCTCCCCTATGTGAATGAGTATGGTGTTCGTAGTACCCCTACCCATTCACCAAAGAAGTGTAAAGAGTGAATAAAGACAGTACACAAGTTTTTGACAATTCCTTTACTAAACAGTAAAAAACAATGTTCCCCGATGACACCCCGATTTTTTTTTATCAAGGTAGAGTTAAATTTAGAGGTAATAGAGGAGGAAGGGGCCAAGAGGCAATCCTCGTAACTCTAATGTTCACTATAATCATGACTATAATGATCACTTTTATGATGCTTCTCCAGCTAGATACGGAGAGCGTCCTGGGTCTTATTATGACAATTCTCCATTATGCAAACAACCCCCGGTTTCTATCTACAATAGATTCTCCCCTCTTAGTGACTTGTGTAATAGTAATCACCAAACACGCACTAGAGTCCCCCATGGGCAGTCAATTTTTGGGCATGATCAAGCAAATCCCAACACATATGTTGAACAAGTTTTTCATGTGGACCCCCTACATCAAAAAAGGGGTCCTGACCCAAGAGAGGGACCAGAGGGGGGAGGAGAATACAAAAGAGGAAAGAGAAGGCGCATCTAAAGGGTCAAAGGGCGTATTCAATTTAAGTACAAAAGTGTTCACGCAAGAAGAGCAATCGGTTCTTGATATGGGCCTCAAATTCTCCCCCCCACCCCAAGAAGTTGGACAAATTTGGTACTTTTATTGATGTTCAGAAATACATTCGTAACCTTAATATACAGCGGTACCTTATCTCTAACCCCTACACAAGTGGGGGTAGAGCAGTCACCTCTGGGACTGTGCATTCAGGACTGTCCAACCCATCCTTGTTTAATCCGCCAGTTCCAGCGGTGCCCGCTGTTAACATCATTAGAGATTTGATCCTCAAGGATTTAGCAGAAATACCTGAGAGTCACACATGCCACCAGCCAGTGTCCAGTATTGGTCTTAGATCCTAGTGTCAGCGCAAGGACCTGTTATACGCCCAGCGGATAAGGGTGGCGGCATTGTGATTCTTGATAAGATTGATTTTGAAAAAGAAATGTATAGGATTCTTAATGAATCTAACACCTACAAAGAATTGCCAAACAATCCCACTCCTCTGAATAGGTGATGACACAAAATAATCTTAGTTTATAAGGTGCTGAATTCAGTGCAGTACTGTGCGTGATAAACCACAATAGGTGATTATCTGACTAAATGACAATGTCCAGCTCTTTCGAGCATGTGCAATTGTGTACTACTATGTGCGACTACTGTGCCAACAAACAAAATACATAAATGTATATATATATATATATATATATATATTGTAGCAGAGCGTCCCAGAGAGAGCCTGGGAAAGTCCAGTTCGGGGTTTATACCTCTCCCAGGCTCCTCTCTTACACGTTCAGGGATCTCTGATCCCTGATCCAGGTCAGGTGTTGGCCCTCTCCCCCAGGCCAATTTAAGCTCACCTGAGCTAACAGCCATTGCTCTGTCCTGGGAAGCAGATAGTGTGGATCTGTAGGAGCAAGGAGGTTGTTAAAAGACTGGTGAGCAGTTTGTGTTTTGAGCTAACAAGCGGTAGGCTTGTTTAGCTTAGTAGTTAGGGCCTACATATCGTGTAGTTAGAGCCGAGACACGGCTAGGTGTTTGTTTAAACTATTTTTGTTTGTTTTGTTTTCTGCACACTGTACAGCACCTGTAAATAGACTTTGTATAGCACCAATAAAAATCCCACTGTTGTTCACTTATCCTATGGACTTTGGTATCTGTGCCGGCTCATCCCAGGGAGCTTTTGTACCCGCTACCTATCCCCAGCTTACAATATATATATATATATATATATATATATATATATATATATATATATACATATATATATATATATATATGAGTAACAGTGTTCAGCTCTCTCGAGCATATACATTTCCTGATGACGCATATTTGCGAAACTAGTAGAAGCCAGGTGGATAACGCATAGAGGGATGGTTTTTGACCTGTGGAACCACAGTGAAGCAGGAGCCGGGCACGCACCCCAAAACAAGCTGGTGAGCTGCTGTTCATGCCCGATACTGCCAAAGATACTAGGTGCTGGTTCAAAGCACCTCCCTTGTGAGTAGTCTGATTTTATCTTTTTAAATAAACAAAACCTTTTAAACGTACCACACCATGATTAGCCCCTTGTTTTTTGAGGCACTAAGGAACACTGTGTGAAAGGAGCAAGGAGCACATATCCACTGACAGGAACGGAATAAGTTTGGGGCCCATTACCAGCTGGAGTCTGGTGAGTGCGCATTTCAGCAGTTGGTGGTGGTAGCACTTATTTCTGTCGGGTGGAAGAAGTAGAAACACAACACCAGGATTAATTATCATATTTATTCCCTTATTGGACTCTAACTGTAAAGTTGTGACGTCCACGTCAATCGGGATGTGTTATGAACATTTATGAACTTTCATGCACATATATATTTTTTGCACATATGGTTTATGACATTGATATGCATATTTATTTATTTACATTTGGTTGCTGGTATATTAGCTGCACTTAGTATCACACACTCGAGAGAGTAGGACATTGGTATATAGATAAACAAAAAAAAAAAAATTTGTATATGCTCGAGAGAGCTGAACACTGTTACTCATATATATACAGTATATATGTATATATATATATATATATATATATATATATATATATACATACACATTTATGTATTTTGTTTGTTGGCACAGTAGTCGCACATAGTAGTACACAATTGCACATGCTCGAAAGAGCTGGACATTGTCATTTAGTCAGATAATCACCTATTGTGGTTTATTACGCACAGTACTGCACTGAATTCAGCACCTTATAAACTAAGATTATTTTGTGTCATCACCTATTCAGACCAGCGCAGTAACAATATTTTTCCGCTCTACTATCTAGGCCTTCCTAAAGGCTTACACAGTACTGCAGCAGGTCAATATAAATAATTATTTTGCGCCAGTGACAACCATCACACTTCCCTAAATCCCACTCCTCTATTCAAGAGAAAACTTCAAAGTTTGGTAAACAGGGGTTTGGAGCATTACATTTTAAATAAGAAAGAGAAGGCATTTTTAATACCTACAGTACCGAGGAAACCAACCATTTACTACTTGCCTAAAGTCCAAAAGGACCCACTCCACCCACCCAGTCAGCCTATCGCAAGTGGGATTGATTCTTTCACCTCACGTATAGGTCATTATTTGAAACTTTTAGTGAGATGGGTACCTTCCTATCTTGGTGACACAGGTGCCACTATTAGACGGTTGAAAGGCATTGACATAGGGGGCGACTATATTATGATTACAGCCGATGTTGCCTCGTTGTACACGTGTATACCACGTGAATTGAAGCTGTCCAATATTTTCTGGAGAAGGAACCATCCCTGGCCCCTTTCCAATGTGACTTCATTATGGAACTCCTTGAGTATGCTACTAAACATAGCTATTTTTGGTTTAAATTATAAGTATTACCTTCAATTCTGTGGCATAGCCAAGTTTGCCCCAAGTCTTGCCAATCTTTTTATGGCCAAGTGAGAGTAGGATGTCGTTTATGCCTGTGATACTCCTTCCTTGGTGTTGTGGGCCAGATATATAGATGACATCTTCCTCCTATGGAATGGCAGCTTGGCATCCCTTGAGTCTTTTTTCAACCATCTTAATAATAATGACAGGGGCATCTCTCTGACCTATGTGGCTAGCACAGATAAGATCCATTTTCTTGATTTAGAAATTAGGATCAGCAATAGACAGTTCGAATTTCAAACGTTTTCAAACCAACGGACTGTAATGGGTAGTGATGTCGCGAACATAAAATTTTGCGTTTGCGAACAGCGAACGCAAACTTCCGCAAATGTTCCGCAAATGTTCGTGAACTGGCGAACCGGGCTAACCGACATGGACTTCAATGGGCAGGCAAATTTTAAAACCCACAGGGACTCTTTCTGGCCACAATAGTGATGGAAAAGTTGTTTCAAGAGGACTAACACCTGGACTGTGGCATGCCGGAGGGGGATCCATGGCAAAACTCCCATGGAAAATTACGTAGTTGACGCAGAGTCTGGTTTTAAACCTTAAAGTGCATAAATCACCTAACATTCCCAAATTGTTTGGAATAACATGCTTTAAAACATAAGGTATGATGTTGTATCGATCAGGTAGTGTAAGGGTTAGGGTTAGGGTTAAAGACAGGGTTAGGGTTACAGATAGGGTTAGGGTCCCTAACCCTATCTGTAACCCTAACCCTTTCTGTAACCCTAACCCCATCTGTAACCCTAACCCTAACTTAGGGTTAGGGTTACAGATAGGGTTACAAACAGGGTTATGGTTAAGGTTACAGGTTAGTTACTATGCGTGCAAGCTACTGTGACACCAGATATGAGTGGCACTGTGCACTGGTAGAAGTTGGCAGAGTAGAGGCTGTAGGCCTGACACACATGCCTGCAGACAACTGCTATTCTATTGCAGTCAAATTTTTTTTTTTAAATGTTATCTACTGTGCCACCAGATATATGAGTGGTGGCACTGGACAAGTGGGCACAGTATACGCTGTGAGCCTGACACACGCTGGCAGACAACTGACTACTGTTCTCTATTGCAGTCAACATTTTTTTTTTAAATGTTATCTACTGTGCTAACAAATATGAGTGGTGGCACTGGGCAAGTGGGCACAGTATACGCTGTGAGCCTGACACACACGCGCTGGCAGGCAGATTTTAGAAAAAAAAAGCAGACTGATGTACTAGCCCTATACAGGCTGTCAGTATATTAGGAAGAGCGGATCTAGTCTAGCTAAACTCAATACAGTGTATAAATATATATACAACACGTGGGATGCATATATATTCACTACACACTGTGGGATAGATTCATGTAGCAATTACTCCGGCGTTTTTAGAGATGTGCGGCGTAACTGTTATTTTGCACCGTCGGATCAATGCGCCGTACCTACTATACCAGATCCGCCTTCAAATCGGCTACTTTTTTCCAGGATAACTTTTCCACGCCGGCGTGTCTTTGGCGCATCTTTACGCGGGACAGATCAACCGTTCCCATGGATTATCTATTCAAATATGCAAATGAGGGAGAACCGCCGATTCAGAAACGCACCTTTCTCTGGCGCCGGCGTAACCCGGTGCGCGTAACTGCAATTTTCTGTGGAAAGTCACCCCTCATAAAGCAGGGGTAACTTTGCACAGGAGTTGAACAGATCAGCTGGAGAGCAGCTAAAGCAACACTGTTACAGACGAAATGAGCTCAAACACTTGCTGGACAACACATCTGTCTGCCAACATGCCAGGGGCAGCCTTGCTCATAGCCCTACAGCGTCGACGTGCACGTAGGAGGGCACAGGAGAGGATATTCCGCACGCGCATTGACGTGTTTGGCATGAGTGAATTGGAGGTGTTTCGCCTATTCAGATTCAGCCCTGAAGCCATCCTGGAACTAACCACAACCCTGCAGGATGACATCACCAGCCAGACACAGCGCTCACAAGCAGTGCAGCCACTGGTGAAGGTACTGGCAACACTCCATGTCCTTGCCAGTGGATCATTCCAGCGTACAAGTGGAGTGGTGGCTGGGATGTCACAGTCCACCATGAGCAGATGTGTGCACCAGGTTGTCCCCGCAATCCTCAGACGCATGGGCAAACAAATTATCAGACCCACCACTGAGGACCTGCGGAGGAAGGCAATGACAGATTTCTACAACCTTGCCAGATTCCCTCGCACTGTGGGGGCCATTGATTGCACACATGTGGCACTACGGCCCCCCGGGACACAGAGCACATATACTGCAATCGGAAGCATTGGCATTCCATCAATGTACAGGTGATAGTCGATGCCCAAGGCCTCATATGGCACGTCCGTGCCAAGGACCCCGGGTCCAGCCATGACAGCTACATATACCGTCAAAGCACCATCTCCACAGAATTTGAACAGAACGTGTATGGGGATAGCTGGCTGGTTGGTGAGTGATATGGGTGGCAGGCATGACTATCCCCTCCCGTGATACACACCTCACAACGGGCACATGCACTACTAACATCCTCCTGTCTTTTCATTACTAGGTGACGCGGCATATGCACTGGGACCCCATCTCATGACTCCATTCCGGGATCCCCAAACCAGAGGAGAGGAAAGATACAATGAAGCACACATCAAAACCCGTGCAGTGGTGGAGCGCACCTTTGGCCTCCTGAAGTCACGTTTCAGATGCCTGGATAAGTCTGGGGGTACCCTGTTGTATTCCCCAAACTTTGTGTGCCAGATCATTGGGGCATGTTGCATGCTGCACAACTTTGCCGTGAGAAAGGGCCTGCAGGTTGAGCTACGTGATGACCTGACCCCCGAACCACACAGTCCCCCCTTGCCCGAGGGTCCCCCGTCTGCTGAGGGAAGAGCAGTCAGGAGGGTCCTTGTGGTTGGCTACTTTTCACGTTAAACACACACATTAATCATGGCACAATGAGAATGCATGCATGCACACCACTGTGATCCCTAGCGCACACACACACCACATCCACATCAAATTGGATTAGACCCAAGTACACCACATGGGACTTGGGAGCAGCAACGCCACGCCACGGCTCCAATTATGTTGCTGTACATTCATACACCATTCACACGTATCGTGGTGATAATTTCTCACCGACGACTGAGGGTGACACCCCTTAATGGCAGGAGTGTCACCCCCACACATTCACACCACATTCACACTGTAGCCTGCACTCCTCACCGTGTGCAGGGAGATAAACAAAAATAAAACTCATAATCTGAGTATCAAAAATATTTTTAGAAAAATCAACGGCCCTGTCGTGGGCTCCTTCTTGTCCCTAGGCTCCTGGGGCGCAGTTGCCTGGGGCGAGCCACAGGTGGGGGGGCTGGGGGGGCAGGTGTTTGAACCTCAACCAGTCTCTCCCTGGCTGCCTGGCTGCCCTCCATTGCCACGGCTAGCCGGTGGAGGTACGTATTGGTGGCAGCCTGCATCCGCAGCTGGCGGGTAGTATTGCTGCGCTGCTGTCGCCGTATCTGCCTCCCCTCCTCACGGACACCAGCTGCCAGGCTCCGGACCTCGGAGACCAGGCCAGATGTGGTGGTCTGCAGGTCCACCAGACAGGACAGAAGGGCTGCCACGTTCCCCACAACGTCCTGCAGACTATCATTGATAGCAGTATTATGCCCAGCCTGCTGGGTGATGGCTTCCTGCACTGCCACAGTGCAAGCAGCCTGGCTCGCGGCCGAGGACGCCAGGCTATCTGCCACCCGATGGAGATCACCCGCAAGAGAACCAATATGGCGGGTCTGTCTTGTCTGGTCCCTTGCCAGGTGATCTTCAAAATCATCAGGGACTCCTCTGGTTTTCCTCGTTGCCTTCCTAGAGGCCTGAGAGGCTGGAGGACGGGTGTAGGGGAGGTCCCTTGAGGGGGAATCCCTGGAGGGGATGGTGCCCCTTGAGGGGGAATCCCTGGAGGGGATGGTGTCCCTTGAGGGGGAATCCCTGGAGGGGATGGTGTCCCTTGAGGGGGAATCCCTGGAGGGGATGGTGTCCCTTGAGGGGGAATCTTGCATGGGGGGGGTGGTTTGGGAGTGGCCAGGTATGGGGGTCTTCTCCAGAATATAAACAGCAGCCTCTTCTACCCCGACGTGCTCCTCCTCAACCTCCTCAAGCACTGCTGTAGGGGCGATCTCCAGCATGGATTGGGTGGTTCGCCCTGCATCAACTGACGGGCCAGCTCCATCCTGCACATCTGTGGATGACACAAAACAAACACATGTTGGAGGAGCCACACACTTGGCACATGTTTCCCCCCCCCCACCCATGCAACACACCACAAAGCAGATAAAACAGACTTACCTGACCTCAAAGGCTGATCCCCTGATTCAAAGCCAGGAAGACCCTCCACCAGCTCCCTATCCAGCAACCTGGCCACCACCATGTCCTCTGCAGTCAGGGTAATTCTTGTGGCTGGTCCTCCACCTGTGGCACTGGCATGCTTTCTCATGGCCACAAGTTTATCTTTCACCAGTCGCCGCATATCATTTATTTTTTTGTGGATATGCTTGGGCTCCCTCTCCGCAACACCAACAACATTCACCTGCCTGGTGATTTCCGCATAAATGCGTGTCTTCTCCGCTTTGCCAGTGTGGGCACTCTGTGGCCCATAGAGGCGGGACCCATGTTGGGAGAGCGCATCCGTTATCACAGCCTTCTCCTGAGGGCTGAAGTTGAACATTCTGCGGTCACCGGCAGTGTCTGGTGCAGCCATACTAAATACAAAAGCCCTGGCAATTCTTAAAAAATGCTGGTCACGTTTTGCAAGGTGGCACTTCTGTGTGCGTATTTATGCACTAGTAGGAAGTGGTGCGGCGGATCTTGGTGGTGACGTCGCGCCGTACTGCGCATGTGCACAGGAGCCCGACAGCCAGGTGCCATCAGTGCGCATGCGCCGTTTAAGATACACCGTACGGATCTCTCTGCACCACTGTCAGACCATCATTTGCATGTGGTGACGCCCACTTCCAGTTCCGCCGCCTTACGCCGTCGAAAAACCGCTACGCAGGTGAGTGAAAAAATGATGAATACAGTAAATGCCTCTCCGCGCGGGTACGGCGTAGCGGAAAAAAGGTGCGCCACGCCGGAGCAACGATGCGCCATTTTACATGAATCTACCCCTGTAACTCTAACTGACTAGCCTGCCTGCCTTCTCTATCTAACTCCAAAAAATTACACTCTCTCTCTCTCTCTCTCTCTGTAAACCACCGCAACACACATTAGATTAGAGAAAAAAAAAGAAAAGCAGACTCATGGAATAGCCCTAAACAAGGCTTTTTGGGGTGCTGTCAGGACGCTGTCCTTACAGTAGAGATTAGATGAGTCTTTCAGGACTGGAGAGTACACTGAATACACTGGCCTAGCTATCGATTTCCCTATTAAATTAGCAGCAGCTACACTGTCCCTCCTCTCACTAAGACTGCAGCTTCAGAATGAATCTAAAATGGATGCTGTCCAGGAGGTGGGGAGGGTCAGGGAGGGAGGGTATGCTGCTGATTGGCTGGAATATGTCTGCTGACTGTGAGGTAAAGGGTCAAAGTTTGCTCAATGATGATGAATAGGGGGCAGATCGAACATCGCATATGTTCGCCCGCGGCGGCGAACGCAGACAAGCGATGTTCGCCGGCGAACCGTTCTGTACATCTCTAGTAATGGGTTCATCCCTACAGACAGCTGCTACCATTGGTTGTGGCTCAGTTCGGTCTCACGCAGCCAATTTGTAAGGCTACGTACAAATTGTACGGATTGAGAAACTTTTAAAGTACAGGCCAATGTTCTGAAACAGAGATTTGTTGACAATGGGTACAATCCTATGGAGATCGACCAAGATCTTCAAAACACTTTGGAAATTAAGAGAGGGTCTCTACTGGAAATCAAACCCAAAGTGATCCAGATGATAGTTTCAAGTGGGCTATGCTAACCTCTTTTTCCACTCAGCATAAACAGATTAGAGCTATTATGGCTTAACATTGGGGCATTTTAAAGATTTATGTGTCTTGAATTCGGCATTACCGGATCGGGCCAAGGTTGTCTTCAGGGGGGCTCCCACCCCACAGAGCAAAATAGCACCCAACATCATAAACCCCCCTGTACGTCCATGCTTCTTTCACAATGTGGTTGGTTTTTTATCCGTGCAAGAAATGTACTGTCTGTCAGCACAATATCTCAAGGAGAAGTAAAACTTTGAAATTGACATCTTCCATTACGCAGAAAAAATATCCCATTAAACACTTCTGCACATGTGGAACCAAGTATTTAGTGCATTTAATCACATGTCCGTGCAGGAAACAATATGTGGGCCAGACCATTTGCACCTTCTCAGTCAGAGTGGGTGAACATATCGCTCTGATTAAATGTGGCGACATGTAGCATACAGTGCCTATACACTATAAATTACACCATAACCGAAATCCCACAGGCACCCAATTGTTGGTCATTGATCACTTCATCCCTCCGCGGAACAAATGGGGATGAGTAAAGGAGAAGAATCATAAGTGGGCATATATAAACAATTGGATTGCCACAATGAAAGTGAACATTGCAGAATTAGACATACATAATTACATTACATTACATAATTGGGATTCAGACCCTACAGGTGTGAGTTTTTCACCTATAAAGTAGCCGATTTGATGATTTATGATTTTTTCATATATTTATGACCCTCGGTTATTTTTTTTAGCGATATTACATGAACTTTCAATAGCCATGATAATACCCGCCTGACATGGTTTAGATTTCATGCTATTGATCCATTTGTGGATTTAATGGCTAATTTTAATTTAATTTGTTATATTATTTTTAAATATTGTATTTCTACTTTTAGATTTTATAATTAAAATTTCTCCCATTTGTATGGATTTTTTGGTCTAATTATATGATGGTCACTTTTATTGTGGCAACGCAATTGTTTATATATGCCCACTTATGATTCTTCTCCTTTACTCCCCATCCCCATTTGTTCCGCTTGTTCTCATTCGAGTGGCACGCTTTGGATGTTTGCCTGTGGGCTTGCCTGTAATGTGAACATCCTAATGCTGTGGAACGTAATCGTTCCCCTGGTAGCGAGGCATGGAGCGCAGAAGATGCATCATGTGCGGTGTCACGTGCCGCTTGCGGAATGAACGATATATTACATTGCTGTATTTGTCTATATTGAGACATAGAACACAAGCGGTTTCATTCTTTTTGTAACCATAGAGAGGCTCAGAATTAACATACATATCCACGTGGAGGCGTGGAACGCACGTCGGGCTACCATCTTTGCTGTAAAGGAAGTAGGTGTTTCGCATTGCTGACACGCCATGGGCTGGTCTCTCATGATTGGGGTCATATTGCCTATATATTTCTTGAGGGCAGCAGTGGAGGGACACCCCAGATGATGTACTATGATACGAAACGCGTGCCACAATTACTTTGGAAAGCGCTATTTGTCTTCCATAATGTAAGTGTTGTTACTACATTAAACTTCCATATTTATACAGTATTACGCTATGTGCCCTCTCTTTCCTTACATTTTTTGAATTACATCTCTTTACATCATCATTGGGACTATCTGGACCATTGCGCCTCATAAGAACATTTTGCAAGGACAAAGTAGTTGGGTTTAACCTGTTGACGTCTGACCACCCTCAGTTTGGTCATTTGGAGTACTACTGACGATCCAGTCCCTAGTGGTCATTGTAGTCTTTAGAAATATCGTAGCAACCCCGCCGCAACTCACACCAGGCTCTCCAGAGAACGCAAATTTAATTCAACTGACTTCCAATACAGAATAAAGTCCAAATTCCACAGATGATACCAAGTCCAACAGAGTAATTCAGAATCCCATCTTTGCCTAGACCTGTGCTATATTCATACAGAGAATTTACCGGGATGTATATTCTCTCTGTTACAAGATCAACTGAATGTCAGCTTGTCTTTCTCATATATTGGTCTCACACTGGGGGGCGGGGGGGGGCGGGGGGTCAACCAAATGTTCCCATTGAATGACTACCCCCCCCCCTCAAGTCTAATTACCATTAATAAATACTTCCTTATGTATGTAAGGAAGTACCAGGCCATCTCACACACCTAGGTCATCTTAGATAAGATTTACACATCAAAGGGTCCTCTGTACCTTTGATATGTAAGAATTCAGCTGGCTTGGACAGTTAAACTGAATTCCTGGTCAATATGGTATTGCAATATAATATATTGTGCCATACATACAACATCATATATAAAATATCTACACATCTATATTAATATTACAACATATTGCCCCACTTAAGTCGGTTCTAACTACTAGAACTGACTCATAATTCAAAGAACCAACATCATTATGGTTTGAGGTACTCTATGCTTCACAATGGCTCATATGAAATATTAAGTTGAGACTGGTTACATCTCTCTTCACCAACCTCTAAAATATCCCCATGAAACAGTTATTAGATAATATAACTTTAGACCATGACTGGAAAAGGGTTCGGTAAACATAAGTGGCCCGTATCCGTATACTGTAGCTGTTAGGCCTTATTTCAAAGATTGCTCTTTCTTGAGTAAATCACATAACGATCTTGAATATTGTGCAAAAAAACGAGCTGATGTCACCGTCCATTCTGACTTCATCACATCTCTCACCATCTCACTGAAAGTAAAGCTTGGTATGTTTTGGGAGGTCCAATCCACATAAGTCCAGGATTCTCTCATCTCCAGGCTCAAAGTTTTCATTTTTAAAGATGCTTTTACACAAACACCAGCAAATCCTGAAATTCTACTTCCATCTTTATAGTAAGACGAACCATTAATGTATCAGCACTCATTTTCCAGGTCAAAAGGTTTGGGTATGGCAGTAAATATTCTGTGCTGCAAACTATTTCCTTGCACTTGACACCTTCAATCATTAATCCACCAATTGGGACACTTGGTTCCTTTAACATCAAACCCTCAATATTCTCTGATAATAAAGCTGTAGTCCATCTGCTTCTTTCCATTTCCTATTTGAGCAATGATGACCTGTTGTGTCATTTGTTGATTGCCAGCAACGATTTGCATTCGTAATGTGCTGTAGGCCGACCCCTCATTGCGCTTAATAGAGCCGTTTCTTGTATCATTCAGTCCATAATTCCACCAGAATGGTATGCCAACATATATATATTCCCGTATGCGATGGTTTAGATAGCTTGACATCAGTGTTTATCAGATCTTCTGTCCAGACCAATCGGCAGTGGAAATTCTTGCCGGTATTTTTTTTATAAAAGGTAGAAAGGTCTTTTTTCATCCATATGTGTCACAGCCTTTAGCATATTAAAAACAACTGATTCCACATGTTTCAAATCATGACTAGAGTGATGAATTTCACTCACCCTCTTATAAATTTAGGAAAACCCAACTTACTATATATTATAATTTAAGCCATTGTGCAGCATCACCTCAGATGTCAAATCTATTGATATCAATATGCATTATATCATATGTACAGATGTTTTAAAATTATTTTAGGTTTACATGCCTCGCTCTAAGGGTCCTTTCACACATCCTTTCAGTTCGTCCGTTTTTTGGACGTCCGGTAACGGACCTCAATGCTTCCCTATGGGAGCGGATCCGTTAGCGGATGAGCATCCGCTAACGTCCGTTAACATCCGTCTGCAGTAAGCTCCGTTTTTTTGGACGGAAGAAAACCCTATTTTTCTTCCGTCAAAAAAACGGAACGGACGAAAAACTGATGTCAGCGGACGATCCGTTTAACATCCGATCCGCAGACATCCGTTTTTCATCAAAATATGTTAAAATATGGTAAAAAACAAAATTCAATAAACTTTAATATACATACAATATGCATACAGCACAATACCCTTTGACCCAGGTAGTGTAAAGTCCGAATGTCACATGATTCTAATACATGCTGCCCAGTGTGAGAACACAGTGCTTGTACATTGTTTGAGAAAGATAAAGAGACAAAAATGGCCAAAGACGTCGGACATGAGGAGCTGATCCAGCTTGTCCATGATCGGCCTGCCATATGGGACAAGAGGTCCACAGAATATAGCGACCGAGATCTCTGTAACAAGAAGTGGGAAGAAGTATTTGAGAGGGTGACACCAAACTGGCAGTCACTGAGCACTAAGGACCGTATTAAACGCGGTAAGTAGTTAGTGGTTTAAGGGGGGGTTGGGGGGTCACCTGCCACGTCACCTGCCACAAATTGTGGATTGTCCACTGGCCACATCACCTGCCACGTCACCTTCCACGTCACCTGCCACGAATTGTGGATTGTCCACTGGCCACGTCACCTGCCACGTCACCTGCCACGAATTGTGGATTGTCACCTGCCACGTCACCTGCCATGAATTGTGGATTGTCACCTGCCACAAATTGTGGATTGTCCACTGGCCACGTCACCTGCCACAAATTGTGGATTGTCCACTGGCCACGTCACCTGCCACGTCACCTTCCACGTCACCTGCCATGAATTGTGGATTGTCACCTGCCACGTCACCTGCCACAAATTGTGGATTGTCCACTGGCCACGTCACCTGCCACAAATTGTGGATTGTCCACTGGCCACGTCACCTGCCACGTCACCTTCTACGTCACCTGCCACGAATTGTGGATTGTCACCTGCCACGAACTGTGGATTGTCCACTGGCCACGTGACCTGCCACGTCACCTGCCACAAATTGTGGATTGTCCACTGGCCACGTCACCTGCCACGTCACCTTCCACGTCACCTGCCACGAATTGTGGATTGTCACCTGCCACGTCACCTGCCACGAACTGTGGATTGTCCACCGGCCACGTCACCTGCCACGTCACCTGCCACGACACCTGCCACGTCACCTTCCACAAGTTGTCCACTGGCCACGTCACCTGCCACGTTACCTGCCACAAGACCTAGAGCAGAACAAAACCTAAATACACCCCTGTTCTCTTGCCACAACTGTACTCCAAATATGCGCTTTTAAATAGTATACGTACATGTTGCAGTTCTGTCAGTTTATTGTGTCTACTTTTACTTTATAGGGAATAAAATAGTGACAAGATGGCGATCTTTACGAGACCGCTACAGGCGGGATCTCAATGAGGAGGCAAATGCTCGGAGCGGAGCAGGATCGTCAAAGTATAAAAAAGGGACGTTCTTTGAAATGCTGGACTTCTTACGTAATGTGATGAGCTTAAGAAGGTAAGTTAAAAAAAGTTAACACCATAACTTAACCACTCAAATGACGGCGGGCGGAGGACTCCATTGTTCTGACAGGACGTCATATGACCAGATGTATTCTAATAACTCCTCTGTATTGACCTTTAACCCATCTATCAATGAATACTTTACAGTACTGCCAGTAACATTTCGAACACTGATGAGGACACAGATATTGAGGGTACACAGCAGGAGGGAGAAATGGAAGATGAGGAGAGACATCCAACTCCTCTTGAAGACCCACCAGTGGCAGCAACAGGCATGCCACCAAGACAACTTGTGCCTGTAAGTATCATATATCAAATGACTCTTGTTGAAATCTTTAAAGAATAAAATGTGCTAATAATTAATCTTCCACCCCTCAGGTTCGTTCCATTTCCACCACTTCAAGGGGAAAAAAACAACAACAAAAAAATGTCGATGAGGCAATGATTAATTTTATGGAGGAGATGAGAGGCATGAGACGACCTGACAATGATCCGTTTGCTGACCCTACAAATGAGGATGCCTGTTTTCTACGTAGTCAGTATCACCAAATGCAAAAGATTCCACCCAACACCAAAATAGACGCACACCTCGCAATTGCGAGTTTTATTGGGTTGTGTGTGAAGGCGTCTATATCCGGCGACCCATTGCCCCCAGTTATCCCCCCTCCCCAACTCCCATTCCATCAAGAGCATGCGCCACCTACTTCTTTTAGTGGTCAGCATTACCACCCGGCCATTGTTTACCATCACCAACGTGCCCCACCCACCACAGCCCAAAATTTTGGACCCCCACCCCAAACACCCACATATGATTCCACTTCTTCTCAGGCCACTGCATATGCCAGTTCTTCCCAACCGTACTCTAGCTCCCCCAGTCCTTATTATACGAACCTTTGAGTTTTGTTAATTTTTTTGTTTATCCTTTTATGTTACAATTATTGCTGTGTGTCCTCTGGCCATATTTTTTGGATTGTTTTTATGTTTTAGTAAGTCTTTTATAGTGTATGTTTTGCGGTCATAAAAATAAAGGTACTTGACTGCTTTGAAAAGCTTTGTTTTTTTGGACTTTATACAAATAGAAAGAAACTGATGCAAAAAGGTGACGATGTTAGGGTCATGATAATGAGACTATGAGAATGAAAGCATATACTGATATAAATCACAAAACTGCAATACTAACAAGATAAAGTAGTATTTTTTCAAAGTATTTCATTAACATTTTCTGTGTGACAAAAAAGATCATGCAGGTTAGCATAAAGGGGTCAAACATTGTACTACGAAGTTGCACATAGTAAAGTGCCTCGTGCCTGTTTTTACACATGCTGATACTGCCACGAAACCTCTCCCTCTGGTGACATGAAAAAATTTGCAAAATGATCACGCATGAGAAGAGCAGAATTGTTCGGTCGCAGTCCGGAAAAGCGTACAGAAGGTAAGTCAATCTCGTCCTCTTCTTCAACACTAATTCCTTCTTTCTACGTATTATATTATGGAGGACACAGCATGCTTTGATTGCTAGTTGGGAATTCTCCACGCTCAGTTGAATTGCAGTGTGAAATATGCGCCACTTGCTGCTCAAAATGCCAAAGGTGCATTCAATAAGGCGCCTTGCCCGACTCAAGCGATAATTGAAATTTTTTTTGGGGGTTGTTAAATTCTGCCTGGCCTAAGGACTTAGAAGATGCTGGGAAAGTCCAAATGCCTCATCAGCTACAAGCACATGTGGCATATCTGGCCCTACAGTTCCTGGAAGAGGTTTGTCTGATGGCAAATTAAAGTGGCCCTCTAGTAGTCTTCTCCCCATTTGCGATGCTGAGAAGACTCCTGAGTCTGCATTTGAGCCATACGCCCCAATATCGACAGCTACAAACTTATAATTACTGTCACAGATTGCCATTAATACAAGGGAGAAGTATTTTTTATAATTGTAAAATTGAGAGCCAGATCCAGGTGTCATCTGAATTCTGATATGTTTCCCATCCAGGGCTCCAACACAATTAGGAAATTGAGTTTTCTTTCAGAAAGCTTTGGCAATTTCCTGCCACATGCATGTACTGTATCAGGAACAGGCATTGCTGTAGACCGAAGCTCCTCCCATATAGCTTCACAGGTGTCATGCACAATTCCAGAAATTGTTGAGGTTCCCAACAAAAAAAAAATGGCTTAGGGACGTATAAGATACTCCAGATGCAAGAAACCTAGGAAGAGTAGAAGAAATTATGAAAGGAATCCAACATTACACTGGACATAATCAAGCACAAAGGCTGGCTGGCTGGCTGGCTGGCTTACCTGAGGGTAAGGAGAAGTCGCTCCTCTGGAGGCACAGAACGTCTCATGTCTGTGTTCGTCCTGTCTAAACGGGTATGCAACTTTTCCAGCAAAAATTGAAATGTTGGAACCGTCATTCTAGTAAAATTAAAAAATTTCTGAGGGAAGCGTCGCAAATCTGCATAGTGCAGAGCAAAAAAAACCTCAGTTGGCCTCTTGAGCAGCATAGGATGTGTCCAGTACCTGCGTCTCCTTGCAGACATCTTCCTGGTCCTGCTTTTTTGTCTCCTCAAATAGTACAGCATGACAAATGAGGTCACATGCTCATAATATCTCCCCAAATCCATTGTTATAAGCAGTACAGTACAGCAATGTATCAGGAAGCACAAAGCCTGCTAACACAAAGCAATATCGAAAGCACAATGCACGCTGGGGAAACAAAGAATCATGGGAAAATTCTTCAAAGCTGATTAAATAAAGTTCTAAAACCAAAAAAAACGGATAAAAAAACGGATGTTAAAACGGATGAAAAAACGGACGAAAAACGGACCAAAAACGGATCAAAAACGGATGTAAACGGACGGAAAACGGATGAAAAACGGAAGAAAAAACGGATCAACTGAAGGGAAAAAAACGGACCTAAAAAACGGTCCGCACGTGTGAAAGGACCCTAATTTTAAGATTAAGTTCAAGAAATAAAACATAATACAAATAAAAAAGCAAAATATATCAGGGAAAAGTGAGAAAATGAAAAAATAGGGCGTTGGGCAAGTCCATTGAAAAGAAAATGGAAAGAAAAAAAAAATGGAAAAAAAAAGGACATTTGAATGTTAAAAAAAAAAGTCCATTGCTTGATGAATATTGAGAGAGTGTCTATGATATATTGTCCATTCAGCGTTTCTCCCCCACTAGCCAGCAATTACTCCTGCTATTCACATGCAAACGAGTATCTCCAGCCATGTACTCTACCTGAAAGACAAAAACTCTCAGACAAAAATCATTAGCAAAGTCCTTAAACAAAGTACTATTTACAGTCTACAGTTTAAAGCTAATTCACCCCCACTGCTATAGAAGTGTCATTTTCATTTAAAAACAGATCTGGATGATTCAACTGTTCTAATAGTGTGTAATATTCTATTTTCATCTTATCATACTCAATTTTAAGGTGGTTATATTTCTGTTTTAACTGAGGAAATGGTATCCAGGTCTTTTTCTTATTATGATTTTGGTCAGCTCTGTTTTTCATATTAAGATCACCTATGTTTGACCCAGAGTTCCCCCTCTTGATGTGATCATTAGATATTATCTTCTGATCTTTCTGTTCAGTGTTTGCCCTAAACAATATGGCTACATCAATTCTGACAGCTTGCTCATTTGACTTTCTCCATAAATGATCCGCCCTTAACAATACGTCTTTTAAATCATGAGGATTTGGGGTAACTAATAAAATATTTTGTTTGATATCTTCATGCAAAGCATCTAGAAACATACTGATATGTATCGAGCCTCCCCGCTCAAATGCAAGATTATTACCAACCAATAATTCCATAATAGTTGCTAACCTGTGCGACAATTCATAGGGAGATTCACTCTGCATTTGGTGGATCTTTCCATAAATTGCAACATCAGAACGCACTTCATACAAGACACATAATAATAATTCCAGCAATATGTCTCTTGTTCTCAGAGGCTGAACACAGATCTGATTAATTCTCATCCAAAGACTGTTTCCTATAGAATGTTGCAAAACTCTTTCTAAGTCAGATGGGTTGAGACTGTACATATCTCTGACATTCTGCAAGTCACAAAACCATTTCAAAAATCTGTTTAAATCAGGGCGGGGAACCATTCCTATTTCTTTAAGAATTCCATTTAGTTATTTTGGTTTCAAATGCTTTATTACAAGCTGAACTTCACCTGTATTATTATTGTTATAAACCGTGCTGGTTACAGTGGATGCGGCTGGCAATGAATTATCAGATTTAATACGAGGTTCTGTTTCATTTGATAGAAAGTTTGTGTTTGTATTTTGCTGCAGATTGCTGAATCCAAGATTCGATGCACATCTGCATTCCTGAGATCTCTTCTCTAATTCCATAATTCTTAATTTTAATCTCTCATTTTCCTCTGATATTTCATCACGACATTTAGATTTCTCAAGCAAAGCTCCACCAATGGTAACTGCATGCAATTTTAAATTTACTGTCTCAGTGTCTGATTGGTTTTGTAACCTCTGACAAACCTTATGGGTATTATCAACTTCACTCTGTAACTGCGCAATTTCCATAACTTTATCATTCAAAGAACTTTCCATTTTTAAACAGCAGGATAACAAGCCCTTCACAATACAACCTTTTCTTTTACTTTCTGAAATTTTGCAAAAACACTTTTTAAAAAAAATTCCTTCATTATAGTCCACGTCTGCTTACATTTTTCTGGAATTTCATAAGGGCCACCGTGACGCTTAATACATTTTAACACCCATCCGTTAACTTTATCAGAACTGACACTAGCTTCACACTGAGTAAGCATTTTGACTATATTATTAACAATTTAAAGAAAAAGGGAAATATTTTACTCACCGCATTTGAGTCTTCACCTTGCCAGTTCCAGTCTTCTGGTACACAACAGTCTTCTCTTTCTTCAGTTTCCAGTCTCCAGAGAATAATTCTGGGGTTCCAAACTTGTTTAGTCTTTTATATCAGACTCTCTTATGTCACAACCAGACATTAGAGTCACAGCACAGGTCTTTTTCTTCATTCAACTTCTTGTCCAAATTTACAGGATTTTTGTCACCGCCGACTTCTGTTACTCCTGAAAATGCGCTTCTGGTCACTTGAACGGCACCAATGTAGTCTTTAGATAAGATTTACACATCAAAGCGTCCTCTGTACCTTTGATATGTAAGAATTCAGCTGGCTTGGACAGTTCAACTGAATTCCTGGTCAATATGGTATTGCAATATAATATATTGTGCCATACATATAACATCATATATAAAATACCTACACATCTATATTAATATTAATATTACAACAGTCATTCCACATAAAGCCTGTTTGACCCACAGAACGTACGTTCAAGCCTTCCGGTAAGCCTTCTACCTACTGGTGGCGGTTTTCTTCACCTCATCATGTTTTCACCTTCAAATTTTTTTTAATGTTTGAAGCCATCACCAAGTTTTGAACTTTCACCTGCCACAATATAGACATTCAGTTGTCCATTTGTGTACTATTCCCTGTTTTACCTATAGACAGCCATCTGTTTATCCCTATTTGTGCAAACATCATATATTCCATTGTTTTTTGTACCATACTTTCCAGCACTATGTTTTCTCATGATTATGTGCACAATATCATTAATTAGCGCTATACCTTTTTTTGTTCCCCGATGTAGATCCATCATCAATCATGCCACCTGACACCACATCGGAAAAAAAGATTTTAACATGTATATTTGGTTAATCACATCACTGGGTATACCTAGGCAATTTGCTTACATTTAGAGGTGGGGCACTACTGTTATTTACAGTAAGTGTAGCAGGGGAATTGGGCGTGTTAGTTGGTGTTTTTTCTTCTTTCAGTGAGTCAGTGGGCATTGTTCATTGCGATTGATGAGGATCTGCATCATTGGACATCAAGATTGACAATGGTTTTACATTGTAGGACATTTTTTCTTCTATTGCTTAATAAAAGACTGGTACTCTGTAACAGGCGCTACGTCACCCGTGCGTTCCACTGTGGAATGCGGAAGTGCGCCATCGCAAACGGCGCTTCTTTTTGAAAGAGTGCTTATGCACTACAGCTGGAGCTATCCTTTAAACAGAGAGGTGTGCCTCCTGCACACCATTCTTTTATTGTCAGCCGTAGCTCTGCCACGCTACTCCTATTGCTGTCATCACTTGCCCATACTGATACACCGCTCCAGACAACAACTACTACTTAGGTGCTGTTGCACCTATTGCAACACAGAGTCATTGCTGGGGACATCCTTTGAGGCCTTCCTACTGAACATGCTACACCACGGAATCCTTGTTTTCTACACTGAAGCCTGCAAACGCATAAATAGCTGTTGTATCACTTCTAGTGCTATAGGAAGATCTGCAGCTTATGTTCCATCTAATACAATTGTTCTCATTTATTATGCCTTATGGATATCAACATACTATTTGGGATATACTGTTGTGCTAAAGACTGTGTGCTAAGGAATACCTTAAAAGGGCCATCTACCTTCAAATTACCTGAGCTATATTTGCCTCTCAAGTGCAACTATTATTACCTGTGCAATGTTTACCTCTTGTATGTAACTATAATCACCTAAGCTATATTGCCTATTATATGCAACTACTACCTGAGCTATTTTGCCTCTCATACGCAACTACAAATTGTCACTACAACTCCTATTTACTACGAGCTTGACATAAGTAAAAATCGCTTATAGGCCTTGTCCTAAATTATTGAACATATTCGCTCTAACTTTGCTATGCTAATGCCGCGTACACATGATCATTTTTTGTGATGAAAAAAAACGACGTTTTCTGTGAAGTAAAAAACAAAGTTTTTGAAACGTCACTTTTCAAAGACGATGTTGCATACACACCATCGTTTTTTTCACAAAAAGCGAGGTTACGTTCACCACTCTTTTCCATTGAAGCTTGCTTCATACCTAGCTTCTGGGCATGCGCGGGTTCAAAAACGTCGTTTTAAACAACGTTTTTGCTACACACGGTGACTTTTTGTGAAACAAAAACGACGTTTTGAAAAACGACACAAAAAATTCAAGCATGTTGGAATTTTTTTTTGGTCGTTTTTTGGAAGACAAAAAACGACGTTTTGCCCACACACGATCAATTTAAATGACGTTTTAAAAAACAACGTTTTTTTTCATCGCAAAAAACGACCGTGTGTACGCGGCATAAGGGTTGATGGTATTTTATACCAACTCCCTTAGTGGACCTGTATTCTCAATGTAATATGATGTAGAGAACCCCCAAACTCCTGTTTGTGAGTAGTGATGCTTGGGGTCCCGATAATCACTTGCATACAGAGGTGTATTGGAAACTTGATATTGAACTATATTATATCATTTTAAACGCTAAGCTCTGGTCGCATGTGGTAATGCGTCCATTCTTAGTAGCTCAACGTCTTTCTTTATGTGAGAGAGAGATGATGTAGAGATCCCCCAAACTCCTGTTTGTGTGAAGTGACGCCTGGGGCCCAATACTGAGTTCTCACATAAAGAAACACATTGAAATCCTTGCTAACCGCAGTTGTGGTTCACTCCATTCACCAGTGCTGGTACATACTCATTATTACTCATTCATGTGGAGGGCAATATCTAATAGCCTCATTTATTTTCTTAGGATTTTTGGGGGGGTGCATGCTTTTTTCTTTTTTGCATTGGGTACCTCCTCATAGTCAATACCAGGCTTGAAGAGTTTGGTATACAATTTAGGGGGAACCTACTCCATTATTTTTTTTTTTTCGAGTAGTGTTACCCTTAAAATCCATACCAGGCCCTCATCAGGGATAAGGTCTGCAGATTTGCAATTTCCTCCGCCACTTTTTAACCACTTGCCGACCGCCGCCTGTACATATACATCGGCAGAATGTCACGGCTGCGCAAAGCAACGTACCTGTACGTTGCTGTAAATTTGCGGCCATGATCTACTGCTTCCTGTCATCGGGATCAGTGATCACTGTCACGTCACTTGTAGCCCAGCCCCCACACAGTTAGAATCACTTCCTACGACACACTTGACCCCTTCATCGCCCCCTAGTGTTTAACCCCTTCCCTGCCAGTGTCATTTACACAGTAAATCAGTGCATTTTTATAGTAAAGGGAAAACCGCCGCTCCAGACGACACTCTTCAGTGGTGAGTAAAGTTCAAAAACCCAAATGGGTGCAGGCAATGCGTGGTGCAATATAAGGAAAGAAAAATGGACAGCCGTACTCCAATGGATGAAAAGACTTAAAAATAGTGCCTGTTTATTCCAGTCAAAAAACTAAAACAGCAAAAACAGCAAACAGTGGGGTAACAAAAGCTGACGCATTTCACATCGACAACCGATGCTTAGACTAAGCATCGGTTGTCGATGTGAAATGCGTCAGCTTTTGTTACCCCACTGTTTGCTGTTTTTGCTGTTTTAGTTTTTTGACTGGAATAAACAGGCACTATTTTTAAGTCTTTTCATCCATTGGAGTGCGGCTGTCCATTTTTCTTTCCTTATATTGCATTTTTATAGTACTGATCGCTGTATAAATGACAACAGTCCCATAATAGTGTCAAAGGTGTCCGATGTGTCCACCATAATTTCGCAGTCACGATAAAAATCGTCGATTGCCGACATTACTAATAAATAAAAAATATATAATAAAAATCATATACAAACTATCCCCTATTTTGTAAATGCTATGGGCCAGATTCTCAAAGAACTTACTCTGGCGTATATGAAGATGCGCGGCGTAAGTGTAAATTTGCGCCGTCGTATCTATGCGCCGTAGCCACAGAACCAGATACGCCTGAAAATAGGCTTCTTCCGACCGACATAACTTTTCAAAGCCAGCGTAGCGTGGGCACATATTTACGCTTGGCGCATCTTGCACTCCTATTGATTTTCGTATTCAAATATGCAAATTAGGGAGATGCGCCGATTCCCAAACATACGCGGGTTTGGCGCAGGCTACATGCGGTGCGCGTAAGATGTACATCCGGCCTAAAGTTACCCTCATAAAAGCAAGGGTAACTTTGCACCAGACGTGTGCAAGTCAGCTGGAGAGCAACTACAGCAGCACCATTACGGACGAGCTGAGAACTTGCAGGACAACACATTCGTATGCCAACATGCCAGGGGCAGGCATGGTCTTAGCGCTACTAGTGTGTGCAAAGGCACGTAGAAGGAGGAGGAGGGCACGGGAGAGCATATACCAAACGCGCATCAACGTCTTCGCATGGGTGATTCGGAGGTGTATCACATCTTCAGATTCAGCCCTGATGCCATTCTGGAAATAACCACAGCCCTACAGGATGACATCACCAGCAAGACACACCTCTCACATGCACTGCAGCCACTGGTCAAGGTACTGGCAACACTCCATTTCCTTGCCAGTGGATCATTCCAGCGTACAAGTGGAGTCGTGTCTGGGATGTCACAAACCAGCATGAGCAGATGTGTGCACCAGGTTGTCCCCGCAATCCTCAGACGCATGTCCCACCACATCATCAGATCCACCAATGAGCATCTGCGGCAGAAGGCAATGCGGGATTTCCGCCTAATTTACAGATTGCCACGCACCATCTGGGCAATTGATTGCACCCATATGACACTACAGCCCCCCCGTGCCACATAGCACATATACCGCAATTGGAAGCATTGGCATTCCATCAACGTACAGGTAATAGCCAATGCCAAATACCTCATATGGCAAGTCCGTGCCAAACACCCCGGGTCCAGCCACGACAGCTACATATACCATCAAAGCCACATCCCAACAGAATTCGAACAGAACGTGTATGGGGACAGCTGGTTGGTTGGTGAGTGACATGGGAGTCAGGCATGACTGTCCGATGCCATGATGCAGACATCACAAGGGGCACATGCACGGCTAACATCCTCCTCTCTTTTCCCTTCCAGGTGACGCGGCATATGTCCTTGGGCCCCATCTCATGACTCCATTCCGGAATCCCCAAACCAGAGAGAGAAGATACAATGAAGCACACATACGTACCCATGCAGTGGTGGAGCGCACATTTGGCCTCCTGAAATCCCGTTTCCGATGCCTGGATAAGTCTGGGGGGGGCCCTGTTGTATTCCCCAAACTTTGTGTGACAGATCATCGGTGCATGTTGCATTCTACACAACTACGCCATGAGAAAGGGCCTGCAGATTGACATACGTGATGACCTGACCCCCCAACCAGACAGTTCCCCCTTGCCAGACGAGACCCCGTCTGCTGATGGAACAGCAGTCAGGAGGTGCCTCGTGAAATGAATCTTTGAACGTTAAACACACACATTCATCATGGCACAAGGACAGTGCACGCATGCACACCACTGTGGTCCCTAGATCACACACACCACATCCACATCACATTGGATTAGCCCAAGCTCATGCAGGACTTGGGAGCAGCAACTCCGCGTCAAGGCCCCAATGATGTCGCTGTCCATTCATACAACATTCACACGGTCGTGGGGATAACTTCTCCCCAACGACCGAGGGTGACAACCCTTACTGGCAGGAGTGTCACCCCCACATTCACACACCATTCACACTGTAGCCTGCACTACTGACTGTGTGCAGTCATTAAAACAAAAAAAGCTCTTAACCAGAGCAGAAAAATAAAATAAGCTCTTAACCAGAGCAGAAAAATAAACAAAAAAAAATCACTTGCCCTGGCGTGGGCTACGCCTGGTGCCCAGGCTCCTGGCCCTCAGTTTCCTGGGGGGAGCCTCAGGTGGGGGGGGGGTTGGGCATCATGTGGGGGGGAGTGGTACATCAGGTGGAGGAGCATCCCCAGGTCCCTCCCTGGCTGCCTGCCTGCCCTCCAAAGCCACCGCTATGCAGGTGAGAACCGACTCAAGGGCAGCTGTTGGGCCTGTATGGCCACTCTCAGGCACTTCACCTCCCCCACAAGTTCTGCAGTTGTCGCCTGCAGCTCCCCGAGGCTGGTGACCGTGGCAGCAGTGTTTCCAGCAACATCCTGGATCGCGTCAGTTAAGGGGCCCGAGGAGGCCAGGCTGTCTGCCAGGCGCCTCATCTCCACCACTACTTCGGACATATGGCGGCTCTGCCAGTCCTGCTGCCTTGCCAGATGTTCCTTTAGAAAATCAGAGTCACCCCTTATCTTCCTGGTCGCCTTCCTGGGGCCAGGAGTGGCTGGGGCCCTTCCATAAGGGGAGGACCTTGAGGGGCTGGTGATGATGGGGATGGAACAGGAGGGACTTGAGATGTTGGGGGTGGACCCTGAGGGTCTGGAGATGATGGGGGTGGTTGTGTGCGATGGTCCTGCAAACACACTAGACTCATCCAAAAAGAGGCAAACCTCCTGGCCCATAGAGACCACCTCCTCCTCAACCACCTCTTCTGTTGTGGTCTGGGCACTCCCCTCCACCAATGCCTCTTGGCTTCCCAGGGGGGGCAGCCACAGGAACAGGATGTTCCAGGGATGGGGCTGGACGGCCACAGGCAGCATCAGATGGCCCAGCTCCATCCTGCACATCTGTGGATGACACAAAACATTCACATGTTGGTGGACCCACACACTTGTCTAATGTTCTCTTCCACCCCCTCACATGCTACACACCAGATAGTAGATAAAACACACTTACCTGTCCTCAAGGCCAGCTCAACTGAGTCATAGCCCTCCACTCCCTCCACCTGCTCCCTCTGAAGACAGCGGGCAATCACTCTCTCCTCAGGAGTCAGCTGGATCGCACAGGCTGGTCCACCCCCAGTGGCCCTGGCATGCCGACTTATCTCACCCAGCTTGCCTCTGACAACACGCCGCAGATCATTCATTTTTTTGGCAATGTCCTGGGGTGTCCTGACCTCATGAGACAGGGAATTTACCTGGGCAGCAATCTTCATGAGAATCTCATCCTTTTTGGATTTGCTGGTGCTTGCACTCTCTGCCCCATGGAGGCGAGAATCATACCTCTCTATGGCCGATATGATAATGGCACTCTCCTCCGGGGAGAAGTTTTTTTTCTGTTTCTCCTTCCTGGGAGCAGGCATGTCACAACACAGAACGCAAAAGTAGTTACACCACCAAAAAAAAAAAAATGGTGTACTTTTGCGCTCAACAGGCGCATGTCTGGCCGCATTTATGCACTGGGCGTAGGCACTTTGCCGGCCTATCTTAGGGATTGTTTTGCGCATGCGCAGAAGGGTGCGGGACATACATACACGTCACGGCGCATGCTCCATTCGTTCCGGCGTTCATTTGCATGGGGCGATGCTTCATTTGAATGGATCACGCCCACTTCCCTCCTACTTGGAATTACGCCGGCGCATCGTTGGACGCATTTGCTCCAAGAATACGGTACTTGCCTCTCGAAGTTATGTCGGCACAGCACATCTGATATGCGCTGCGCCCGCATAAAGATGCGCCGATCTACGAGAATCTGGCCCTATAACTTTTGCACAAACCAATCAATATGCGCTTATTGCAATTTCCCCCCCCCAAAAAATATGTACAAGAATACACTGAGAAAGACATAATTTTTTTATATATTTTTGGAGGATATTTATTATAGAAAAATATTGCTCTCTTTTTGTTTAAAGTGCAAAAAATTAAAACCTCAGAGGTGATCACATACCACCAAAGGAAAGCTCTATTTCTGGGGGGAAAAAAAACTTCAATTTTGTTTGCGCGGTCATGCGACGTCGTAACCAATTGTCAGTTAAAGCTACGCAGTGCTGAATTGCAAAAAGTGCTCTGGTCAGGAAGGGCGTAAATTCTTCTGGGGCTGAAGTGGTTAAAGCATAGGGATAGGTCCATACTTGCATGTAATATATTCAGGCAATTGTACCACTTAAAACCAAAATACACCTGCGCCGCAAGCAATCCTATTATCGCTCTAAAGCTACCGTCTTGACACCAAACAGTGTTCACATTTTTTTTCTATACATACAGTATCTCACAAAAGTGAGTACACCCCTCAAATTTTTGTAAATATTTTATTATATCTTTTTATGTGACAACACTGAAGAAATGACACTTTGCTACAATGTAAAGTAGTAAGTGTACAGCTTGTAAATTTGTTTTCCCTCAAAACAACTCAACACACAGCCATTAATGCCTAAACTGCTGGCAACAAAAATGAGTACACCCCTAAGTGAAAATGTACAAATTGGGCCCAAAGTGTCCATATTTTGTGTGGCCACTATTATTTTCATGACTCGCCCACCACCATGCTTGATTGTAGACAAGACACACGTGTCTTTGTACTTCGCACTTGGTTGCCGCCACATACGCTTGACACCATCTGAACTAAATAAGTTTAACTGAGGCCGCGTACACACGGCAGAGAACCTCGATGGGCAGAACACATCGTTCCGCCCGTCGAGGTTCTCTGCCGGCCGTCAGATTTGGCGACCCGCCCGTCGGGAATGGCAACCAGCCATTCATCCCGACGGGCCGTCGAGCAAATAGAGATCATGCTCTCTATTTCGGCTCGACGGCATTTACAAACGGGATGCTCGCCGAGAGCGTACACACAGCTGAGGTTCTCGCTGGAATGCAGCTCCCAGCGAGGTTCTCGCTGGTTTCTAGCGAGAACCTCGGTCGTGTGTACGCCGCCTTAGTCTCATTAGACCATAACTATTTGAGGGCTTTCTTGTGCATCATCTTTAACCACTTTAGCCCCAGACCATATTGCTGTCCACTGACCAAAGCACTTTTTGTGATTCGGCACTGCGTCGATTTAACTGACAATTGCGCGGTCGTGCGACGTGGCTCCCAAACAAAATTGGCGTCCTTTTTTTCCCACAAATAGAGCTTTCTTTTGGTGGTATTTGATCATCTCTGCGGTTTTTATTTTTTGCGCTATAAACAAAAATATAGAACGACAATTTTGATGCAATATTTTTTACTTTTTGCTATAATAAATATCCACCAAAAATATATAAACAAACATTTTTTTCCTCAGTTTAGGCTGATACGTATTCTTCTACATATTTTTCATTAAAAAAAATCGCAATAAGCGTTTATTGATTGGTTTGCGCAAAAGTTATAGCGTTTAAAAAATAGGGGGTCGTTTTATGGCATTTTTATTATAATTTTTTTTTACTAGTAATGGCGGCGATCAGCATTTTTTTTCAGTACTGCGACATTATGGCGGGCACTTCGGACACTTTTGACACATTTTTGGGGCCATTGGCATTTTTATAGCTATCAATGCATTGTATTACTATAAAAATGCCATTGGCAGTGAAGGGGTTAACACTACGGGGCAGGGAAGGGGTTAAGTGTGTTCCTGGGTTCTGACTGTATGGGGGGGTGGACTCACTAGGGGAAATCACTGATCTTCTGTTCATACATTGTATGAACAGAAAATCTGCGTTTCCCCCGCTGACAGGAACGAGAGCTTTGTGTTTACACACACAGCTCCCGTTCCCCACTCTGTAACGAGCAAACACAGGTGCCCGGTGACGATCGTACCCGCCGGGCACGCTCACAGGACTCGGGGGCGAGCGGGGACGTAAAGCTACGGGCTCTCGCCCAGGAGTTCCGCCGTCCCGCAGTAATATGATGGCGGGCGGTCGGCAAGCAGTTAAAAGAGGCTTCCTTCTGGGATGACAGCCATGCAGACCAATTTGATGCAGTGTGAGGCATAAGGTCTGAGCACTGACAGGCTGACTACCTACCTCCTCAACCTCTGTAGCAATGCTGGCAGCACTTATACATCTATTTCCTAAAGACAAACTCTGGATATGATGCTGAGCACGTGCACTCAACTTCTTTGGTCGGCCATGGCAAGGCCTATTCTTAATGGAATCGCCTTATGGTCTTGGCCATAATGCTGCAGTTCAGTTTCAGGGTCTTGGCAATCTTCTTATAGCTTAGACCATCTTTCTGTAGAACAACAAAAAAAATTAGATCCTCAGAGAGTTCTTTGCCATGAGGTGCCATGTTGAACTTCCAGTGACCAGTATGAGAAAGTGAGAGCGATAACCCAAATTGACCCGAGACCTAACGAGTGTAGGGAAAGGGAAGAGAAAATAGCTAATTGGGCTTATTGAGTTATTTTGAGGGGACAGCAAACTTACACTGTTATGTAAGCTGTACTCACTACTTTATCCTTTAAATCAATGTTTGTGATGCGTGACTTTCCAATGTCCCCACAGCGCACCTCAATCCCTATTGAGAGTTAAAGAAAAGTTAAAGAAAAGGGTTTGGGACTTTAAATGAGACGCAGGTCTCCATCCCTGTTAAATGCATACAAAAGGAGTGGTTTTGGGACTTTGAATGAGGTGAGTAGGTAGGGCCAAAGGATCAGTCATTGTTGAAAAAAAACATTTTATTGGTAAAAAAATTTTATGATAACAAACCAAATATCGGACAATGGATAGAAAAACCCAATGCCAGCGCCGGATTGTCCTACGGACATCACGTGCATGACGTAGAGGCGTGACGCCGATGTACGAAGGGCCTTTTTCTAATAAGGTCTTTTATATCAGTATAGTTTTATCCAATAGTTTGGTGGTTATGTGCATTTCAGTATGGTTTTACCATCTATTAAGAACCATTACCCTTGATCATATGTGGGTTGTTACCTTGTTCACAATGTATCTGTCCTTGTGTATACATCATGTGACTGTTATCCGATATTTGGTTTGTTATCTATTTTTTACCAATAAAATTATTTTTTTCAACAATGACTGATCCTTTGGCTCCACCTAACCACTTCATTCAAAGTCCCCAAACTTCTCCTTTTGTATGCATTCAACAGGGATAAAGAGACCTGCGTCTCATTTGAAGTCCCAAACCCTTTTCTTTAAAAATGCTGGTAGAGCTGGCCTCTGAATGAGAATTTGCTTACATTCCCAACACATAGCAGAATGCAAAGTAGAACTGTACTTCACTATGGTGGTTTCCCCTCTCCCTCCTTCATGAGAGTGTTTGATTCCGGGAAACATAGAGCTGCGCAGCTGAATCATTCAACTGGTTTAGGCTGCATTCACACCTAGGAGTTTTAACTATTTAATTATTGTCTATGGTGACTGTTCACATCTTAACGCCGAACGCCGAAACGCCGGTCGCGTGAAGCTCAAACAAGTCCCGGACCTTTTTTTGTCGCGTGTATCGGGCGGTTTGGGCGTATTTGAGCGTTTCCATTTCCCATAGAAAGTAATGGAAACGCTCGATTCAAGTGACTTGCGCGACAACAAGCGTTTGCTATGGGCGTTTTGTCGCTCTAATCAATAGAACTTTTCACCCAGGCAGAAGATAAAAAAAAATCTACCAACATAGCAACAAGTGATGAAAAGATGATAATTTTTCCTATTGGCTAAAATAAAAAACGTTGAAGTACAAAAACGTCGGACGACGCTGTATGCAAACGCGCAAATAAGCTTGAATACGCGCGACAAAACGCCGGCAAAAAACGCCCGAACGACCGACGCTCAGGTGTGAAAGCAGCCTTAGTGACCAACTGCTGTATTTGACCTTTTCTAAACAATCAGGTCAACACTGTGCGGTAAGAAGCCATCCATTAGTGCACATTTGGTGGATCTTCTTGGTGGAGGTGGACACCTTTTACAATGAATTTTCAACAATTTGCATCTGAGAAAGATTTGCCTTGAACACTCTTTGAATGGACTTGATTTTATTTATTTATTCATTCACTTTTTTGTACAATTTATTTCTATTTCACTATTTTCAGTGTGTTGCTGTTCACCAAGACTGCTATTGTTGGTTCAGACGGACCATTTTTTAGATTTCACTTTATTGTTTATTCATTATTAGTGCCCCCTACATATACCATTAAAGTAGAATGTTAACATTCAAATTCAATGTTGGTACCTTGGTACCTTACAAAGTACCATGCTACCTCCAAGCTGTGATCCCTGTATTGACTCCTCCTCCTGAAACTCCAGCTCACAGAGAGCCTACTCTGTAAAATCGGTGACATAGCAGTGCATATCAACAGAACATAGTCAGTACCTGTCATAGAATTTGTAACAAGACCCTTGCTCGCTCACTTCCACTCTCCCGACACTCCTCTGCTACTATTGGATCAGATTGCAACTGTAACGGAATGCACGGTGACAGACTGAGATATTCCTATGTCTAGGGTCACCTTATGTCCACTAGGGCCATAGGGTGACAAAGAATCATAATTCATATATTACAGATGGGACATTATTAATACTTCATTTTAGGACTGAGATATCACAAGGAGTTCATGATGACATGACCAGGTCAACCAGACAGTGAGTCATACCTTTGTATAATAGGCTATTGAAATATCTTAAGGTGTTGGCTATTCACTGTCTGGTTGACCTGGTCATGTCATCATGAACTCCTTGTGATATCTCAGTCCTAAAATGAAGTATTAATAATGTCCCATCTGTAATATATTAATTATGATTCTTTGTCACCCTATGGCCCTAGTGGACATAAGGTGACCCTAGACATAGAAATATCTCAGTCTGTCACGGTGCATTCCGTTACAGCAACGTCTGTTGGTTCAGTCATCCAAGGTTCCGCGATCCGAACTACAGCTATGTGCCGTTCGAGATCCATTAGAACAAACACCAGGCAGGCTGTATGTAAGTTCAAACAGGACTCTTGTATTGGAAGCCACACAACACACTTTTATACAGAAGTTGGAACATCCCACCCCCAACAACCGCTTTCCTATTGGTAAATTTTAAAGTACATTTGTGGTTCCCACTCAGGTCCTCCTAAGCCATGCAAATGAGGACTTGGAATAATCAACAGGGATTGGTCCCATAGCTTGAATAGCATGACTGCTATGTGTAATGAGACAGAAGTACCAGGGGGCAATCAATGTACACAATAGCCAGACATAGAACAATGGAGCCATCTGGAGAGGGAGTTAGCCTTGAGACAGGGCAGAGACCCCCCCACTGTGTAACAGATTTCAAGTAGAAACACTTTAGCATTCCAAGGTCCATGACAGAATTCAAGTAAGTAAATGTGTATAGCACTACCACCGGAGGAGCTGCTGGTTTGTTTTGGGTGGAACATTTACCTTGTGGCTCTCCTAATTCCTAGGGATGTATGGTGCATATAGCAGAAGTAAAGTAAACTGTGCTCTTTATTACCCAGCCAGGTAAAAACAATAAAACTTGTGGTGAAGAAGGTAGAGTTGAAAGAAGAATAGCAAATTCAGGCGTAGCTACCACGTGTAACACTTCTTGCGCCACTCCTGCTTGAGTACGAGTAGCGTACCTGGCAGCCAGAGTATCGCTCGAACCTTTGAGGATAAGTCTCTGCCACAGACCCTCCTGGGATGAACTGGAACATTTTAGGAGATGTCTCTGCCACAGACCCTCCTGGCATGGATTCAGTGAGAAACCTCTGCCACAGGCCCTCCTGATTGTGGTTACATGGATGAACCTCCTTAGTGGAATTACGCCTGGATCTCCTTCTAATTGCTTTCATGTCCTGACTGACAGTTGACCAGCCTCCCAGTTTCTGGATACCTCGATCCCCGGTGGATTGTCGAGACCCTATTGGATCGCCAGCCTCTCATTGGCTCTCCTCAGATGGACTCCCCACCGAACAGCTATACAGCTTGGGATCTTCAGGATTGGGAACCCGTCGGCCACTGGGCTCCCTGCCACAGCTCAAATGTTCCAGACCAACTTGGTCCTGGAACCAGGAACTCTGCGTGGCACGCACGCCCCAGCAGGCCGGGGCACCGTGGTGCAGACACCCTAAGGGTGGATGCCGCACTTGAAGACGAAGACCCAGCATGCACAGCGAGGCTCAACCCTCCTGAACCTCCTAAACCCTCCTGGGGAAGAGCATGCAAACCTTGACTCCACTGCTGCCATCTACTGCCCTGGGGTGGGAAGAACACCCCAGCACAACAGAATGAGCCCACAGCACAGGCAAGCTGAGACAGAGACCCAATTTGAACATATCAACCAGATCAGAGTTTAACCACTTGAATCCCTGCATATAGTCAAATGACGGCGGCAAAGGGGATCTGAATATCCCAGCCGCCGTCATTTGACGGCATCATGTTCTCCGGCCACTGGGGGGTGTGCGCGTCCCCGAGATGCCGACGCGCGTGCCTGGCGGTCGCGATGTCCGTCAGGTACCCACCGACCGGCAGTTTTAGAGCATGGACGTGGAGCTCTGTGTGTAGTACTCTGCCAGTCACATTTATACAGTAATTAGTGCGTTTTTATAGCACTGATCGCTGTATAAATGTGAATGGTCCCAAAAATGTGTCAAAAGTGTCCGTCGCAATATCGCAGTCCTGACAAAATTCGCAGATCGCCGTATTACTAGTAAAAAAAAAAAATAATAAAAAAATTGTCAAAATTCTATCCCTTATTTTGTAGCCACTTTAACCTTTGCGCAAACCAATTACTATACGCTTATCGCGATTTTTTTTTTAACCAAAAATATGTAGAATATATATCGGCCTAAACTGAGAAAAAAAAAATGGGATTTTTATTATAGCAAAAAGTAAAAAATATTGTGTTTTTTTTCAAAATTGTCGCACTTTTTTGTTTGTAGCGCAAAAAATAAAAACCGCAAAGGTGATCAAATACCACCAAAAGAAAGCTCTATTTTTGGGAAAAAAAGGATGTCAATTTTGTTTGTGAGGCATGTCGCACGACCGCGCAATTTTAATTTAAAGCGACGCAGTGCTGAAAGCTGAAATTTCGCCTGGGCAGGAAGGGGGTATATGTGCCCAGTAAGCAAGTGGTTAACTACACTCTGATCTCCCTCTAAATTTAAATAGCACCGGTACTTTGAAGGAACCAGGCGCTACATGTGCAAGATTCTTCACAAAGTACGTTTACAAACTACGGCATCAATCAGATTATTAGGAATAGGTTAGAAATAATTGAATTACAATGTGAATATGTGAGTATATGATTTTACATTTTGACCATAGACATTCTTTAAAGCAATCTTGCCAATGCGGTAGGGTGAAGATGTGTGCATTACAAGGTGGAAAAACAAAACTTTGAACAGAACCAATGTTTTTATAAAGTAAAAGAATGTATACCTTTTTCAACTTTGTATTTAAATGCTTAAGTCACATTGTACTTTGATAAAATCTTTATGAATAAAAACAAATATATAATTTTTGTTTTTTATTTCCTTGTCTGAATATTGTCACAGTCATTTCTGGATGAGAAGGCGCATCATTACTTTCATGTGCTTGATTGAAGCAGAGATAAACCCAATTTCCTTAACATATACTACATGAATAAGCTTTCATCTCCTGTTTATTACGGATTTCAGTTGTTTAGCCACCAGTAATTATATTCAGCAATTTGACACACAATAACATTATGTTGTGCTTGACACAATGCACCCCCCCCCCATTTCTAAACTATGCACCTGACTCTCATACACAAAAATATGGTACCAAAATGCTGGCAGGCACATATCAGTGGTTTTTAACTGTGATTTTTTTTTTGCCTAAAAATTATTAATCTTTTTTATATTTTTTCATTCCAAACTGTCAAGGGCACTTTATTCTGACACAGAATAATCTTCATTTGATAGGCAGACCAAGCAATGACATTCAAAACAGCACCATTGAGTTTTTAGATTTCAGATAATTAAACACAACTAAACCCATCCATTGCTGACAAAATGTCATTTTAGGCATTGTCAGCTCACACTGCTTCCAAAAATTCACAAGTGCAATTGAAATAATTTTCTCTTCCCCCCTGTTTAGGATTTGTTTCTTGGCAGAAAGAAAACAGCTTTCTCTATTCTGCCAGCAGCACAATAAACAAAAACAAAAAAGAGATGTGGAATGAGCCTTGATAAAGTTTAACCACTTCAGCCCCGGAGGGTTTGCCCACTTAATGACCAGGCCATTTTCTGCGAACCCAAACCAAAATTAAGATCCTTTTTCTTGGTGGTTGCTTGACCACCTCGGTGTTGTTGTTTTTTTGCGCTGTAAACCAAAAAAATTATTAAAACTACAATTTAAAAAAAAAAAATATTATGGGCCAGATTCTCAGCGGCGATACGATGGAGTATCTCAGATACCCCGTCGTATCGCCGTTTTTTTTGCCTCGTATCTATGCGCGTGATGCTTAGCATCACTTTTGCATAGATACGCTTCAACATCCGACAAGTGTAAAACCATTACTCTTGCAGATCGTAGCTGTAATGACAACTCCGGCCACTAGGTGGCCTTTACGTTGTTTTCTCATTTGCATATGCAAATGAGGCTAGTACGCCGATTCCCGATCGCTTTTACGCCGCCCTGTCGTCGCGTACGACGTTTTCGTCCGCGTAAGGTTACCCCAGCTTCTATGTGGAGTAACCTTACGAAGTACCGTCGGATGCCGTCGGGTGCTGTCGGATGCCATGTTAAGTTTTCCGTCGCTTTTTCCGTCGCTTACGTCATTTTACTAACTCGTTCGCGAATAGGGGCATTGCGTAGTGACGCTCACGTCGTTTTGACGTCAGTTTCAACTACGCTTTCCGACGTGAGCTGGAGCATGCGCACTGAGCTTTTTCCCCGGCCGGCGCATGCGCAGTTCGTTCGAAGCGGGGGCGCGCTTCATTTAAATACAAGCCGCCTCATTTGAATTATGCGGGCTTATGCTGGGCCATTTTCGCTACGCCAACGCAAACTACGGAGCAAATGGTTAGAAAATACGGCACTTGCTCTAGTACGATGCGGCGGCGTAGTGTAAATGGCTTACGATACGCAAGCGAAATTCTATGAGAATCTGGCCCTATATATTTTACGGTTTTCTATAATAAACATAAAAAAAAGTATAAAAAAGCAGACCTAATTAAAGCAGACCTAATGGGGAACTTGTACCCCCATCAAACTCTGCGCACCCAGTGATAAGTCATTTTACAAGTATGGGAATTGCCATATTTGGGTATTGACATCATGTGTATTATTAAATTCAGCTTTTATCTATGAAATCTCCCAGCCAACAATTAAGTGGGACCAGGGATACAGCACTGTGAGTGAAGCTGTCAGATACATGACAACTTCCCAGCACAGGCATTGCCTGCTCTGAGTACTGTGCACCGTCATACTCCGCTCCCCATCACAGACTGCTGCGGAAGTGCTGTGGCAGCAAACTGCGCATTCGCGATGCGTTCCAAACACATCTGCGATGCGTTCAAATGCATTTACGACAGTGCACACCAGCGAAACCTCGTTCGGCATTCAGGCTCTTTCCTTAACATCCCAGTGGATTGGAGGATGTTAAAAATAGAGCCAGGAGGCCGAGCAAGTGCAGCGAGCCGTCCGAGCAAAGCAAGGACGTGAGCCCGACTGGCCACTTACCTCGTCCCCAAGAATGACGGCTTCGCTGGTGTGCACTGTCGTAAATCCATTGGAACGCATCACAATTGTGTTTGGAACGCATCGCTCATGCGCAGTTGGCCGCTACGTCACTACCGCAGCATTGTGTGACGTTTACAGAGACATCTGTGCAGGTTTCTGTACAGATGTAAATGTAAATTGCGGGCCGAAATCGCAAAAAGTAGTACAGAAACTACTTTTTTTAAATCAATGCAGCGCCGCGGATGCGGCGTCACGCCAATTAGGGCGGTGCCATTGCCGGCAAATACCGCCGATTTCACATGTCAAATCACACCAGTGTGTGCCAGAAGTTTTTGGTGAAAACCATTTTCTTGGTGCTGATTTTTGTGTCATTGACAATACATCATTGTTCTTTAAATGTCAACTAAGATAGACAGTCATAAAGCAGTATATAAAAAGAAGATTCCCAAATGCATCAGGTACATAAATGACAATTTGCAAATTTCAGCATCATTCCTAGTAGATATTTAAGAGAAATTGGCAACCAATTAAGCAATATTTTTTTACAACCTGTGTTCTTTATTTGAAGCTAGCAAAGGGTGTCAATACCAGCACAGAAGTGTCTAAGGCCGCTTACACACGATCAAATCTATCTGCTGGAAACGGTCTGACAGACTGTTTCAGCAGACAGATTAGATCGTGTCTACGGGCAGACAGACAGATTTTTCCAGCAGACAGATTTTAAAGCATGAGGGAAGAGAGCTTCATCCGTTCATACAGCGTCTCCATTGTCATGTGTCCTTGTAGCCGTCCTTCTGAAGATGGAATCATCCCACTGCTGTGCCACCAATGTAACGGTTACCACCGCTTACAACCTTCCATCCAACCACGACAAGCTCATCCGACACACCAACAACCAGGCAGACATGATCCATTCCATTTCCCAGAATAAACGAGACAGCACTCCGTTCTCTAGTTTCCAAAAATGTATGAACAACTTTATTGGTTCTTAGCTTGCTTATATCCAGTACAACAGATATACCTTGGGGGTAATTTGCTAAAAGAAAATCCACTTTGCACTACAAGTGCAAACTACAAGTGCACTTGCAGTTGCACAGAAAGTGCACTTGGAAGTGCAATCGCTGTAGATCCGAGGGGGATATGCAAGGAAAAACAGCATTTTAGCTTGCACATGATTGGATAATAAAATCAGCAGAGCTTCCCCTCATTTCAGATCTACCCCTCAGATTTACAGCGACTGCACTTCCAAGTGTACTTTCAGTGCAATTTTAAGTGCACTTTGCACTTGTAGTTTGCACTTCGTAAATAGCCCCCCTTGTGTATTTCAACTTCATAATATGTGCGTTCGTCCTGCAGTTTTATGTTGTCATTTGGTGCTCTATACGAACAACAGTAAATCTTCTCATTCCTTTGTCATGAACATTTTTGTGTTCAAACATGAGGCATGCGGCATGGCACCACACAGGTTAATGACCTCTGTCTGTAGTGTGTAGTATAAAAACTGATTGTAACAGAATGGCCCGTGACACCCAGAGACGTTGGAAGGATGAGAGATACTCTTGTGCCAGCAGCACCAAAAACTCTTGGGTCGAAATCCACCCTGTGCCCTTTTGGGTATAGGGTGGCTAATAGTGAATCATAATTCATATTACATGAGATGGGACATTAATAATACTTCATATTGCAGGACTGAGATATCACAAGGAGTCATGATGACATGACCAGGTCAGCCAGTGAGTCATACCTTTTGTATAATAGGCTATTGAAATATCCTAAGGTGTTGGGTATTCAATGTAAAGACACCCACTCTCACTGCCATTGTGTGATAAAGCTGTATAGAGAACTTATTCAACAGATGTCTGTGTTACTATTCAAGGTTAATTGAACCCTATTGATAATACGGTGCCGTCGTGTCTAGCTACCAATTAAAGAATTATCCTCAGTGAGTGAATAGGGGGGGTGGAGATTACATTGTCCTGTGATTAACTGCATTCTGTTGTACTGGATATAAGCAAGCTAAGAACCAATAAAGTTGTTCATACATTTTTGGAAACTAGAGAACGGAGCGCTGTCTCGTTTATTCTGGGAAATGGAATGGATCATGTCTGCCTGGTTGTTGGTGTGTCGGATGAGCTTGTCGTGGTTGGATGGAAGGTTGTAAGCGGTGGTAACCGTTACACTGATATTTAGTCTTTCACACTAAAGAGTTTTTAAAGCGATTTTGTGTTAAAAATAGCACCTTAAAAGCCCAGGAAAAATGCTTCCCTTTAAATTCTAAGTATGTCCAATATGTTCACAAAAAATCAAGCTTGCCACATTTTTGGAGCATGTTTGGTGAATAAAAAAAGAAATAAAAAATAATAGTCTAGGCAGCTAGTCAGTGAGGCAGACGGATTAGCAACAGGAGCTCCACAGCGGCGCACGTCTCCTAGGAGTAGGAGCGTGTGTGTCATAGCTCCAGGCAGGCGTAGGAGGCAGACAGGCAGAGTCTCTTCCAGCCCTGCTAGCCTACCCCCAGCTCCAGCTCCTGGAATAACCTGTGCCCCAATCTGACCTCTCCTCCATACTGGATCAGCTCCCTGGCTCTCCCTGGCTCTCCAGCAGGTAAGAGCCTTCCACCAAAGCTGCTGACGGCCGTCCTTTTCAGGATAAGCCGCAGCAACACGGATCTCCCCTGCTCCTTTCCGGCTCCTTTCCTCGGTCCCCTGCACTCCCACATCTTCATCATCATTAGGGGCCCCCTCCTGCCACCCCCCGCGGCAATTCCGCCATCCTAGAGCTTTTTGAGAGACCCGCGCCAGACTGCATTGAATCGCGGGGCCGCGATCTAGGAAAGACCGCGGCTTCACTTGCGGCCTAACAGGCGCACTGCTCCTCGCGCCCTACAATCCTCACCCAGCCTCTAGGAAATCCCCCCTCACCTCAGAAGGACAGCCACTCGTGCTTGTTCTCACCCTCTCAGCCCCCCCGGCATTACAGAACCACCCCACCTGTCAGCCCTTGCCTACATCCCACTGCCTGATCAGGCAGCCATCCTACTACACTAGCAACACGCTCACCTCTCATCCCCAGCCCCCCCTAGTCTCTCCAACGAACAGAAGCTTGATCCAGGGGTCACCCGATCGCCTCTCGCAGGGGTCAGGAAGGAATTTTTTTCCCTACCGGAGCATATTGACCTAGCGCCGCCAGGGTTTTTTGCCTTCCTCTGGACCAAGCCAGGAGAGAGGAATTAGCCAATTCCTCTCCCCATTGCCCCTGAAATCTCCCCCCCCCGGTGTATTGGCGATCATGGCATGTCGGCAATATTCGGCCGAAACCATTTGGAGTTTGAGGCAATTCGCCGCAATACTGCCAGCCATCACCAAAAATGCCCTAAGAATCGAGCGACTATTGAGAATCGATCACCGATCGACTATCAGACATTTCAGCCATTTACCCCAGCTTAAGCACATATCATGCGCTCTGATCAACACAAGATCGGCAGTAAAACACAGACTAGAAATCCATGACTTCATTCTACAAAATGATTTAGACTGTCTCTTTATTACAGAAAGCTGTCTCACAGCCGACTGTAACACCATTCTAGGAGAACTGGTGCCAGAAAATTACCGTATTATAACGGAAAACAGAATAGGGCAAAGAGGAGGAGGCCTGGCGGTGATCCACAAGACTCACCTTACGATCACCAAACCAGTCCTTCAAAACCCTCTTCCATTCATGGAAACCCTTACTCTACAACTGCAAACAAATTCAAAGGAGACCGTCCACATTCTGCTCTGCTATAGACCACCTGGCCCAAAATCGCAGCTGCTATCATCATGGACGGATTTCTTCTCCACTTACACCCTCAACAGCAAACATCTTTTGCTGCTCGGGGATTTCAACCTCTGGGCCAACTCCTCACAAGACCCCATTGCTGATGCCTGTATTAACCACCTGGAAGATTTAGGGCTACAGCAACTAGTATGTGGACCCACACATGCTTCAGGTCACACACTTGATCTTATTTTCAGACAAGATCTGGATATAAAAATTTTGGAAAATTAAAAGTTGCCATTAAATTCATGATTTCCACAATCCCCCCCGCAACAAAAACATCAAATCCAGTGACAACACACTGGACTAGATGTCAGAAGAAGCTCCACTCGGAACTCTTCAAAACAACTTTAAGGAAAAAAATAGAAACAACTCAGCCGCATCAAACGGCCGTTGAAACACTGGATGCCATAAATTCGGCCATGCTACAGTCAGCCGACTTGGTAGCGCCGAAATGTAAAACCCGCATCCGGAAAAACAACCGCAGCTGGTTTAACAACCAGCTGTCGTTACTGAAGCAAAAACGCAGAAGGGCCGAATCCGCCTGGAAAAGAAGTTCTTCAGAGCTAAACCTATCCATCTACAAGGCGACAACAAGAAAATACCACAAAGAAATTTTCCAAGCCAAGAAAAATTATTTTTCGGAGGCTATCAACTCAGACCATGAAACCAGGATGTATTGAAGCCCCCAGTTCAGACACACAAGAATTTTGCAATGAACTATCGGATTGCTTCATTAATAAAATTGAGGCAATCCGTGAAAGCATTCAGCAAAACAATTCCCCCCTCAGCCCCCCCCCCCCGCAGCTTCTCACACAACACCCATAGTAATTCTCCTATATCAGGTAAGTTCACTCTGGAACCCATCTCCATCGAGGCCACTAAGAATGTCATTGGTACTTTGCGTAATGGCACAGCGCCAAATGACATTATCCCCACAAAACTGCTGAAGGAATGCGCCTACATCCTGGCTCCTCCCATCACGCAGCTTATCAACCAGTCTTTCTTGGAGGGCATAGTGCCCTCACAGTTGAAAGAGGGTATAATCCAACCCATCCTGAAGAAACCCTCCCTGGACCCCAAGGACCCACTCCACCGCCGTCCCATAACAAGCCTCAATATACTCTCAAAGGTAATGGAGAAAGTAGTGGTACAACAGCTGCAACAGCATCTAGATACCCACAAGCTACTTGACCCATTACAATCAGGGTTCCGTCCCGGATACGGGACTGAAACCGCACTGCTCAAAATATGGGACGATGTTCTCGAGGCCGCAGACGAAGGAGAATCTTGTCTTCTAGTTCTGTTGGACCTAAGTGCAGCTTTCGACACTGTAGACCACAAACTGTTACTGACTCGGCTTGCTGAAGTAGCCAGAGTCGCAGAAGGCGATTTATCTTGGTTCTCCTCTTTTCTGGAAAACCGATCGCAAACAGTGAAGTTAGGACCTTTTACGTCTGAGAAACGCACAGTATCATTCGGAGTCCCTCAAGGATCGCCTCTGTCACCGGTGCTGTTTAACATCTATCTTCGTCCTCTTTTTGAGATTATTAGCAGCCAAAAACTGCTTTATCACTCATATGCAGACGACACACAACTGTACTTCCGCATCTGCAACAGAAAGGATCACCACCTCAATCTAGAGACATGTCTCTCTTTGATAGAGGACTGGATGACAAAGAGTTATCTTAAACTCAACAAAGCGAAAACAGAACTTCTCCTGTTTCACGCCAAGCGCAGGAATCAACCTTCAACAGCATGGACACCCCCGCCTATTCTGGGCAAAATCATCACCCCTAGCGCCAAAGTCAAAAGTCTGGGGGTCATTTTTGACTCCTTTATGACAATGGACGCACAAATAGGGTCAGTAGTCAGCGGATCTCACCATCTGCTGCGCCTACTACGCAGACTTAGTCCGTTCATCCCCAAAGAAGATTTAGTGGTCGTGGTGGGAGCAATTGTTAACTCCAGACTGGACTATGCAAACGCTCTTTACCTCGGACTCCCCAAGTACCAAATCGCTCGTCTGCAAGTCGTTCAGAATACGGCCGCCAGACTTGTGACTGGGAAAAAACCCTGGGAATCCATCTCACCTTCACTGAGATCCCTTCACTGGCTGCCAGTTAAAGACAGAATTGCTTTCAAAGCACTCTGTCTTACGCATAGATGTGTCCATGGGAATGCCCCCTTTATTTATGCGAAAAAATAAAAGCTCATAACCCCAATCGCGTTTTGCGATCCACCAATCAAAACCTGCTCCAGGTTCCGAAAGCCAACTACAAGTCCAAAGGAGAAAGAAGATTCGCGATCCAAGGTCCCAGACTATGGAACGCTTTACCAACCAGCATTCGGTTGGAGGAGAACCACCGAGCATTCAGGAAAAAGGTCAAGACTCTTCTCTTTTGATATCAAAAGAGACAGGAACAACAAGCGCCCAGAGGCGATTCAGTTTGCATGTGCAGCGCTATATAAGTTTTCATTCATTCATTCATTCATAAACACACACCAAAAATGCTCCTCCCCATTGAAATGAATGGGAACTGCCTCAAACACACCTAAGAAATGCCTCTAAAATGCACACGCTAAGTTTATTTGGTGCAGTTTTTAAATCACATGTCATTTAAAAAACTTACTGTAAAGGCTGCAAAAGTGCAGAAAAATTTCTCCATTAAGACCCCTTTCACTCTGGGGCGTTTTTTATGGCGTTTTTCAGGTGCTTTGGCGTTAAAAAAAGCCTGTAAAACACCAGAAAGAAGTCTCATCTGCAATTCCAATGTGAAAGCCTGAGTGCTTTCAGAGCCCTTTCACACTTCCAGAGCCCGAAAAATGCCGGTAAAGCGCCGCTAAGACCCCTTTTACACTGGGGCATTTTTCCAGGCGCTTTGGTGTTAAAATAAGCTCCCTCAATGGGAAGGGGGCTTTAGGAGCGATGTATTCAATGCTCCTAAAGCGCTGCAAAGAAGCTGCTTGCAGGACTTTTTTTTGATGCCCTGCCAGCAGAGTCTCAGTGTGAAAGCACTCAGGCTTTCACATTAGGATTGCAGATGCAGCTTCTTTCAGGCGCTTTACAGGCACTTTTTTTAATGCTTAAGCTCCTGAAAAAAGCCCCAGTATGAAAGGGGTCTTACACATAAGCTTTTTACAGGCAGTTTTGATGTGAGCCAGTGTGAAAGCTCACACTGATCTGACACAAAAGCTATGCAAATTCCTATCTGACATTGCTCTGCGATTTTGGGCCGACTTCCATGCGACTTTAATGCACAATATCCAATTTTGATCTGACTTTGAGATATTTTTGACTTTGACCAATCCAAACATTTCATTTGGTTCTGGTATGTATGGTCCCCCCAGACCATACCTAAGGGTTTGGTATGGATTTTAAGGGGAACCCCAGCCCAAAAAATCCATACTAGACCCTTATTCAAGCATGCAGCCAGGTCAGAAAAGGGGGGCGGGGCGAGGGAGTGCCAGGTCACATGCCCTCAACATGGCAGGGGGACCCTCAAAGCATCCTGTCCCCATGTTGATGGGTACAAGGGCCTCTTCACCACAACCCTGGGATGTGGTTGTGGGGGTCTGCAGGAAGTGGCTTTTTTTGGAATCTGGAAGTCTCCTTTAACAAGTGGGCCCCCCACAATCCCAGCCCCCATGTGCATAGGCATGGGGTACCCCTACCCATTTCCCCCCCCCCCAAAAAAAACAGTATAGTGTAATAAAAACATGTTTTGACAAGTCCTTTATTAAAAATGTATAAATGTATCTCCAGCTGTGCCATGCAGTAACGGCTCAGTACGGTGGGGGGTGGTGGCGCTCTCCCCTTCCAATATGGAGGTGGTAATTACTGATGGAGATCACTCAAAACTGATATCTAGATATTACTTCATGCTACTGTCACCCTCCTCTCCCAGAATGGAGAAGGTGGCGGTGCAGTGGCGGACTGACATACCGTCCCATTCGGAAGAAACTTGGGCTGAGGCCTTGGACACGTTAGTGCCTTCGGTGATTTCAGCTAGGGATAAGCTGACTCAATTTAACTTTCTACGTAGAATATACTTTACTCCCTTGAGATTACATAGAATGGGTAGGGGGAATTCGGCAGAATGCCCTCGCTGCTATACTGCTGAGGGTAACTTCTTCCATAAGATATGGCAGTGACCTTTTTGAGAGACATCTTGACATTTTTGGAGGATACGTTGGAACTCCCTCGAGATATTCTACGGATCAACTTTACCTATAAATGTTAGTACCCAGTTATATTATGTACATTTAGGAAAGTATCCAGGCCTTTCTTAAAGCACTTTATTGAGTTTGCCAGAACCACCTCTGGAGGGAGTCTATTCGACATTTTCACAGCTCTTACTGTGAAGAAACCTTTCTGTATTTGGAGGTGAAATCTCTTTTCCTCTAGACGTAAAGAGTGCCCCCTTGTCCTCAGTGTTGACTACAAAGTGAATAACTTAACACCAAGTTCACTATATGGACCTCTTATATATTTGTACATGTTGATAATATCTCCCATTAATCTCCTCTTCTCAAGAGTGAATAAATTCAGTTCCTCTAATCTTTCCTCATAGCTGAGCTCCTCCATGCCTCTTATCAGTTTGGTTGCCCTTCTCTGCACTTTCTCCAGTTCCCCAATATCCTTCTTAAGAACTGGAGCCCAAAATGCATATTCCAGATGAGGTCTTACTAATGATTTGTACAGGGGCAAAATTATATCTCTCTCTCTGGAGCCCATACCTCTCGTAATACAAGAAAGGACTTTGCTCGCTTTGGAAATAATGATGTCACAAACCTAAAATTTTGCGTTGGGGAACGCAAACTTCCGCAAATGTTCGCGAACCGGCGAACTGGGCAAACCGCCATAGACTTCAATGGGCAGGCAAATTTTAAAACCCACAGGGACTCTTTCTGGCCACAATAGTGATGGCAGGGGCGTTGCTAGGTGCCACAAAGACCAGGGGCTTCAGCCCGAAGCCAAGCCGGCACGGGGGGGGGGGGGTTCGGGCGCGGTCGGCTGAGTGGCGCAGGGTGACCTACCTGGCACACATACCCTGTTCTACGTGTGTGTGCACACACACACTGACCTGTCCTACAGTACATACACACACACACACTCAACTATAAAACATACAAGTTATTTGTAAACTACTCTATACAGCTTTATTAAACAAAGACATAAAAGTGACAAGCTTGGCTCTTGCCATTTAACTTCATTTGTACATGCTACCTATTGTTATTTAATAGTGATTGCCAGCACCCTAGACCCAGTATGATTACAGCACACATATAAACATATACCCTCTTTAACAATGGTTTTCCCACATTGTTTAGAGATTGATCATGAATTATAGGGAAGCAGAATAACATTGATGGCAATATATATATATAGATATCTTTATAGGCTTCCAGGCTGTTAATTATTTTCTGCAACCATAACCCATACAAGTTATTAGTGGACACATACAAGTAATTTGTAGACCCATACAAGGTGTTAGTAGACCCATATAAGTTATTAGTGGACACATACAAGTTATATGTAGAACCATACAACTCTATACAGCTAAATACATAGAAGTGACATGCTTGGCTCTTGCAATTTTACTTTTGTACATGCTACCTAATATTGGTGATTGCCAGCACCCTAGACCGAGTATGAATGCAGCACACATGTAAACATGTATTAAGGCTTGCCGTATGGTTAGCCTGTATTTGTGGGAGGAGTCTGGTGAGTACTTAAGGCTCCTCCCACGTCAGGTCCGGTGTTGGCGCCATTTCTGGTTGAAGGGGGAGGTGCAGAGTAGCAGCAGCCTCGTGGCGGTGTCTCTCCCGGGTTTCATTGATGTGAGGCAGCCTGCCCAGCCATCTATCTTGTCTATCTACCTGTCCTTTCCCCGAGGGCATGCCGGCTTGATGGAGGAAGGGGGTGCCCGCTTTTCTGGCTATACACGGATGCTGGCAGTGAGGGGGGCGTCCACGTGTTTCTCCCTTACCAAACCCGGGAGGGGCTGCTGCGTGGTTAGCTTGTCCCGGTTCGAACGCTGGACATCATGGAGCGGGAGCCCGCCACCCACCAACCCACTGCTCTGCAGACCTGCCCCCTCGCTCGTCTTTTATTTGCCTTCCGGGATCTCGGGGGGTGAGCTGTCCGGGTGCACGCTGCGCCGCCAGTTTCTCCCCATGCATTCACCGGGCCGCCTTCCTCCCCTGTCTCCCTTCCTCACTCAGAGCGGAGGAGCACTTCTCAGGGTGCGCGCAACTGCACGAGGGGGAGGGGAGGGGGGGGGCCGTACCCCACTCCAGGCAAGCTGCGGGACGCCCGCTCCTTGTCCCTGTCGGCTTCCGGGCTCACGCTGAGGGGGGGCGTCCTTCCACCCACTTGCTTGGTGAGCACTCCTGCTACTTGCACGGCCATCCGCTTGTCCATGCGGGGGGGGGGGGGGAGAGGGGGGCACGCTGCTGCTCGGGGCATCCACCCACTCTTCCCTGTCAGTTCACAAGCTCGCTGAGCCATGCATTCCAGGCACACAGTGTCTTTGGGGGGGGGGGGTCACGTTGGCAACATGGAGGGGGGGAAAGGAGACTGTCCACCTTTCATTCCTGGGGTTATGCCAGCACCTTTTCCCACGGGTTGCGCAGGCAGTCTGCTCGTTGCTGCAATTGTCTTAGCGTTCTGTCACACCAGGTTTCCAGCCAATGCATTTTCTTAGCGTTCTGTCCCTGGGTTTCTGTCATGGCGTTCTGCCCCGGCGTTTCTGTCTTAGCATTTCTGCCCCGGCGTTTCTGTCCTTGAGTTGTTACGCTGCCAGTCTTCCTTGCATTTCGGCAATTTGTCTCTGCGTTTCAGTCGCTCTGCGTTCTAGTCTTTTCTGTCAGTGCGTTTGCCCATAGTTTGTCATGCGTTTCTGCTCTGTCATGCGTTTTTGCCCCGCGTTTCTGCTCTGTCATGCGTTTCTGCCCCTGAGTTTCTGTCATGCGTTTCTGCCCCAGGAGTTTCTGTCATGCGTTTCTGCCCCAGGAGTTTCTGTCATGCGTTTCTGCCCCAGGAGTTTCTGTCATGCGTTTCTGCCCCAGGAGTTTCTGTCATGCGTTTCTGCTCCAGGAGTTTCTGTCATGCGTTTGTGCCCCAAGAGTTTCTGTCAGGCTCTCGGGCCCAGTATTTCCATGCTTTGCATTACAGCTTCAGTACGTTTGGGGCATGTGTAGCACACTCATGTAAGGGGGGGGGGGGGTTTTCTGTCATAGCATTCCTGCCCCCGGGGGGTTGCGGTCACAGCGCCCTGCCCCAGGGTTTTTTTCCATCACAGCTTCCTGCCCCGGGGGGGGGGGGGGATTCCGTCGCGGCGTCCTGCCCCGGGGGGGGGGGGATTCCGTCGCGGCGTCCTGCCCCGGGGAGGGGGGGGTGTTCCGTCATAGCTCCCGGTGGGTGCAGGGGGGGGGTGTTTTCAGTCCTTGGGTCTGGGGGGGGTTTCTGGTTTCCATCTCAGCATTCTGTCATACCGTTTCTGCCCCACGTTTTCTGTCTTTTCAGTTTCAGTCTCAGCTTTTCTCATTAGCATTTCTGTCATTCGTTTCAGTAGCTGCATTCTGTCATAGCGTTTCTGCCCCAGGTTTGCTGTCTGTGCATTTCTGCCTCATGGTCCAGTCTCAGCGTGGACTGCCCCAGGATTCTGTCATTGCGTTGCAGTCTCAGCGTTACTGTCAGTGCTTTTTCTGCCTCAGCGGTTCAGTCTCGGCATTTCCTTCTGGCAGGATTCTGTCTTTGTATTTCTGCCTCGGCGTTTCAGGCGCAGCATTTTCCCTCATCGTTCGGCCCCAGGGTTCTGTTATCGCATTTACGCTTCAGCAGCACAGGCTCCGCTTTTAGACTCACCATTTGTCTCATACCTTTTTCTGCCCAGGTTTCCTGTCATGGCAGTTCGGCCCCTATGTGTCAGGCTCAGCATTTCTCTCAGATAAATTCTGGCCCACGATTTTAGTCATAGCGTTTCTGGCTTGCGATTTCAGTCATAGCGTTTCTGGCCTGCGATTTCAGTCATAGCGTTTCTGGCCCACGATTTCAGTCATAGCGTTTCTGGCCCACGATTTTAGTCATAGCGTTTCTGGCCCACGATTTCAGTCATAGCGTTTCTGGCCCACGATTTCAGTCATAGCGTTTCTGGCCCACGATTTCAGTCATAGCGTTTCTGGCCCACGATTTCAGTCATAGCGTTTCTGGCCCACGATTTCAGTCATAGCGTTTTCTGGCCCACGATTTCAGTCATAGCATTTCTGGCCCACGAGTACTGGCCCACGAGTACTGGCCCACGTTTTCAGTCACAGCGTTTCTGGCCCACGTTTTCAGTCACAGCGTTTCTGGCCCACGTTTTCAGTCACAGCGTTTCTGGCCCACGTTTTCAGTCACAGCGTTTCTGGCCCACGTTTTCAGTCACAGCGTTTCTGGCCCACGTTTTCAGTCACAGCGTTTCTGGCCCACGTTTTCAGTCACAGCGTTTCTGGCCCACGTTTTCAGTCACAGCGTTTCTGGCCCACGTTTTCAGTCACAGCGTTTCTGGCCCACGTTTTCAGTCACAGCGTTTCTGGCCCACGTTTTCAGTCACAGCGGTTCTGGCCCGCGATTTCAGTCACAGCGGTTCTGGGGTGTTCCTGTCCCCAGGGGCTTACCCTCATAGCGTTTCCAGCCTCTGCGTTTCGGGCCCAGGCCTCCAGTCTCTGCGTTTCGGGCCCAGGCCTCCAGTCTCTGCGTTTCTGGCCCAGCCCTCCAGTCTCTGCGTTTCTGGCCCAGCCCTCCAGTCTCTGCGTTTCTGGCCCAGCCCTCCAGTCTCTGCGTTTCTGGCCCAGCCCTCCAGTCGCACGTTTCTGTCGTTTTGCCCCAGCATGTCGGTCATGACGTCTGTCTGTCACGGCGTAGTTGTTGATTGTTGGTCTTCATGTCTCATTGTTCTTTGTCATGTTGCAACTGGGTTAGTTAGCTAGCATTCGAATCTCGGGATCTGTCACGTCTACAGATCCATACGGGCTGAGGTTTCGTTGTTAATGATTGTCGCCCACAATCTTCTCGCCCGTATACCATACGTCATACGATGCACTTTCATTCTCACACCTGTACGACTACCCACCACGCTCCGTGGGTTCACCAGTCCTGAGTGTTCGGTTATCGCCTATGTCTGCGCTGCAGGTTTCTCAGGCTCATTTACCAATCACATAGGGGTGGGTGCCATCTTTTAGTTCATTCTCGCGCAGTGGTCTCGATGTTCTCGCTCATGTTCCCGAACTTAGGTAAGGTGCCGGGGGGGGGGGGGGGTTGTTGCTTGTCTGGTGATCGGTTATCTGTAATTTCTGCCCCAGTCGCACGTTTCTGTCATTTCCGCCCCAGTCGCACGTTTCTGTCATTTCTGCCCCAGTCGCACGTTTCTGTCATTTCTGCCCCAGTCGCACGTTTGTCATTTCTGCCCCAGCATGTCGGTCGTATTGTCTGTCATGGCGTGGTTGTTGTTTGTTATCGTGTCTCATTGTTCTTTGTCATGTTGCAACTGGGTTAGTTAGCTAGCATTCAAATCTCAGGATCTGTCACGTCTACAGATCCATACGGGCTGAGGTTTCGTTTTTAATGATTGTCGCCCACAATCTTCTCGCCTGTATACCATACGTCATACGATACACGTTCATTCTTACACCTATACGACTACCCACCACGCTCCGTGGGTTCACCAGCCTTGAGTGTTCAGTTGTCACCTGTGTCTGCGCTGCAGGTTACTCGGGCGCATGTAACTTTCACATAGGGGTGGGGGGGGGCAGTCTTGGTTCATTCACGCGCAGTGGTCTCGATGTTCCTGCTCATGTTCTCCTTCTTAGGTAGGTGCCGAAGGGGTTGTGATCGTTGCATGTCTGGTGATCTGTTGTCTTGTTTGCTAGTTTATGTTCCCAATCTGAGTCTGGCTTGGTTCCCATGTGCCACGATGCTATTACTAGTGCATCGGCCTTATCCGCTTTTTCAGGTAGCTGACACTCAGTCTCCTGCCTGTGGTCCTTTTTGCAACTTACCCTCTCGCTTCCCTACATCAGCGCGGGTATTGCCCGGTTGAAGGTTTCAATCCGCTTGGCCCTTGCTCCATTTCCCCCATGCATCCTCTGGTCACAAGTAGTTCATTCCTTAGGGTGGGGTTGTCTTGGGCATCAGGCTCGTTCCATCTTTCATGGGTCAATAAGTTCTAAGTGGTTCACAGATTCCATAGAGGTTTCCTTGTGTCTCAAGTCATGGGTCGGTGGGTTCTCCTGTCGTAACGGTTTCTTGCATGCTTGCCTTCCAGGCGTACGCTACTCCACTGGACGGTGTGTTCTCTACCCTTCTTCACCTACACATGTGTCTTTTGCCCTCTTTTAGGCATACCGACCAGCTAGGCCAAGGCACACCTCAGGCCTTGGTTGCTAGGGTGATCACATTCCATACTCGAAGACTCTGACCACAAGTATTAAGGCTTGCCGTATGGTTAGCCTGTATTTGTGGGAGGAGTCTGGTGAGTACTTAAGGCTCCTCCCACGTCAGGTCCGGTGTTGGCGCCATTTCTGGTTTCCCACCCACCCGTTCCCCCAGCTTCACACACTCCATTTCTCTTTGTTCTTTTTCTTATTCTCATATTCAGGGTATGCCCTCTTTTAGGCATACCGACCAGCTAGGCCAAGGCACACCTCAGGCCTTGGTTGCTAGGGTGATCACATTCCATACTCGAAGACTCTGACCACAAATGCATATATTATAGTTTCCTTGCTTTTTCCTGTGATGAACGATGGTGTTAGAGATCCTGCACTTTGATTGTCAGCGTTGCTGCCTAATGTGTTTAGGGTTAATGTACACAAATAAGCAGGGCCGGCCCGACTATGGGACCCACTGGTCCCAAGGTACCAGGCGGCACTTTTCAAGGGAGCGGCAAATTGCCGCCCGCCTGCTCCGCTTCCCGCTCCACTGTTGTCTGGGAAACAAATTGCCGCCCGCCCGTTTTTCTCTCTCCAGCCGACCGCCGCAAGCACCCAAATCCCCCCCCCCCAGCAGACAGACGGGGACCGAATATCACACAAGCACTGTCCGGGACTCCTTTGTATCAGCCTGTCCCTCCGCGCTGTGTGTCTGTGTGTGCAGGCGGGGCTCAACGCAGATGGGATCATTGAGAGAAGCAGCTGACCTCCCGGCTCTTTCCAAGCAATGACTCAATGGAGCGGGTGGATGGCACTGGCATGGTCCCTGAGCAGAGCCCTGATTATGGTCGATGGAGCCACAAACAGCAGAGGTAAGGGAGGAGGACGGATCCTCACGGAACTACATTGAGCTGTGTGTGTGGGGGGGTCAGTGTGTGTGTGTGAGTAGTCCAGGAAGTAGTACTCAGTTGAGTCAGTGTATGTGTGAGACAAGGGGGGTCAGTATATGTGTCAGGTAGGGGGGGTCAGTTCATGTGTCAGGTAGGGGGGGTCAATGTATGTGTCAGACAAGGGGGGGTCAGTGTATGTGTCAGGTAAGTGGGTCAGTGTATGTCAAGTAAGAGGGTCAATGTATGTGTCAGACAAGGGGGGTCAGTGTATGTGTCAGACAAGGGGGGTCAGTGTATGCCAAGTAAGAGGGTCAATGTATGTGTCAGACAAGGGGGGTCAGTGTATGTGTCAGGTAAGGGGGTCAGTGTATGTGTCAGGCAAGGGGGGTCAGTGTATGTGTCAGGTAAGGGGGTCAGTGTATGTGTCAGGCAAGGGGGTCAGTGTATGTGTCAGGCAAGGGGGGACAGTATATGTGTCAGGTAAGGGGGGTCAGTGTATGCGTCAGATAAGGAGGTCAGTGTATGTGTCAAGTCAGTGTAGGGGACAGGTAGGTCACTGTAGGGGTCAGATAGATCACATGTGTTGCAAGGGCAGAGTAAAGTGAAGTCAGGGGCGCAGCCGGGGGAGGGGGGCAAAATTTGGTTTCGCTTGGGGTGTCAAAGATCCTTGCACCAGCACCCCACATCCCCCCAGGAAACGGACGGGGAAGATGGCGATCGCCGCAAGCACCCCCCCCCCAGGAGACAGATGGGGAAGGAGCCCCTGGAAAGATCAAAGCAGGTGAAAAAGGAGACAGACTGGCATGGAAGGTACCGTTCTGGCCAAAACATACACATACCCTATCTGCAGACAGAGACTGGGACAATGGGATATAGGAGGCACTGCAGATAGGGACAGGGCAAGGGATCTCTCTCTCCCTCCCCCCTCTCTCTCCCCCCTCTCTCTCCCCCCCCTCTCTCTCCCCCCTCTCTCCCCCCCTCTCTCCCCCCCTCTCTCCCCCCCCCCCCCCTCCCTCTCTCCCCCCCTCTCTCCCCCCCTCTCTCTCTCCCCCCCCTCTCTCTCCATCCCCCCCTCTCTCTCCATCCCCCCTCCCCCCTCTCCCCCTCTCTCTCCCTCCCCTCCCCCTCTCTCTCTCTCTCCTCCCCCTCTCTCTCTCTCTCCTCCCCCTCTCTCTCTCTCTCCTCCCCCTCTCTCTCTCTCCTCCCCCTCTCTCTCTCTCTCCTCCCCCTCTCTCTCTCTCCTCCCCCTCTCTCTCTCTCTTTCCCCCCTCTCTCTCTACCTCCCCCCTCTCTCTCTACCTCCCCCCGTCTCTCTCTCTCCCTCCCCTCTCTCTCCCTCCCCCTCTCTCAGTTCGTCCCCTCTCAACCCCCCCTCTCTAAGCCCTCCCTCTTTTTTTTATAACATGCAGCAGTGATCCATTACCTGCACGCGCCAGGCCCAGGTGAATTGGGCGGGCAGGACAGTCGGCAGGTGATCAGGCTTGCCGGCCAATGAGCGGGTGGGGGAGCAGAGAGATGAGATAATCTCTCACTGCCAGCCCTCCATTACTGCAGTTCCGCCCCCACTGTGCGGGCAACAGAGAGATTAAATTATCTCTCTGCTGCCTGTCTTTATTTAGGAATAGGCAATCTGCTAGGTGTGGCAGGTGATATCATGGCAAGTGACAAACCACAATGTGTGGCAGGTGACGTGGCAAGTTACAATAAACTACGCGTGGCATTTTTTTTTTATGGGGGGCAGCATTTGATTCTTGGTACCAGGCAGCACAATGTCTTGGGCCGGCACTGCAAATAAGGATGATAAATAATAGAGCTCACCTTCATTGCTTGGGCCAGCGATGGTCTTGGAGAATGGGTGCTGGTGGTCAGCCATATCCAAATGGTTAAATAAGTTCCAAATCCACCCCACCAAGAAGATCCACTGTGAATCCAGGACAGTCCAGCAGCAGCACATTTGGCACCACTGACATGCAGCATCTTCTTTCAGCAGCAATCCCTTATTAAATAATAATAAAACAAAAAAGCCTCTTGCCTGGCTGTTTCAGGATCCTTTCCAGCAGCAGCTCGCAGTCCTGACAATTCCCTTTAATGGCTGTCAATCCAAAAGCTGATGCACTTGTCGGTTGTCCTTGCTGTCAGAGGTGTCTTTGGAAGAGGTAGGAAGGGAGGAGGAAAGCCAAGGATGTGAAGAAGTAAACATCCATTTCAGACTTCAGTGCAGTGCTGTGATCGCTCTGTCCAGAGCTCAGCTCAGCTGCCAGGGATGCTGATCACACATACACATCAGCAGGGGGGAGCGGAGAAAGTCAAGGGGAAGTTCAGCATACCCTTACAATTTGAAGGAATCAAGTCCAAGTGAGCACAGCATCAAAGCCTGGATTAAATTGCCAACACCCTGTCCATAGCATCAGAAGCTCAGGCTTTTGTTCACTGCATCAGTCAATGAACAGGACTGCCTGATGTCACCTACCTCAGCCGTGGTGCGGCGTCGACACTCAGGAGCCGTGGAGACACTGCAGAGCCTCTGAACTGAGCGGATGCCGCACCGGGCAGGATTGTAATTCCCGCCTTCTAAGCTTGCGGTGACTGTAATGCACGTCACACATCCCGCGGTCCCGGATTGGACAAGTGGGACGTCCATCATAGGCACCGCATGCTCCAGAAGGCGGAAGCTGCTGTGTCACTCGGCGGCGCTCGGAAATTAAATGTTCCCTGCTCGGTGGCACTCGGGGCTAATAGTTAAATGCCTGATCACCGAGACTCAGGGCTTTTCATCGACCCATTCGGGGCTCCAGCCTCCCCAGCCCACCCCTAACAACACGCCTGAGTGATGGAAAAGTTGTTTCAAGGGGACTAACACCTGGACTGTGGCATGCCGGAGGGGGATCCATGGCAAAACTCCCATGGAAAATTACGTAGTTGTCGCAGAGTCCGTTTTTAATCCATAAAGGGCATAAATCACCTAACATTCCTAAATTTTATGGCAAACAGGAGGCTCATATTATGCTTAATCTTTCTTTTACTGTCATCCAGCAGCAAGAGGGTTAATAAAAAGAAAAAACGTTACACAGGTGGGTATGCAAATGAACACAGGTGGACTGTCCAATCAGGTAACAGGAGTATGTTATAAAGGTGAGATACAGGTGATATTCTTCCTCTTTCTTGCTGCTCCAGCCAAGATAAGTACATTGAAATTTTTTCCTCAGGTGCTTCTACATATATTATATTTTATATATATATATATATATATATATATATATATATCTCATTACATATATATATATATTTATATTCATATTCTGCAGAATTTCCCTGCAACCCTGCGTTTGTCACAGTTTGCAAGGCCGTACTTTTTATCCTTAACAGCAGTCCCAGCATTGCCTGGTCTCCTCACCATTCCATTACCCCCGCTTACAGCACACTCACTTGTTCGGCGGTATCCCGGCAGTCCGGGATATCGTTTCCTCACAGCTGGTGCTCAGCTGTGGCGCGGCCCCGCGCGAATTCGCAGCCCGACACGCAGTTTGTCTCCTCACTGCACTGCAGCGCTGCTATACTGCCGTTCCCTGACAGAAAGTTTCTGGCAGGAAGTCTGTTCTCCTGTGTGGGTGTGTGCCTGCCACATAACAACCCTGAACCCTGTTTAGGTTCAGGGGTGGATGTTTGGAACACACACACACATAGTAACACATTTACACAAACATATTTAAATAAACATGTTTGTTCATATGGATATGTGCATATAGATATATGTATATATACTTTTATATATATATATAGATACAAAAATATATATATAGTTCTGATGCATATATTAATTAGTTGTTCTATTATATTTTCTCTTTCAGAATAATTTGTCTCACTCAATCACATTTAATCACACCTCACTATGTCTAATAAAGATTCCACTACTGTTATCCCTTCAGATATCCCTGAGGAAAACCAGAAAATCCTATCCATAGTAGATAAATCAATCCAATCTGCTATGCAGACGCCATATCTTCCATGCATGACTCCATTACACAATCGGTTGTCATGGCCCTGTCTCAAAGTAAACCTCAGGTTACCCCTCAACCTTAACCTATTACCCCATCTGACATTTACTGGTCAGCAGAGGACTCTACATACCACATGATTCAGGGATTGAAAAAAAATGGGTAAAGTGTCTCAAAAACGACATCATATATCTCATACCGGTCCCTCCCATTCTAAAAGAATGGTCCTGATGGAGAATCAGGGTGAATCTTCTAAGCCTCCTAGTAAAGGAAAGGCTACTGTCAGTGACAAGAGGTCACACGTTATACCCTCTGCCCGGGAGGAGTTGATCTTACAACGGGTAAAAATGACCTTGAAGAGGCAAAAACCAGACTCTTACCGTACCTCTTCCAGCAATTCTTCTTCTTCTGATGAGGAATCTTTATCAGAAGAAGGAGGAGACTCTGATTATGAGAATGTCTCTGATGCAGAAGAAGGAATACCCCTTGAAAAGGAGGAATCTAAGGATGCTATCATAGACGGCCCAGGTCAAATTAAACATCCCCGTTCAGGGGAATGGGTTAACCATTCCCTAGTTACGAAATGTTTAAGCCCCTGGATCCAGAAACCATTAGATAAGAACGAAGCTAGTAAGTTAAGAGCAGAGTGCCTGAGACCGTCCCTCCCAAAGAAGTTAGCCAATACACCCGAATTAGACCCCGCACTAGTTAAATTCTAAAATCAGTAAAACACCCAAAAAAGGGAGTGGACAGATCATATCGTTTCTGTCAAGATAAATTATTGGACATGTTAGGCCCCTTAGATAAAATTCTAGATTTAATAGAAGAAGCAGTTTCATCTAACACCCCAATAGATTTAAATGTCCTGAAAGGTTGGGCTCAGCGAGCCATTGTACTATTTGACAACGCCAATGCGGCCATCTCTAGCGAAAGAAGAAGATCGATTCTGATGAAGCTGGATCCACAGCTTATGCATCTCGCTTCATCTCAACCATCTTCCATCACCGAGGGTCTACTTTTTGGTGACTCTTTTATTAAAGAGATCAACAAATACGTAGCTCTCTTTACTTCTTTAGACAAGGCCCAATCATCACTCAAAAAGGTTTTCCAACCAAAATTTTTTCCCAAAGCTGGGAAACGCAAGGGCCGATTTCCCAGTAGATCTTCTACCGAAGGTCATTTGCCCAGAGGCCCTCCCAGATCAGATCACTCTGCCCAACCAGTTAACACCTATCAACAATCCCCATTCTTCTCACAAAGAGGTAGACCTTGGAGAGCGAGAGGCCATCGTGGTTTTCCCAGGTCAAGACCTTCATCTGGTAAGTCCGCATCCGAGGTGTTTTTCCCCAATTCCCTTGGGAGGAAGGATAATGTATTTTTTCCAAAATTGGAATATGATAACCTCAGAGGCATGGGTTCTAAACACCGTGTTAGGTTACCAAATAGATATCACCTCTTTACCGACTTAAAGTCAGGATCCTATTCCAATAAGGTTCTCAGAAGAGGACAAAAAACTCATCTCACTGGAGATAAAAGAGCTTTACTCTAAAGGGGCCAAAGTTCAAGTTCCCTTGCAAACTCCAGGTTTTGTGAACAACCTGTTTCTGATCAAAAAGAAGGATGGAGGTTTCAGACCGGTATTAAATCTGAAATATCTAAACAATTTCGTTCATTACTGCCATTTCAAAATGGAAGGTATTCACCTGTTAAAAGACCTTTTATTACAAGGAGACTGGTTGGCAAAAATAGATCTGAAAGATGCCTATCTTTCAGTGCACATGCACGAGAATTCCCAACCATTTCTCCAATTTCTGTGGCAAAACAAGAAATGGCAATTCACCAGTCTCCCATTCAGTCTGTCATCTGCCCCCTGGTGCTTTACGAAACTACTGAAACCAGTAGTAGCAGCTCTAAGGAGCAGGGGTGTTCGTCTAATAATATATTTAGACGACATTTTGATCATGGCACAATCACTTCAGACTATTCATTTACACATTCAATGGACGATATCCCTTCTGAACAGGCTGGGATTCATAATCAATTACAAGAAATACATCCTAACCCCTTCAAAGGAGGTAGAATTTCTGGGTTTTCTTGTCAATACCCAACTATCCCTTCTGAGTCTTCCAAACAGGAAATTGAAGACGATCAGAAGAGAGATTTGCTCAGTCCTGAACAAAATTCAAATATCTCTTCGGACAATTGCGAGGATTGTCGGTCTATTATCAGCTTCCATTCAAGCGATATTTCCAGCACCTCTACACTACAGAGCACTACAGAGACTAAAAGCACAACATCTAAGAGACGACTTGGCATATTCAGACGAGATAACACTAACTCCGGACACCAAAGAAGAATTACTTTGGTGGCTGACTCACATCCAGATGTGGAATGGGAAGACTATCTTCCATCCACATCCGGAATTAATAATAGAATCAGACGCAAGCAACTCAGGTTGGGGTGCTCGCTGCGGCCCTCTTACAACAGGAGTGAAATGGTCTCCAGACGAAGCTCTGTTACATATCAATTGTCTCGAACTCTTAGCGGGATCATTTGCTCTCATAGTATTCTACTATGCATGGACAACATAACCGCAGTACAATACATCAATCGCTTAGGCGAACATTGCAAAGGATTTTTGGCATTTTTGCCTGGACAAGAACATTATATTGAAGGCGGAATACATCCCAGGCCTATCCAATTTTATTGCAGACTGGAATTCCCGTTATCTAACAGATTCCAGCGATTGGATGTTGAACCAGACAATTTTTCAAAATCTAAACTCCCTGTGAGGTCCTTTCCAGATAGATCTGTTCGCATCACGCCTGAACAGACAGATTCCAACATATTTCAGTTGGTGTCCAGACCCAGAAGCATTGGGGACAGATGCCCTTCTACAAATTTGGCCGAAAGGAACATCTTACACTTTCCCTCCCTTTGCTCTAATATCCAGGGTTCTCCTTCTGACACGTTACCTAGAATCGAACATAGTTCTGATAACCCCTTACTGGCCATCCCAAACATGGTTCCCTCAGGCTCTGGAGATGATCATAGACTATCCACAATTACTCCCAGTATTCCCTTCTATTCTACTAGACCCATTTCAGAATCCTCATCCTCTAATAATCTCAGGACTTCTTTCCCTAGTAGCCTGGAAGATATCAGGCGATCGGGAATTATCTCAGAACTTTCGCAGACATCTAGAGACATCTTGTCAGAAGCCTGGGCTCCAGGAACCAAAACAGCTTACAGATCAGCCGGGAAACTTTGGTCTAATTGGTGCATGCAAAGGGATCTGGATCCCTTACATGCACCTCTCCCTCACATATTAAATTTCCTATCTGACGCTTTTTCTTCCAGGAAGGCCTACAGAACTATTAACGTATATCGTTCAGCCATTTCCTCGAGTCACTCACCCATAGATTCTATACCAATAGGGAAACACCGATTGGTCTGCAAATTAATGAAAGACATAAAATTCAAAAGACCTCCCAAACCCAAATATCTTTCTACTTGGGATGTATCCATCCTCTTAAATTTTCTTAACTCCTGGGGCGATAATGAGAATCTGTCTTTAAAACATCTATCTTTCAAACTAACAGTACTACTTTTGTCTCATCTCCCTTAACCACTTCGAATCCGCGTCACGTCCAAAGACGTGAACAGCGCAAACCTGAGGCGCCGGGTTGACGTCTTTGGACGTGACTGCCTTTCCCCGCTCCCTGCGCGTCCCCGCGAGCGCGCATCGGCGAAAAACTGTGTTGGCCCTGTACCTGGGGGAGTGGGAACGAGACATCTTCTCCGATGACCAACTAACTGTATATACTAGCCATGTCATGAATTGGCTTAGATATATCGATGATATATTTGTAATTTGGACAGGCCCTGTGGACCTGCTCCATAAATTTATAGATGTTCTCAACATTAATAGATATAACTTAAAATTTACATTTACCAGTGCACAGGATCAAAAAACCTTCTTAGATCTGACTATCTTGAAAGATAAGGAAGGACGACTAACCTCCTCACTTTATAGAAAGGAGACTGCAGGGAATACTTTACTGCATGCGGTTAGTGCCCACCCAGCTAATTTGTTACAAAGTATACCATACGCTCAATACCTACGACTGCGCAGAAACTGCACTTTGACCAATGACTTTATTCACCAGGCCAATCTTTTGAGGCAGTGACTTTTAACCAGAGGCTATAGCAAGTCACTTCTACGCAAAGCATTCAACAAGGCTGCTCGCCAATCACGCACAACCCTCTTATACAAACAAAAGACCATTTCCTCATCACAACCGGTGAGATTTATTACACGATACTCTTGCCACCACAATGAGGTACGGAATGTACTGGTTAAACACTGGTCTTTACTAACAAATGATCCTATTCTCAGTAAATACATTAACTCTAAGCCAGACATCACTTACAAAAGGTCTAGATCTTTACGTGATAAACGAACTTCAAGCCATTATACTACTCACCAAACTCAACAAGCATCCCCAAATGGCATAACCCAATGTGGCAAATGCTCTTTTTCCCCTTGGATTAGGGAAGGCACTACCTTTACCTTGCCAAACGGCAAAACATTCACCCCCAATTTCAATGCAGACTGTAACACACAAGCTGTGATCTATCTGATGACTTGCCAATGTCAGGCCTTTTATGTAGGCAAAACAATCATAAATTTCAAATGCAGGATCAGGGATCACGTCTATTACACAGCCGAAGGTAAGATGGTGACATCTGTTAGTCGCCATTTGGACTTGTATCACAGATTTGACAATACATTGGTTTCCTTTATCGCTCTTGCTGTGGTTCCAAAGGACACACGGGGGGGCAATTGGGATAAACATATTTTACAGAGGGGAACCCTCTGGATTGAGTGACTTGATGCCCTTCATACCCCAGGCCTAAATTAGGCTCAATCTTATAAACCATTCCTTTAAGAATACTGTGTCCTGTTCTGCTTTGGCTATGTCTTTATTTTTTGCTTGTAGTTCTGCTTTTTGTTTTGTCTCTGATTGCCTCTGTCATTTGTCTTGCTCTTGTTCCTGCCTCGGCCATTATTTTGGCCGTGTATCTACATGACTACACACTAGATCACTTCCTATGGTTGTGGTCTGTATTAAAGCCAATATATACTCTGTGTGGCGTTAGACTTAAGGGTCACAGGCATTACTGTATCACGACAGATTCATGTGCATATAGCCTACAATTTTTTTTATAATTGCTACTAGATCCTCATGTGAGATTTCATCACTGTCTGTCTGTCCTTTTGATGCCCTAATTAGCCATACTCTATAATCTGCAGCCCCCCTCCCCCTTCCCCCCCCCCCATTTTCCTCCCTTCTCCTTGTCGCTATTACATTACTACTATTTGTAGTTGTTTATATTTGAATAAGTAAGTATTAGCTGGCATCTAACCACTTGTCTGGTTAAGCTAGCCAATCATAAGTCTTTGGAATTGATCATACTAATTAAGCTATATATTGTTATTTGCTGTTATTGCAATAAATACCTCTTCATATGCTACTTACAAACTGTTTTTCGTTGGGTGTGTTGGTGGACAGCTGTTCACATGCTGGGCTCTGCCTGGGTCAGTGGCTATTCCGAGCTGACATTGGGGTTCCAGTGGATCTATATGTGACTCACTTTATTGTCCTCTTCTGCACAGTGTGGCAGCATCAGATATCTCCGTGTTCGTTCCTTACACAGAGATATCAACAGTGACCACTGGGTGGAGCTGTTGCCCACCTATGTGTTTACTTGCTCCTATCTGCAGCGCTTGCTTCCTCTGTGGTGTGGCACCTGTGCGGGAGTATATCGCGGCCAGCTTGGATGACGTGATTCGGCTGCGACGTATTGTACGTTCATCCGAGCGGGACGTGGCTCTATTTAAGCACCGATCGGTTAGGTGCGGTTTGCTGCAGCCTCCCGGGAGGCTCGTGGATCACATTTACCACGACCGCTTCCACTTAAGGTAAGACACTTTTTCCATTACCAGTCACCGCTGACCTCTTGGGGATAGGCACTTTTTTTCTATTTGCCCCCATGTGATTTCTCAGCAGGGCCTTTATGCCCCTTATCGGTAGCTTTACCATTTCTGGGACTATTCACGTTTGTTCCTATCGCAGCCTATGCGAAGGCCTCAGCCTGTCTCTACCTTTCCAGTGGCATTTGGTTTAACCTGTATATGCCAGGTAAGCTGTGGTCTTCTATTAACCGACATCCTATAATCTCACTTTATTATTATCTCTTCTTTATGGGACCTAAATATGTTATGATTATTTTTCAGATCTTATGCCCTTCAACTACAATTATCTGTCATAGGGACTACTAGCCCTTAACTAAAACAATAGCTGACTGAAGGACTGATAATCCTTCTTTGAGTGTCTACTACTGGGCATCTCTGCTTATGTTTTACTAATCTATGTAAGTACCACTGCCTTGTTCTAAGACAGAGCACTACACTACACTACTACAAAGCATCTACTTCCAACTATTATTGTAACTATACTATTATATATCCTCTTCCCCACTGTGCATGACTAGGGCAATCTGCAGTCACTGTTGGTCTGTCCTGTGCTACCCCTTTCAATTATGCCTCTTGGGATTGGCCCCTTGGACCCTTCTGTGCCACGTGTGCCTAATTGGCTGTCCCCCCACACACACAATGTTACGTTCTTGTGAATAATAATTAATGTCATTATTTTTGTATACTACTTATATATGTTTTTTGTCATTGTAGCAAACTTTATTAAGATGCTTTTTGAAGAAGCGCTGACCAAAGCGCGAAACATGTCAAGCCACAACATTGTAACTTCCATCGCACAGACATCTAGTCTATGGTTCCTCTAATCTTTCCAGGATGCATCTAATATGTAAAACGGTTGGAGGTTATACCTCCCTAAATGGATATGTACTATGAATTTACATGATTATTATCTTTTATTAACTTCCTGCTGATTTTGAGGGATAACTACAATGTTGATAAGTTTGTTTGTGTACAGTTCCTACGGAACTGAACTTTTAGATGTATAACTTATATTCTGTAATAAACCTTTTTTAGAAAAATTTCCTTTCTTTCGACTATATCTGTACCAGAGTATAGTGCCTGAAAAGTCCATGACTTGCCCATTGGTCATTTTCCTTTCGAATCGAAATTAGTTGATTAAAAAAAACTGATTAGTCGAACACAGACATTTTAATCAGTAACAGCCCTATTTATAACCACTTTAAGCCACAGCCATATGACATCACAGCCCTGAGACTTGCCCTCTTCTGTTTACTTTCTGCTTGAATCTTTCCTATGGTATATCTCGACAGAGGGAAGGTAGGGGACCAGTGATCGTAGGCTCCATTGCACTGCTGGATTTGCAGACCCCTGTGCAGGCAACAGTGAGGGATTATACATGAGTATAACTGGTCCTGACAATGTAAGGTAAAAAAGTGTTTTGTGAGAGGGAGAGGGTTGAAAAAAAAAATAGTTTTAGTTGGAATGGGGATTTACATTTTTTTTTTTTTTTTTACACCTAATCAATTTAAATAAGCACATGAATGAAGCATAAGAAGAAGTTACCTTCAGTGCAAGGCATGTTGCAGTTATATATAAAGGGAAATTCATTTTCCGCCTTGCTCTCCATGCCTCCTAAACCTTCCTGTAGGTCAACAAGGCAGTTCTTAACATTGAACTCCAGGCATATATACACAATAATGCAGCTCTGTAGTTATTACTGATTACATTTTAAATTTTTAAAAACAAATATGTCGGCTTGAACACGGAGCTACACAGCACTACCCATACAAGCTTCTCTCCTAGAATAGATCAAGCAGACACCGCAGAACCCTTGGATTATGACCAGGCAGGAGATCCCGATTGTCAGGCAGGCTCCTGGATTACTACATGTGGCCCTCCCAGCTGCCGGCCCAAGATGACGCCAGCCGGGACAGGAATGTCCCGCTGCCGAATTCACTGCCTGTGACTGCCTTAAATGAAGACCAGGTCTCAGACATGAAGGAAACAGAGGAGCAACAACCCCATATGGCCTCTTCTACTGACAGAGGTAAGAGGTCTGCAGGGGAGAACTGACAACTCATGGGGCCCCTGGGCAATAGATTATGGGGCCACACAGTATACACACACACGCATACACACACACACACACACACACACACACTGAAAGGGTACTGGAGAGGCGGGGAAGCTAAAATATTGGGATTTTTAGACAAAAAGGATGTCGGCAAGGGACATTTCAGAGACAGGTGTAAAAAAAAAAAAAAAAAAAAACACAGATTTTTACATACTGTCCCTGGTTTTACTGAGGCTGGCAACCCTGATGGGGCTCTCGGGCAGTGCCTGAGTGCCTGAATGGTCAGTCCGACCCTGGAGGTCTGCCATCTTGCCAGCACGTTCTCCCACAGCGCCTCCCCCTGTGTAGGGACAACAGCATGGCACTGAGCCTTGTAGTCCCACGGCTGATGCTGCTTCCATTCAGCCTCAGGCAGCATTTGCAACCACAGATAACCTTGCAACAGAACATTCTCTTTGAGCCCAGGTTCACACTGGGTACGATTTGCTTCGATTTGAGATGTGATTTCACATGTGAAATCGCATCTCAAATCGGCGGCATTTGCCGGCAATTGTCAGCAATGGCACCATCCTAATCGGTGCGACGCTGCATCTGCTTCAAAAAGTAGTTCCTGTACATTTACATTGACATCTGTGCAGAAAATCGCAGCCGGAATCAAGACTGCCAGCGGGAGTGAAATCGTGCGAGTTCAGCTTCACTCCCGCAGACCAGTGTGAACCAGGGCAAAAGCAATGTTACTCTCTCTCTGCAGGCTGTTATGCAAAGAGAATTTAGAGCCTTCATTAACCATTTATATGAAAGAGTTGATTACCTAGAGGAAAGTACTGACCACATTGAGCAGAATTTATCAACAGCTACAATAGCTCATAGTTACATAGTAGGTGAGATTGAAAAAAGACACACAAGTCCATTAAGTACAACTTATGTGTGTGATTATATGTCAGTATAATTTTCCACAAATGGTACTACATGCCTGACAGACTGGCATGCATCTTCCCATTATGCTTCCCAAATCGATGGCGATAACTGATACCATTAGGGCATCCTTCATATATGGTGGAACTGCCCTTTCATAGTATATATAACACACCATGCAGCGCTAATATTCAACACCAAAAATCAGTGCTAATCGATTTATCCAGTAAAAAAATATATAAAACGTGACATCCTATAAAGAAACTATATAAATAAAGTGCAAGTGCTCTGTGAATAGCACTTAGTCCTTGATGAGGCAAACTGAACAAAAGTCCATAATAACATCAATCATGCGATAATTGTGTCTTCATGCGTGCGCATCCCCCACCAGGTGTACCCTCACCTTAAGGGCTTAAACAACAAGCCTATAATTAATGGAAGTAGCAGAGATGCTCCTCTGTTTCCTTTATCCTATGTAGGTTTATGGAATGCTGTTATGGGACACAGATCTCTTGCTCATCCCGATGATGGCCCAGCTCAGAAGCTTCTATTCTCTCCTGGTTTGTTTAAAGACTTGCCTCATATACGAGAAATGACAATGGCATGCAATAGCGTGATAACGTTTAAAAGGTTTAATTGCAAACAAAACTCCACATACATCAAACTCACATTTCAAATGAATAAAAAACACCTTTAGAGTGCTGAGGGGTGATAAAGTCACCTATGGTCCGGTTCTGCAGCCGTACAGCTCTATATGGCGCCTGCGCAGTCAGCTCTACACGGCAGGGGCAGGCGCCGTATAGCGACGACTCGCAGGTTGGCTATTTACAGGAAAACTGGTGATGCGCTTAATGCGCCATGGGAAGATTTTCACCAGACGTCAATTATCTAAGCTTTCAATAGGAACGCCCAGTCCCGCGGGAATCAGAACCCGGAAGCCTGGGCGAAAATAACAATTTAACGGTATGTACTGTGACAGGAAGTCAGGTAAATCTGTGGGTGTTGTCACAGACTGAAGATACATTTCTGCCTTGTTTAGACAATACACCAATTACTACCAGGTGTCGGCTGCAGAAGTAGCCAGAAAGATTTAGGGCATTGGAAAACTGCAGCTGTTCAGAATGAGGCAATTAAGGCCTCTATAAGTCATCCAAAGGACTACTGATTGCTGCATCCTGAGGCCTTTTGAGTTAAGGAGAGCAGTGAGAAAGACTTCTGAAGAGGTGAGGCGGTTGTTGATTTTTCTGTGTGATAAAAATCAAAAAGACTATTGTTTCTCTGCTGTATGACCAGCAGTGTCTGCCCAGCAGTAGGCTGTACCAGACTCCATAGGTTCCTGTGTGATGAAGGTAGACGCCCCAAGTGGCCAGGGTTTATTTTAGGTCTTGTTTTGTTTATGCTGTTTGGATGCTTGCACTTGTTTCCAGCAATATGGAAGAATAAACCAAACTCTTTTATTTTCAACCGTCTTCGGCTGCCTCTCTGTATAGTTCAGTGTGTAGTGAACCCATCCAGGGGGTCACACCCCCCAGCTAACGAGCTAACCCCTTAGGCCTCGTACACACGAGGGGATATGTCCGCTGAAAACGGTCCGATGGACCGTTTCAGCAGACATCTCCGCTCGTGTGTATGGGCTAGCGGACAGATTTGTCCACCCGACAGATTTCAAAGCAAGCTTTGAAATCTATCCGGTGGGAATCTGTCCGCCCGACATGTCTGCTGGTTAGTACACTTACCAGCAGACATGTCGTCCCGCACCGCCGCCGCGCCGCCGCCGAATGTATTCGGCGCATGCGCGGAAGTGTTTTACTTCCTGGTGCGGTGACGTAGCGGTGACGTGGCGGCGTCAACGTCACCGCCGCGTCACCGCCACGTCGGCGGCGGGGAATTTGATCCGATGGTGTGTACACGCCATCGGATCAAACTCCCGATCGGACATATCCGATGGAAATGGTCCGCGGACCGTTTTCATCGGATAAGTCCGATGGTGTGTACGAGGCCTTACAGTACGGAGAAAAAAAAATACCAGCATACTTTACATGTCGTTAGTATGCTGGATGCAATGTTAGATAATTGTTTTAGGGTGAACCTCCACTTTAAAGTGGCTCAAAACCCTCCATTGACACAACTGGTAATATGGGAGTTGTGGACCCCAGTAACTTGTGGGGAAACGCAATATCCCGTTACACTACAACATATTATGCAAATTAAAGGGGTACCTTAAATGGAAGGGATCCTGCAGTATGAAAGATAGGCTGCACACAGACTTCAAGATAACCAAAGTAATACTTCACTTGAGATAGAACAAAAGGAACATTAGTTAAACAGTGATGAACTATCTGCAGGTCCCTGCAGGATCAGTAGCAATGATAACGCATACAGTTGCAATAAACATTATGTAAACCCTTTTTGAATGATATGGATTTCTGCACAAATTGATCATAAAATGTGATCTGATCTTCATCTAAGTCACAACAATAGACAACCACAGTCTGCTTAAACTAATAACACACAAAGAATTAAATGTTACCATGTTTATATTGAACACATCATGTAAACATTCACAGTGCAGGTGGAAAAAGTATGTGAACCCCTAGACTAATGACATCTCCAAGAGCTAATTGGAGCGAGGTGTCAGCCAACTGGATCAATGAAATGAGATTGGAGGTGTTGGTTACAGCTGCCCTGCCCTATAAAAAAACACACACCAGTTCTGGGTTTGCTTTTCACAAGAAGCATTGCCTGATGTGAATGATGCCTCGCACAAAAGTGCTCTCAAAAGACCTACAATTAAGAATTGTTGACATGCATAAAGCTGGAAAGGGTTATAAAAGTATCTCCAAAAGCCCTGCTTTTCATCAGTCCACGGTAAGATAAATTGTCTATAAATGGAGAAAGTTCAGCACTGCGGCTACTCTCCCTAGGAGTGGCCGTCCTGTAAAGATGACTGCAAGAGCACAGCACAGACTGCTCAATGAGGTGAAGAAGAATCCTAGAGTGTCAGCTAAAGACTTACAAAAATCTCTGGCATATGCTAATATCCCTGTTAGCGAATCTACGATGCGTAGAACACTAAACAAGAATGTATTTCAGCACTGCTGTCCAAAAAAACATTGCTGCACGTTAACAGTTTGCATAAGAGTACAGCAGTACTGGCAAAATAGTATGTGGACAGATAAAACCAAAGTTCAGTTGTTTGGAAGAAACACACAACACTATGTGCGGAGAAAAAGAGTCACAGTACAACAACATCAAAACCTCATCCCAACTGTGAAGTATGGTGGTCGGGCATCATGGTTTGGGGATGCTTTGCTGCGTCAGGGCCTAGACGGATTGCTATCATCGAAGAAAAAATTAATTCCCAAGTTTATCAAGACATTTTGCAGGAGAACTTAAGGCCATCTGTCCACCAGCTGAAGCTCAACAGAAGATGGGTGTTGCAACAGGACAACGACCCAAAGCATAGAAGTAAATCAACAGCAGAATGGCTTACACAGAAGAAAATACGCCTTCTGGAGTGGCCCAGTCAGAGTCCTAACCTAAACCCGATTGAGATGCTGTGGCATGACCTCAAGAAAGCGATTCATACCAGACATCCCAAGAATATTGCTGAACTCAAACAAGAGGAATAGTCAAGAATTACTCCTGACCGTTGTGCATGTCTAATCTGCAACTACAGGAAACGTTTGGTTGAAGTTATTGCTGCCAAAGGAGGTTCAACCAGTTATTAAATCCAAAGGGTTCACATACTTTTTCCACCTGCACTGTGAATGTTTACATAGTGTGTTCAATAAAAACATGGTAACATTTAATTCTTTGTGTGTTATTAGTTTAAGCAGACTATGATTGTCTATTGTTGTGACTTAGATGAAGATCAGATCACATTTTATGACCAGTTTGTGCAGAAATCCATATCATTCCAAAAGGGTTCACATACTTTTTATTGCAATTGTAGGTGTGTACTAGACTATAATGTCATAATGTAAGAACACAGCAAGGGGAACTCCTTCAACAGAATATACACATTAAAACACCCTCTTGCCAAGCCTCACCCAGCTCTCGGTCTCTCTACAATACCATACAATATAATATGACCAATGGAGACACTTCTGGCAGTGTCCTCCTGGGTTGAAGAGGCGGTCCAGAGAGAGCGCGCCAAACACGTCCTCTCCCTTAAATTACCTCCCCCCAGCAGGCGGTGCGGAAGGCAAAGCATCTTGGGGTTATAGCGCTGCTCTCTGGGTAATGTAGTTTATTACAGATCAGGGCAAATGGAGTCTCTTCTGCTCCTGAACTCAATTCCCCAACATTCTCTGCGGTACCAGAACAAAATGTAAACAAGAGGTGACTCTAACCTATCTTGGCAACAAGAGGGAGCTTAGATCCTTCACAATCAGCAATGGTAGTCTTTTATATCACATCAACTGGGTGATACCCCGCTACATTTGGTTTTGTGCTGCCCTAGGGAAGACTAAATTCCGGCCCCCCCCCCCCCCCATCTAAATTTGCCCCACCCCTTCCCGTTTAGGATCCACCTCTTCCTATTATCACTCCACCTGAAGAGTTGGTCAGAGACTGCAGACATGATAAAGGAGATGGTCAAAGACTGCAGGCATGATACAGGAGAGGGTCAGAGAATGCAGACAACATAGAGGAGAGGGTCAGAGAGTGCAGACATGATAAAGAAGAGGATCAGAGAGTGCAGACATGATAAAGAAGAGGGTCAGAGAGTGCAGACATAATAAAGGAGGTGGTCAGAGAGTGCAGACATGACTCCCCATGGTTATTAGAGTGAATAGAAAAGTCTCTAGCCATTCATTCGCTGTAATCACAGTGGGGGAACAGCTTAGGTTCTAAAACATGACAAAGCAAGATAAGGTACAGCATCTTCTGTGACATAATCAGTGTGCTTCTTCTTCTTATAGTAATAATAATGTGCCAGTTACCATTACATCCCTGTGATTTACCTTCCAACATGACTATGACCAAAAAGCACACAGCAAAAGCGGGCACACAGTGGTTGAAGGAAAAAAAGGTGAATGTCCTTACATGGCTTAGTCAGAGCCCAGACATAAACCACATTGAAAATCTGTGGAATGACTTACAGAATGCAGTCCACAATCGGTCACCATAAAATGTAACTGACCTTGAGCAGCTCTGCAAAGAGGAATGTGCAAATATTGCAAAGTTCGTGGAAACAAATCCCAACGGACTAAAGGCTGTAATTAAAGCAAAAAGTAGTTCAACAAAATACTGGAAAACATACATATGGTGGTGATCCTTTTTCCAACTCAGTGATTCCGTTTTCGAATTTTTGATTTTTTTTCCAACTTGTTGGTGTTATATTTTTCGCTTGAATGTTATAAGTTGCTGATTTCTTTAACAGATCTCTTTGATTTGTGGTTTTCACAGACATTAACCCTTTCTTATGTGCTTTTTTACATGCATAATTTGAAATGTACCTGGTTTGTGGTTTGCTTTAGGGCAAATCCTATCTATCCATATTCACTTTGCATTGCTGGATCATTAAGACCTATCTCTATATTCTTGCTTTAAAAATCAGGGTGAATCAGTAATTTTTTCTTGTCTGTTTATTAAGAATGTCTACGGATTTTAAGGACATGATATTCTTTCTATTTAAAATTAAATTAATATATAAACACACGACAATGTAATTTAGGACATTAAAATTAAAATGTGTTAACACTTACATTTTTATGCAGACTGTGGGCCAGATTCAGGTAGATGGGAGCATCTTTGCTCCGGAGTAACGCTTCTCATTTGCGTTATGCTGCAGAAATTTTAGGAGCAAGTGCTGTCATTCACGAAGCACTTGCTCCTAAAGTTGCGGCAGCGCATCGCAAATGAGCCGGCGGAATTCAAATTGGGCGGGTACGGGGCGTGTAGTATTTAAACGAAGCGCGTTCCCGCCGCGAACATACTGCGCATGCGTCGAGTGTTAAAACATCCCCGTGCGCATGCTCCAAATTTTGTGAATGAACGTCAATGACGTCACATTCCCATTCATGAACGTTTTACGCAAGCAACGTTTTTTTTTTTTTTTTTCCGACGCGATGACGACGCCTATACCTAACATAGGATATTCCAACCCCATGTAGGTATAACTATGTGCCGCGTATCCCGTCCGGAAACGTCGTAACGTCACTGCGTCGCGCCGGAATGCGATCGTGAATTGCCGATTTCCGCTCATTAACATATTTTTTGAGCGGAAATCGGCGGGAACGCCCCCGGCGCCATTTTTAAGTTGAAGTAACAATGCGATGGCGAAACTCAGTTACGCTGCTCGCATCGGAGCTTCAACCCGGCGTTTCTTGTTTTCTGGTTACAGAAAACAGAAACGCCGGCTTAAAGTCACAGTTAGGCTGGCGGATCACTGGATCCGCCAGCCTAACTGTTCCTGAATCTGGCCCTGTGTGCGTTGCTATTGTTATTTTTTTTTTCCTCATACTTTCCTCGTTTTTCATTTAATTATAATATGCCATTCCATTTTATTTTATTCCCATTATTTCATTTTATTATTTTCACTCATACTTTCACATTTATATTCATACTTATTTCTGTTTCTGTTTTACTTAATTTCTATTTATTTCCATTTTTTTTATTTTATTTTCTATAATCATTTAATTTTATTTCTCTATAGGTTTATTTTTGACAAGTGTTTCACCTGTTGGGTCCATTACATCGTTGGACCTTTGGCCTTTCTCATGTTTCATCATGTTTTTGGTATTTGGCGTCACGTTATTGCAGTGTCCGGAATCCCTTTCGTTGGCCTTGTGACGTCTAGCGCATGCCTGGCTAAGTGTGACCTCTGTGCATGCGCTGTACTCAATATTGCATGACTTGTACTGCTGTGATGTCCTCGTGCATGCGCCATGGTCACCTTGGGCAACGCCTCAATGGAGTCCACCGCCCAGCCTGTCCATGACATTTAGACAAATATACAAGTGCCCTTTTTCTTGCAGTTTTTCCTTTCGCTAGCAGCAGACACACATCACCTGGTTGGTCCTGTTGGACTTTTCCCTTTGAGGTATTACATTTAATCCCCGTTTGGGGATGCTGATAACTTTATTTACTAATTTTATTGCACATGTTCACCATTTATATCGCTCTGACCCTTATATTACCTTGTATACCAGTAAGCAATTATTTACCCTGGTCTAAGCATCCCTGTCACATTTATCTATTTCTTATTTGCACACTCTTCCCATCCTTTTAATTTCAGTCAAATTATTATAGTCATTTATACTTTTTATTTTATTTATTTTTTCTTGGGATCCATTGTATGTTTCAGCCCTGGGTCTGCCCCTCTATCATCTCCTGGGAGGAGTTTAATCTGAGAACCATATTTCATCTGGCTGTGATCCTTGATATACTTTACCATCAATGACGTGTCTTTTTTAGTGCATCTTTGTGAACTTTTGCTGTGTAAGTATGCCTTCAATGGGCCAGATTCAGGTAGAGTTAGGCTGGAGTATCAGTGATACGCCAGCATAACTCTCACTTTGAGCTGGTGTTTCTGTTTTCTTTAAGCAGAAAACAAGAAACGCCGGGTTGGAGTTCCTTTACGAGCGGCGTAATTGTATTTCGCCGTCGTATCGGAACTGCAATTTTAAAAATGGTGCTCGGGGCGTTCCCGTTAATTAATGCCGAGAATATGTTAATCAGCGAGAATTGGCAATTCACGATCGTACTCGGGCCCGACGCAGTGACTTTCCGACGTTTCCGTAAGAGATACGCAGCGTAAAGAAAAACATGCCCCCTAGGTGGAGTATCCTATGTTAAGTATGGCCGTCGTCATCGCATCGAATTTAAATTTTTTTGCGTTGTTTGCGTAAAACGTCCGTGAATTGGGATTGACGTCATTGACGTTCACTGACAGAATTTGGAGCATGCGCACTGACAGTCGACGCATGCGCAGTACGTTTGCCGCGGGATCGCGCCTAGTTTAAATAATACACGCCCCCTACCCGCCCAATTTGAATTCCGCCGGCTCATTTTCGCTACGCCGCCGCAACTTTAGGAGCAAGTGCTATGTGAATAACAGTACTTGCTCCTAAAGTTTCGGCGGAGTAACGTAAATGAGAAACGTTACTCCAAAATAAAGATTCGCTCTCCTACCTGAATCTGGCCCAATATGGATAAACGTCCACTGCTTTGGATGGCTTCATTTACAGACACAGAACTTTTCTTTATAGACTGCTGATTTTTTTCTGTTTATGATATGGTCTTTCCACAAATATGCACACCTCAAATTGTGGCTGTTGTTCCATGAAACGCGTACGCAAGGGCATTTTGAAATTGTGCATGTATGTATTTTTATGAAAATACATGTACATTTTGTCTCTGTATTTTGACATATACTAGTCCAATATGTCTGATTTTAACTTTTAGGCCGCGTACACACGTCCGAGAACCTCTTTGGGCTAAACCCATCGTTCCGCCCGACGAGGTTCCCGATGAGCGGTCGGAAAAGCTTGTCGAGCCAAAGTCCTCATTGAACAACGAGGAAAAAGAGAGCGTGCTCTCTTTTTTGGCTCGACGAGCTTCCCGACGGGGTGCTCGTCGGAAGTGTACACACGATCGAGCTTCTCACCAGAATATGTCTCCCAGCGAGCTTCTCACTGGATTCTGCCGAGAAGCTCGGTCGTGTGTACGGGGCCTTAGGCCGCATACACACGATCGAACATGTCTGCTGAAACTGGTCCGCAGACCAGTTTCAGCGGACATGTTCGATCGTGTGTATGGCCTATCGGACCGTTTTCCAGCGGACAAAAGTTTGAAAACATGCTTAGAAACCTGTCCGCTGGAAACCTGTCCGTCGGACATGTTCGATGGTTAGTACACAAAATCATCGGACCAAAATCCCGCGCATGCTCAGAATCAAGTCGACGCATGATTGGAAGCATTGAACTTTGTTTTTTCATCACGTTGTTGTGTTCTATGTCACCGTGTTCTGGTCCGAGGGGATTTTGGTCCGACGGTGTGTACGCACATCAGACCAACAGACCACTTCAGCCTTGTCCGATGAAAACGGTCTGTCGGACATGTTTCCTCGGACATGTCTGATCGTGTGTACAGGGCCTAATGTGTAATAAATGTATTTTTTTATATATTGGTAATAATCTTTAATTGACTCAACTCACAAAAATCCCATGGGAAAAATATTATTTTTTTGGTATTGTTACTGCCTGTGTGTACTACTACAAAAACTGTGATTAATAATGTTTGATGTGTGTAATGAATAATGCTATGGGATAATCAGTTTGTTAGAAAAAAAAAATTAATGTTAGTAAACGATATAAAAACATCATAAAAAAAAAAGGTCATATCTAGCTGCAATTGAGTCTTCATTTTTAATATTGTGCAATTTGTACACACAAACATGCAGAGAACATATCCCACATAGGCAAAATACCTTAACCATTGATGAATACATTTTGGCAAATCTGCTCTGCTTTGCTGTTGATTTTGGTAAAGCTGATGCCAAAATACAGTTCACAATGTGAATATTTGCAACTTGAAAGATTGCTAGTTGCACAATTGTCTTGTACTTTAGCGTTACATTCAAATATGTAGTGCTGGGCCTGCCTGATTGGATACAAATTGTTTAGGATTGACTTCATGTTTTAATGCCTAGGCATGCACATGGGGTGTGCTTGGGCACATCCTAATCACCCAAGCAGTGTTTAGCCCCATGCCGGCTGTATCCAAAGATCTGCCTGGGCTGAAATCTAAACCCTGTATGGTAACTGCATGCAGAGAGAGAAGCTGTCAGAATTTATCGGTGATGTCGGGTGGGCGGGACTGAGCAGGTATCAAACACCAGCCAATGGGATGGGGGATTGGGCCGGCCGCTATGTGTATGTAGCCCTACCCCCTTTCTCAAGCTGCTGAATTATTGGCTAATGTTCAATAGCTGCTCAGTCCCACCCCCTCCGACATCACTGTTGAATTCTGACAGCCTCTCTCTGTGCATGCAGTTACAATCAGAGGCGTTGCTAGGGGGGTGCGGGGGGTGCAGTCCGCACCCGGGTGACACCCGCTAGAGGGGTGACACCATCCCGACTATGAGGAAAGTTATTTTTTTAATGGGTGTGCAGGGGGGGGGTGTAGACGTGTGGGGGTGTGATGGTGCAGACGTGCGGAGGGTGTGGGGGTGCAGACGTGCGGAGGGTGTGGGGGGGTGCAGACGTCACGTGCGGTCCGTGCGGGCACCGCTAACACCGCCCGCTGATCAGCGCTGAAGCATTCAGTGAATACATTCAGTGAGGAGGAGGTGCCAGAGGGATACACACTGCTGTATGTATCTGTGGCCGTGCTGCTCTGAGGTCTGAACGTGACATGTGCGGGGGGACTCGGTTAGAGGGCTGCCTATGCTGATGGGTGGTGTGTGTACTAAGGGGGGATTCTGTACTGATGGGGGTCTCCACTAAGGGGGGTGTGTCTTATACCTGCACCCTCGGGGGGGGGGGGGCTCCTCTGATAGGTCTCTGCCTACACACTGAGTGAAATAAGCCTATAGAATTGGCAGTTAGCTTGGGCCTGTCTTCATACGACGTATCATGGTCCATTTGCATTGATTCCAATCATCCCATCACGTTGTTTACACCCTAACAGCATATGCAGTATTTTGCATATATGTCTCACTATGGGAGATGCACTCTGAGGCCGCGTACACACGATCAAATTTATCTGCTAAAACTGGTCCGAGGGACCGTTTCAGCAGACATCTCCGATCGTGTGTACGGGCTTGTCCATCGGACAATTTTCAAAGCATGCTTTGAAATTTGTCCGCCGGAGACATGTCCATCGGATATGTCCGCTGGTTAGTGTACTGAAATGTCTGCGCATGCGTCGAATGGATTAGACGCATGCGTGGAAGTATTTTACTTCCTGGAGTGGTGACATGGCGGCATCAACGTCACCGTGTCCTCAGCCCGAGGGGATTTTCGTCCGATGGTGTGTACACGCCATCGGACCAAAATCCGATGAGACATGTCCGCTGCAAACGGTCCGTCAGACATGTTTGAGCAGACATGTCTCATCGTGTGTACGCGGCCTTACTCTATTCTAATGTATTCCCGCAGTTGACCTATCATCCCCCGCACCAAGACCGTATGTCTTCAATGCGAGGATAATCCTTGAACAAACTTGTTTTTAATGACCTCAGGATACACCTATTCACCCGGAAGGATAGTAATCCTATCTCCGCCAGCGAAAGATTGCATATACATCAACCGATTGTACAGCGACAGCCTTGCACTACCCTTGCCCTGATGAAGAGGCACGACTCTCCATAGCCTCGAAACGTTGGCATATCTGTCCCTACTCAATAGACAGTTCTTTGAGGGTTTTGTCTGCAATTTTTTGTCGCTATTATAATTTTTCTTATGTTTTGTTATCATTGATGTTCAACGCCATTGACTTTTGCATGTCCTAGGTTGTACTTTCCCTCCTTGTAGTCACTTGGATGCTTTCACCTAACATTGTAGTACAGGTCTCCATTAGGGATGAGCTTCGCGTTCGATGCGAACACATGTTCGCATCGAACATTGGCCGTTCGATCGTTCGTCGAAAACGAACAAATCGGGTCGTTTGCGCAAAATTCGAATGACCCATAATTCACTGCGGCGTTTCGCGCTGATAATTGGCCAAGCATGCACCATGACCCCGCATGCTTGGCCAATCACAGCGCCCAAAAAACGAAAAGACCTAATTGGCCAAAGCCTGGGTGCTTTGCCCAATTAGGGCTCAGGGCTTTAGCACACGCCCCACACTATAAAAGGCGGCCTCCCGGGCGGCCTTGTGTAGTGTGTTCTGGCTTGCTTTGCAGTCAGACAGACAGAGAGAGAGAGAGAGATAGATAGATAGAGACACAGGGCCAGATTCAGGTAGATGGGCGAATCTTTATTTTGGAGTAACTTTTCTCATTTACGTTACTCCGCCGAAACTTTAGGAGCAAGTACTGTATTCACACAGCACTTGCTCCTAAAGTTGCGGCGGCGTAGCGAAAATGAGCCGGCGGAATTCTAATTGGGCGGGTAGGGGGCGTGTATTATTTAAACTAGGCGCGATCCCGCAGCGAACGTACTGCGCATGCGTTGACTGTCAGTGCGAATGCTCTAAATTCTGTCAGTGAACGTCAATGATGTCAATCCCCATTCATGGACGTTTTACGCATACGACTCAAATTTTTTTTTTTACGCGATGACGACGCCCATACTTAACATAGGATACTCCACTAGGGGGCTGGTTTATCTTTACGCCGCGTATCTCTTACGGAAACGTCGGAAAGTCACTGCGTCGGGCCCGAATACGATCGTGAATTGCCGATTCTCGCTGATTAACATATTCTCGGCGTTAATCAGCGGGAACGCCCCCAGCGCCATTTTTAAAATTGCAGTTCCAATACGACGGCAAAATACAATTACGCCGCTCCTATAGGAACTCCAACCTGGCGTTTCTTGTTTTCTGCCTACTGAAAACAGAAACGCCGGCTCAAAGTGAGAGTTAGGCTGGAGTATCACTGATACTCCAGAGTAACTCTACCTGAATCTGGCCCACAGTGTCTAGATAGATAGATAGATAGGGCCAGATTCAGCAAGACTTGCGCTGGAGTATATCGATATGCGCCGTGTAACTGTAAAGATGCGCCGTTGTATCTAGGCGGCCGTACCCACCAAACTAGATGCGACAGAAAACAGGCTTTTTCCGACCGGCTTAACTCTCCTTCGCCAGAGTATCGTAAGCGCATATTTTCGCTCGTCGCATCCGTCGCGCCTATTGATTTCCCATTCAAATATGCAAATGAGGAAGATTTCCCAATTTGCGAACGGATTAGCACCAGACGCTGGCTACATGCGCCGCGCGTATCTTGTCCATCCGTCGCAAAGTTATTTCTACAAATAGCTGCTTTATCTTTACTCCAGACGGCCACAGGTCAGCAGGAGAGCAGCTACAGCATCAGTGTTACCGACGAAAATAGCAAGCTGAACAACCACACTTGCAAGGACAACACCTCTGTGTGCCAACATGCCAAGGGCAGTCGCGGTCCTAGCACTACTAATGGGTCCCCCGGTACGGAGGAGGCGGGCACGTGAGAGGATATACCTCTTTGGCATGGGTGATGAGGAGGTGTATCGCCTCTTCAGATTCAGCCCAGATGCAATACTTGAACTAACCACAGCCCTGCAGGATGACCAGCAAGACACACCGCTCACAAGCAGTGCAGCCACTGGTGAAGGTACTGGCAACACTCCATTTCCTTGCAAGTGGATCATTCCAGCGTACACGTGGAGTGGTGGCTGGGATGTCACAGTCCTCCATGAGCAGATGTGTGCACCAGGTTGTCCCTGCAATCCTCAGACGCATGTCCCACCACTTCATCAGACCCACCACTGAGGAGCTGCGGCTGAAGGCGATGACAGATTTCTACAACATTGCACGATTTCCCACGCACTGTGGGGGCCATTGATTGCACACATGTGGCCCTACAGCCTCCCAGTGCCACAGAGCACATATACCGCAATCGGAAGCATTGGCACTCCATCAACGTACAGGTGATAGCCGATGCCCAACGCCTCATATGGCACGTTCGTGCCAAACACCCCGGATCCAGCCATGACAGCTTCATATACAATCAGAGCCCCATCCCAATGGAATTTGAACAGAACATGTATGGGGACAGCTGGCTGGTTGGTGAGTGACATGGGTGGCAGGCATGACTGCCCCCCCCATGATGCACACATCACAAGGGGCACAAGCATGACTAACATCCTCCTGTCTTTTCCCTTCCAGGTGACTCGGCATATGCACTGGGACCCCATCTAATAACTCCTTTCCGGAACCCCCAAACCAGAGGAGAAAGAAGATACAATGAAGCACACATCAAAACCCGTGCAGTGGTGGAGCAAACATTTGGGCTCCTGAAGTCCAGTTTCCGATGCCTGGATAAGTCTGGGGGTGCCCTATTGTACTCCCCTACCTTTGTGTGTCAGATCATCGGTGCATGTTGCATTCTGCACAACTTTGCCATGAGAAAAGGCCTGCAGATTGACATACGTGATGACCTGACCCCCCCCATCCAGACAATCCCCCCCTTCCAGAGGAGAACCAGTCTGCTGATGGAAGAGCAGTCAGGAGGGTCCTCGCCGTAAGCATCTTTGGACACTAAACAAAAACATTGATCGCACTGACAATGCACGCATGCACACCACTGATGTCACTAGATCACACACACCACATGCACATCTCATTGGATTAGCCCAAGTCCAACATGTAGGACTTTGGAGCAGCAACGCCCCGTCAAGGCCCCAATGGTGTCGCTGTCCATTCATACACCATTCACATGTCATTCACACAGCCGTGGGGATAACTTCTCCACCACGGCCGAGGGTGACACCCCTTACTGGCAGGAGTGCCACCCCCTCACATTCACACACCATTCACACTGCAACGTGTGCAGTATCAATAAAAATAAAAAAGCTCATAACCTGAGCATAATCACAAATAAAAAAGCTCATAACCTGAGCATAATCACAAATAAAAAAGCTCATAACCTGAGCATTAATGAAAAAAAAAAAAAAAAGAAAAAACATTATCTGGGATGCCGGGGGCTCCTTCTGGTGGCCCCTCTCTGGCTCCTCAGCTGCCTGGATGGAGTGGGTGGGGGTGGGGGGGCATCTGGAGGTGGCTGATCCCCGGGTGGGCCACTCCTGGCAGGTGTGGCCTGCCTGCCCTCCAAAGCCATGGCTATCTCCGGCCGAGGTAAGAGTTTGTCTGGGCCTGCATCCTGAGCTGCTGGGTGACCTGGTAATGCTGGGCCCGCTGACTCTGCCTCCCCTGGTCCCGGATGGCAGCAGTGTTTGCCTGGATGGCTGCAGTGAGGTGCCTTATATCAGCCTGCACCTCCCCCAGACTGGTCACCACAGCAGCGCAGTTGCAGCTGACATCCAGCACTGCATTAGGTATCTGGGCCACGGAGCACAGGTTGTCAGCCACTCTGTCCAGGTGCCCAACTATGTCCCCCATTTGCTGGGTCTGCCTGGCGTGGTCCCTCGTCACCTGGTCCTGGACCAGATCAGAGACCCCCCTGGTCTTCCGGGTGGCCTTCCTGGGGCCAGTAGATGGTTGTCCCCGGGGGGATGGAGTCGCCCTTGAGGGGCTTCCTAGGATGGGGGAGGGGATTACAGAGGCCTCTGCCGAAGGGGAGGACTCCTCCAAAAATAAAATAATGTCCTGCTCTGCCACAACAGGCTCCTCCTCAACCACCTCTGCAGGTGAGGTGTGGGCACTCTCCTCCACCTCGGTCTCTTCACCACCCAGGGGCTCGGGCACAGGATGCCGTTGGGGGGGATGGGGTGGACTGGCCGCCAACAGATGATGGCCCAGCTCCGTCATCTGTGGATGACACAAAGCACACACATGTTGGGTGGTCCCACACACTTGGCGCATGTACCCCCCCCACATGCAACACACCAAAAAGGGGGTAAAAATCACTTAGCTGTCCTGGAGCCTTCCTCCATGGAGTCATATCCCAGGACCCCCTCCAACTGCTCCCTGTCCAGGCAGCGGCCGACCACCTCCTCCTCCGTGGTCAGGCTGACCGCACATGGGGGTCCACCCCCCGTGCCCCTCTCATGCCTCCTAATGGTGGCCACCTGCCCCGGACCTTGCGCCTCAGATCATTGATCTTCTTGCCAATATCGGCAGCAGTCCGGGTGGAGTACCCCAAAATATTTACTCTGGCAGCAATGCTTGCCAGGATGGCCTGCTTCCTCTCCCGGCTGGTCTTTCTGCTTTTCCTGCCATGGAGGACATCGTTGTGGGTCTCCATAGCCGAAATTACAATCGAGACCTCCTGGGCATTAAAATTGAGGTTCCTCCTTTCTTTGGGGGGGGCGGGGGCAGCCATTACAGAGCAAAAGTAACTTCCCTGGGGTGGGGGAAAAAGGAAATACTTTTGCACCGGAATGGCGCTTCCGCTGGCGCTTTTATACGCGCAACGGAACACATTGCGCTGACGTTTCCCATGAAGTGGTGCCGACGGAAGTTGTGAGCATGCGCACAGGGGGGCGAGTGGAGCCTCACTCACTGCGCATGCTCCGTGGATGATGCGCTGAACATAAGCCTCTGCCCTTGGCTACGCCCATCATTTACATATGATCACATCCACTTCCACTTGCGTCGGGTTACGCCAGCGCATTTTCGTTACTCCGGCGCAACTTTAGGAGCAAGTGCTATGTGAATAACAGTACTTGCTCCTAAAGTTTCGGCGGAGTAACGTAAATGAGAAACGTTACTCCAACTTAAAGATTCGCCCATCTACCTGAATCTGGCCCATAGATAGAGACACAGGGCCAGATTCAGATAGAATTGCCTTTCTTTAGGCGGGCGTAGCGTATCTCAGATACACTACGTCGATGTAACTCAGAGAGGCAACTACAGTATTCATAAAGCACTTGCACCTAACTTTGCGCCGGCCCAACATAGGGCCAGATTCTCAGCGGCGCTACGCCTGCGTAAATGTATATGCGCGGCGTAATAGTAAATGTTCGCCTGCGTATCGATGCGCGGTAAACACAGAACCACATACGCGCGAAATTTGTTTCCGTCTGGCCGGCGAAAATGCATTAAGCTAGCGCGGCGTAGGCGCATAGTTACGCATGAAAAATATTCAGTTCCCATTGAATTAGCATGCAAATATGCAAATGAGGGAGATGCGCGTATTCCCGAAACTACGCGCGTCCGGCGTTGGCTACTCGTGGTGCGCGTAACTCGAAAGCCTTGAGTAAACATACCCCTCATAAAAGCACGGGTAACTTTGCTCAAGGCCGTGTGCAAGTCAGCTGGAGAGCAACTACAGCAGCACCGTAACGGACTAGCTGAGCAATCACACTTACTGGACAAGACATTCGTATGCCAATGATGCCAGGGCCAGCCATGGTCTTATCACTACTAAGGTATGCAGAGGAAGAGGCGCATAGAAGGAGGAGTAGGAGGAGGGTGGCACGTGAGAGGATCTACCGAGCGCGCATGAGCCTCTTTGGCATGGGTGATGAGGAGGTGTATCGCATCTTCAGATTCAGCCCTGCTGCCATCCTGGAAATAACCACAGCCCTGCAGGATGACATCACCAGCCAGACATACCGCTCACGTGCACTGCAGCCACTGGTGAAGGTACTGGCAACACTGCATTTCCTGGCCAGTGGATCATTCCAGCGTACAAGTGGAGTGGTGGCTGGGATGTCACAAACCAGCATAAGCAGATGTCTGCACCAGGTTGTCCCCGCAATCCTCAGACGCATGTCCAACCAGTTCATCAGACCCACCACTGTGCACCTGCGGCAGAAGGCAATGACAGATTTCTACAGAATTGACGGATTCCCACGCACCATCGGGGCCATTGATTGCACACATGTGGCACTCCAGCCCCCCAGTGCCACAGAGCACATATACCGCAATCGGAAGCATTGGCATTCCATCAACGTACAGGTGATAGCCGATGCCAAATACCTCATATGGCACGTCCGTGCCAAAGACCCCGGGTCCAGCCATGACAGCTACATCTACCGTCAAAGCAACATCCCAGAAGATTTTGAGCAGGACATGTATGGGGACAGCTGGCTGGTTGGTGAGTGACATGGGTGGCAGCCATGACTATCCCCTCCCATGATGCACAACAGAAGTGGCACATGCATGACTACCATCCTCCTGTCTTTTCCCTTACAGGTGACTCTGCATATACACTGGGACCCCATCTCATGACTCCTTTCCGGAACCCCCAAACCAGAGGAGAGAGAAGATACAATGAAGCACACATCAAAACCCGTGCAGTGGTGGAGCGCACATTTGGCCTCCTGAAGTCCCGTTTCCGATGCCTGGATAAGTCTGGGGGGGCCCTATTGTATTCCCCCAACTTTGTGGGTCAGATCATTGGTGCATGTTGTATTCTGCACAACTTTGCCATGCGAAAGGGCCTGCACATTGCCCTACGTGATGACCTGACCCCCCAACCACACAGCCCCCCCCCGCCAGAGGAGACCCCGTCAGCTGATGGAAGAGCAGTCAGGAGGGTCCTCGTGTTACGAATCTTTGACCTTTAAACACACACATACAGCATGGCACACAGACAATGCACGCGTGTACACCACTGATGTCCCTAGATCACACACACCACATGCACATCGCATTGGATTAGCCCAAGTCCAGCATGTAGGACTTGGGAGCAGCAACGCCACGTCAAGGCCCCAATGATGTTGCTGTCCATTCATACACCTTTCACACATCATTCATACAGCCGTGGGGTTAACTTCACCACCACGGCCGAGGGTGACACCCCTTACTGTCAGGAGTGCCACCCTCTCACATTCACACACCATTCACACTGCACCGTGTGCAGTATCCAAAAGTAAATAAAAAAAGCTCTTATCCAGAGCATAACAAAAAATAAAAAAAGCTATTATCCAGAGCATAACAAAAAAGAAAAAAAGCTCTTATCCAGAGCATAACAAAAAAGAAAAAAAGCTCTTATCCAGAGCATAACAAAAAATAAAAAAAGCTCTTATCCAGAGCATAACAAAAAAGAAAAAAAGCTCTTATCCAGAGCATAACAAAAAAGAAAAAAAGCTCTTATCCAGAGCATAACAAAAAAGAAAAAAAGCTCTTATCCAGAGCATAATAATAAAGAAAAATAAAATTAATGGGCCTGGCGGGGGCTCTGCCTGGTGCCACGGGTCCTGCCCCTCACTTGCCTGGGGGCAGCCACAGATGGGGGGGGGCAGCAGGTTGAGGAGGAGCATCCCCACGTCCCTCCCTGGCTGCCTGCATGCCCTCCAGGGCAACCGCTATGCGGGTCTGCACAGCAGTCTGCGCCTCGACAGCAAGGCGCAGGGCATGAACCTCCCCCACAAGTTCCGAGGTGTTTTCCTGCAGCTCCCCCAAGCTGGTCAGCGTTGCTGCGCTGTTAACAGCAACATCCTGGATGGCATCTGTAATATTGCCCGAGGATGCCAGGCTGTCGGCCAGGCGCCTCATCTCCTCCACGACCTCGGCCAGGTGCTGATTTTGCTGGTCCTGCTGTCTGACCAGCTCTTCCGGCAGGACCTTGGATACACCCCTGGTCTTGCACGTCGCCTTGCGGGGAGTGGCAGGGGACCGGGCATAAGGGGAGGATGTTGAGGGGCCGGAGATGAGGGGGGGGGAAGAGAGGGACTGGAGAGGTTGGAGGGGGACACTGAGGGGTTCGCTACAGGTAGAGGAATAGCCTGGGCTGGTCCGGCCAACCCACCATCCTCCTCCACAACAACATAGAGGGCCTGGTCCTGGACTACCACACCCTCCTCAACCACCTCCTCCGTTGAGGTGTGCCCACTTCCCTCCAAGTCCTGTTCCAGGGGGGCAGCCAGAGGGACTGTATCTTCAGGGGATGGATCCTGATGGGCCCTGGCATCAACAGATGACCCCGCTCCCTCCTGCACATCTGTGGATGACACAAAAGATGCCCATGTTGGTGGACCCACACACTTGGCACATGTTCCCTTCCACCCCCATACATGTACACAACAGATAGAATATAAAACACACTTACCTGTCCTCACGGCTGGCTTCTGGGACTCATAGCCCCCAACTCCCTCTACCTGCTCCGTCTGTAGGCAGCGGGCAACCACCTTCTCCTCCTCAGTCAGGCGGACAGGGCAGGGTGGGCCCCCTCCAGTGCCCCTGGCATGCCGAGCTATGGCAGCCAGCTTGCCCTTCACATGACGCCGCAGGTCATTCATTTTCTTCTGAATGTCCTGCGGTGTCCGGACCTCATGAGAGAGGGCATTGACCTGGCACGCGACCCTCATTAAAATCTGATCCCTCCGGGACTTGCTGGTCCGGGCACTGTCAGCACCATGGAGCCGCGAGTCATACTTCTCCATGGCCCTGACGACAATGGCCCTCTCCTCTGGGGAGAAATTCTTCTTCCTCCTCTCCTTAACCGCGGTTGTCATCTTGTCCAGCACAAACTTTGGCCGTCACTATCAAAAAAATGGGAGACGTTTGCGCTGCACGGGCGCATGTGTGGGCGCATTATATACCCTGCGCCGGCGCATCGTAGGGAGGCTTTGCGCATGCGCAGAAGGCATCCACGTCACGGCGCGGATCAACCACGTCATGGCGCGGGTCATCCATGTCACGGCGCATGCTCCGTTCGTCCCGGCCTGCATTTGCATGGGGTCACGCTTCATTATAATGCAACACGCCTACTTTCCTCCTACTTTGGAGTTGCGCCGGATTACGCCCATGATTTTACGCGACGCAGGCGCATCTTGGAGCGCATTTACTTAGGGAATACGGTACTTGCCACTCCGTGTTACGTCGGCGTAGTGCATCTGAGATGCGCAACGCCTGCATAATTAGGCGCGCATCTACGAGAATCTGGCCCATAATTCCTTCGGCGTAAGCCGGTGCAACTGCAAGTGGGTGTGACATTATGCAAATGATGGTCTAGTGATTTACGCCCGGCGTATCTTGGACGGAGCATGCTCAGTACGTTCGTTCCCTTGTGAGCAAGCTCACAACTATGCTGGCCCAACTTACAGAGATACACCGGCCCAACTTTCGCCCAGCCGATGCAAAAGTACATCCAGTTTTATCCCCCCCCCCCCCCCCGGGAAGGTACTTTTGCTGCGAGATGGCTGCTCCCGTTCCCCACAGGCAGAGGAGGAAAAAAAAACTTTAACACCCAGGAGATGTCAGCCCTCATAACAGCAATGGAGACTTATGACCAGGGCCACCATCAGGGGGATACAGGCAGTACACCTGTAAGGGGCCCGGGGGTCCCCAGGGGCCCGGATGGGAACCCCCCTTTTTTTATTTTATTTTTATAAAAAAAAATAAAAAAAAATAAAGGGATTTTTAAATACAGCTTACCTGTAAAATCCTTTTCTTGGAGTACATCACGGGACACAGAGCGGCATATTCATTACTATGTGGGTTATATGGAGTACCTTCAGGTGTGGACACTGGCAATCTCAAACAGGAAGTCCCCTCCCTATATAACCCCCTCCCCTAGAGGGAGTCCCTCAGTTTTGTAGCAAGCAGTATGCCTCCCAAAATGGTCACCCAAAAGAGGGGTGGGAGCTCTGTGTCCCGTGATGTACTCCAAGAAAAGGATTTTACAGGTAAGCTGTATTTAAAAATCCCTTTTTCTTTCTCGTACATCACGGGACACAGAGCGGCATATTCATTACTATGTGGGATGTCCGAAAGCAATTCTTTAATGAGGGGAGGGAGACATCTTCCAAAGAAGGATTCAATTTAGAGATAAACTCAAATAATAATTCCAACTTAGTCAAGAAAAAAACTTTTTTTTTTTTTTCTTTCTTTTTTACAACCAAGGGTGCTTCTGATCCCGAGGATCTCAAACTGCAGCCTGTAGTACTGCCTGTCCAAAGGCAGAATCCGCATTCCTTCTCACGTCTAGTTGATAAAACTTTGTAAACGTGTGGACTGATGACCACGTTGCCGCCTTGCATATCTGAGCCATAGAGATCTGATGGTGTGCTGCCCAGGAGGCGCCCATGGCCCTGGTAGAATGGGCCTTTACCGACAAAGGAGGAGGCAACCTCTTCAAACCGTAGGCTTGAATGATTAATTGTCTAATCCATCTCGAGATGGTGGATTTTGCAGCTGCCTGCCCCTTCTTGGGGCCATCTGGTAGAACGAATAACACATCTGTCTTCCGGATCTTTTCTGTAGCTTTAAGATAGGCCTTCATGGCCCGGACAATATCCAAGGTATGCAGCAACCCCTCCTTTCTAGATGTGGGTTTTGGAAAGAAGGATGGAAGTACCAAATCCTGGTTCAAGTGAAATTTGGATATAACCTTTGGTAGAAAGGAAGGATGGGGCCGGAGAACTGCCCTGTCCTTATGCAGAACGAGATATGGTTCCTTACACGATAAGGCTGCTAATTCTGACACTCTCCTGGCCGAAACTATGGCGACCAAGAAAACCAACTTTCTTGTCAGTAGGACTAAAGGAATCTCCGCCAACGGCTCAAAGGGCTGTTTCTGTAGAGTGGACAGGACAAGATTTAAGTCCCATGGACAAATTGGTGACTTGACAGGAGGATTAATACGCAAGACCCCCTGTAAGAAGGTCTTTACCAGCGAGTGGGTGGCCAGCGGCCTCTGAAACCACACTGACAGAGCTGAGATCTGTCCCTTGATTGTGCTTAGTGCCAGGCCTTTATCCACTCCTAGCTGGAGAAAACTTAACACCCTATCAATAGTATATTTGCGGGAATTCCATCTTTTGGATTCACACCAGCCTACGTAGTTCCTCCACACCCTGTAATAAATCACCCTGGAGACCGGCTTTCTAGCCCTAATCAGGGTAGGAATTACCTGCCTAGACAGACCTCTACCCCTGAGAATCAGGGATTCAGCCTCCAGGCCGTCAAATTTAGACGCTGTAATGTAGGGTGGAGGATCGGGCCTTGTGAGAGTAGGTCTGGTTGTAGAGGAAGAGTCCAAGGGTCTCCCACTGCCATCTTCAGGACTAGTGAGTACCAAGTCCTCCGGGGCCAAGCCGGAGCTACTAGAATGACTGGCTTGTGCTCCACTCTGATCTTGCGCAACAGGCGAGGGAGTAACTGTAGCGGAGGGAATGCATATAGAAGTTTGAATTGATGCCAAGGGCAAACCAACGCATCGGTTCCGCAGGCCATAGGATCCCTCGCTCGAGACACGAACCTGTCTAGTTTCTTGTTGAACCTGGATGCCATTATATCTACGTCCGGCATTCCCCACTTCTGGCAGATTGTCTGAAAGACCTGGGGATGCAGAGACCATTCCCCTGGCAACAGACTCTGGCGACTTAAGAAGTCTGCCTGCAGGTTGTCCACTCCGGGAATGAATATCGCCGAAATGCAGGGTACATGAACTTCTGCCCACTGAAAAATCAAGCTCACCTCCCTCTGAGCGGCCCGACTCCTGGTTCCCCCTTGGTGGTTTATGTATGCCACCGTCGTGGCATTGTCTGACTGGATTCTCACCGGGAACCCCTTTAATCTGGAGGTCCATGCCAGAAGGGCTAGGCGAGCAGCTCTGATCTCCAAGATATTGATGGGGAGCTGCCTCTCTGCTTTCACCCAAGTTCCCTGGCGAGAGAACCCCTCGAAGACCGCCCCCCAGCCTGCCAGGCTGGCGTCTGTGGTAACTACCTTCCAGACAACAGGGCTGAAGGATTTTCCCTTTAGAAGATTCTGGGGGTTCAACCACCAGGCCAGGCTTTGTCGGACCCTTGATGATAGCGTCAAAGGGGACTCTAAGGCATGTGCCCTCTTGCCCCAGGCTGCTAGAATGGCTGCCTGTAGGACGCGAGTGTGGATCTGAGCGTATGGTACTGCCTCGAACGTGGCCACTAGCTTGCCTAGTACTCGCATACACAGGCGAATAGTTGGTTTTTTCTTGTTTAGAACCAACTGAACCAACCCCTTGATAGCCTCGATCTTTACCAGGGGCAGGAACACCCTTTGCTGTTCTGTGTCTAACCTCATGCCGAGGTATTCCAACTGCTTTGTAGGCTGGAACGCTGACTTTCCCCGGTTTAGGACCCAGCCGAATTCTTCGAGGTACCGAACCGTGAGGTTTACTGCCTTTTGCAGACCCGTCCGTGAGTGATCTATGATTAAAAGGTCGTCCAAGTATGCTAGGACTGTGACCCCTTGGATCCTTAAATTGGCCAGAACTGGGGCTAGGATCTTCGTGAATACCCGGGGGGCCGTGGCCAGCCCGAAGGGGAGCGCCCTGAATTGGAAGTGTCGCTGCCCCACCGCGAAGCGTAAAAATCTTTGATGCGACTGAAAGATTGGTACATGAAGGTAAGCATCCTTTATGTCTATGGAGGCCAGAAAATCTTCCTTCTGAAGCGCGGCGGCTGCTGACCGGATGGATTCCATCCGGAAGGAACGAACCCTTAGGTAACCGTTTAACCTCTTTAGGTCCAAGATTGGCCTGACATCGCCGTTGGGCTTTGGTATGACAAAGAGATTGGAATAGAAACCTAGCCCTTGCTCTTGGGCTGGCACCTCTATTATTACGTCCTGGCAGAGCAGGTGATCCAAAGCTGCCAGCAATGAGGCCTTCCTTGCTGGATCCTTTGGTAGCCCTGATTCTTGAAAATGAGGCGGAGGACACCTTAGAAACTCCAGTCTGTAGCCTGTGGTTACAGATGCCCGGACCCATTTGTCGGGGATCTTGGCTTCCCAAACTTCTGAGAAGAAACAAAGCCTTCCCCCCACCCGCGAGAGTGGGGGCGCCCCTTCATAAGGCAGACTTAGGGGCTGTCTTTGTCGGCTTGCGATACCATGGCCTCTTACCCCCAGGGGCCTGTCCCTGCGATCTACTGTTAACGTTGGATCGTGCAGGCGGCCGTCGATACTGCCTGGAATTTGAGGGCCCCGAGACAGGAAAGAGCTGCCTTTTAGAGTTGAAAATATATTTATTGGTATTTAGATAATACAATACAAAACATTAAAAAAAAAGACGGTTAACAAGAGGCGTTACAGTCTACACATATCTAGAAGTATAATCGGGGGGGAGTCAGCCTGACGGCTATCGCCCAAAGCAGAACTCTCCCCCACAACACATATCAAAATGAGCCTTCACAACCGGAACTGCAAACTAAAAGCATGTGCAAACGTTAGGGGCTCTTCCTCTTGGTAGAACTGTAACAGTAACCAGTAATATAGAACTAATAACACAATAAAAGAAAAACCAGAAGAGAACGAAAGGTAAGGACGGACAGAGCTGAAGACAAAGTGAAATTAGAAAGAAAGACATCGAGAAGATGAGGGGACAGGGGGTGAAAACAGGGAGATGAGAAGAGGGGGAAGAATGGAGGGGAGAGAAGAGGAGACAGGTCAGGGTGGAGGAGAGGGGGAACGTGGGAAAAGGGGGGGCGTGGGCCGCTGACAAGACAAGTGGGAAAAGGTAAAATAGAGTAGGCGTGGGGGGAGAGACCCAGGAGCACGAGTCTAACAGGTCGTAGAGCAGAAGGAAATGTGGTGGTGACGATCACGTCGAAGGGGACAACATGCTAATCAGGGTATCAGAGGAAGAGAAACCGAGCCAGATGAGCCACAACTCTCTGTACTTATCATAGGTATCATTGTCAAGAGCCAGCATTTCCTCCATTCTCATAGTATCATTCATGATCGAAACCCAGTGAGATAGTGGGGGAGTAGAGGTCGACTTCCAGTAGGAAGGTATAAGTTGCCTCGCTGAGGACATAAAGAAGCGGAGGAGACTCCGCTTCTGCGATGTTATCGAGCCAGGAAGTACAGAAAGGAGGGCAATCTTAGAGGAGGGGACCAGCGATTCACAATAAGTCTTATTATAACAATCAAATACCTGGGTCCAGAAGGGGCGGATCCTCTCACATTCCCACCAGACATGCATATAGGTCCCAGCAGCTGAAGAGCACCGCCAACAGGACGCTGGAGTGGACGGAAATATTTTGTGTAGCGTAGAGGGGACCCTGTACCATCTTGAGAGAATCTTGTAGTTTTTTTCTTGAGAGTAACAGGAAATTGTGGACTTATGAGTGAAATGGAATGAAGTCTGCCATTCACGATCTGTGACATCCTCACCCAAATCTGCCGACCACGCCCTGGTGTAAGAGGGTAGCTCGGTATGTGTGAGTGCCTGAAGGAGACTATATATGACTGACAAAAGGTGTCTAGGTGTCTCTGAGAGTGAACACAGCCGTTCAAATTCAGTGTAGGGGCGGTGTATCTGGGAGGAGGAGTGTAGGTGCCTAGTGAATGTAGAGAGGTGGATGGCAGTTAGCCAATCGTGTGATCCCGCCGGTATCACAGACGACCCCCGCTGCGGGTGTACAAAGGAGTGCGCCTGTGGCCACGCAGCCCGTTTGAAGGGACCTAAAGACTGGGCCCCGAGACCCTGAGGAAAGGAAGGATTATCAAACATAGAGGTCAATGGAGAAGGATCAGAGGACAGTAGGGAGCGCAACCCCCTGTTATACCAGATCCTGAGAGATGCCAGAGTTAGTGGGGAGGGAGGGGGCATGCGCATAAACTCTGACTTATATCCCCACAGCAGAGCTCTAAGGTCCACGTGTGCCAGGTCCTGCTCTATGGCAACAGAGGCCTTCAAAAATGGACGCGGGAACCACTCTAGGACTCTCGCCATATGGGTGGCCTTGTAATACAATTCAAAATCGGGGAGACCAACCCCACCTCGCAATTTAGGACGTGTGAGCAGGTTATATTTCACCCTGGACGGCCCTCGGCTCCACAAGAATCTAATGGCTAGGGAACGTAGGGAGACAAAAAAGGATTTGGGGACTATAATGGGGATTGTTTGAAGAAGGTATAGAAGCTTGGGGAGGGTGTCCATTTTCAGGGTGTTGATCCGTCCGAACCACGGTAGAGAAGACCCTCCCCATTCCTCCAAATCCTTCCGGAGGCGGGAGAGTAACGGAACATAATTGAGGGAAAAAAGGTTGGCGAGATTGGATGGAATGGTGACCCCAAGATATGAAATCCCTTGTGCCTGCCACTGGAAAGAAAAGTTGGCTTTAAGCATAGTCATAGTGGCAGGGGGGAGGGATACGTTGAGGGCCTCAGTCTTTGAAACGTTAAGTTTAAAGTTGCTGAACGAGCTAAAGCGACGGAATTCAACGAAAAGGGAAGGTAGGGAGAAGAAGGGGTCCTGAATATACACCAGGAGGTCGTCCGCGTAGAGAGATAGTTTGTGATGCGAGGAAGGCGTTTGGATCCCATGTATGGAAGAGTTTTGTCTGATGGCACAGGCCAGATGTTCTATGACAATAACGAATAGGAGGGGGGACAGGGGACAGCCCTGCCGAGTGCCGTTGGAGATGGCAAAGGAGTCCGAGGTGGAGCCATTGACCATTACCGAGGCCGAAGGATGAGAATAAAGAGACATCACTTTGGAGATGAAGGGCGCACCCAGTCCTAATTGTTCCAGCGAAAGCCGAAGGAATCTCCAGTTTACGCGATCAAATGCTTTTTCAGCATCAAAGGAAAGGAGGCAAGCCTTCAGACCCCTGCGTTGGATAAGGGAAATTAAGTGAATCGTCTTGGTGGTATTGTCCCTGGCTTCTCGGCCCGGTACAAAGCCCACTTGGTCGTTGTGTATCACACCAGGGAGTAGAGGGGACAGACGGTTAGCCAGCACCTTAGCAAACAATTTTAGGTCGACATTGAGCAGGGAAATAGGCCGGTAGCTACTGCATTGAGAGGGGTCTTTGCCTGGCTTGGGTATAACGGAGATGTTGGCAGCCAACAGAGCCTTGGGTGGAGGGAGGGAATCATCCATGGCATTGAACGCCTTAGCCATCAGAGGTGCCAACAGGGAAGCAAATGTTTTGTAGAAGCGAGGGGTGTAGCCGTCTGGGCCGGGGCACTTGCCTACTTTCAAGCCCTTGATGGCGCTGAGAAACTCAAACGAGCTTAAGGGATTATCCAGGTCAGCCACATCAGAGGCGGAAATGGTAGGGAGAGCCGTCTCAACGATATAATCCCACATATCGCCACCAGGAGGTGCAGAGCGCTCGGTCGAGACGGTGGGCGTGAGATTATAGAGTCTAGAATAGTATTCCCGAAAGGCGGATGAAATACCCGTTGTATTAAACGATTTGGTGTGATCAGGGCGGGAAATATAGGGAATGGTGCAACGTGGAGATCTAGGGTGTAGGACCCGTGCTAGCTGTTTACCGCATTTATTGGCCAATGAGTAGTGAAAATTGCGTGCCCTATCCCGAGCTATCAGCGAATGTGAGTCGAGAAGCTGGAGAAGGTCTCGGCGGGCATTCGAAAGTCGAACAAAGACCGAAGGGTCCAGATCTCGTTTATGCTGGGGTTCAAGCTCTGCTATAGTGGAAAGGAGACGGCGTATGTCACTCGATCGCATCTTTTTGAGACGAGAGCCATGTTTAATGAGAACCCCCCTAATGACACATTTCAGAGCCTCCCACTGAGTAGGAGGCGAGGTGGTATCAGATAGATGATCAGAGACAAAGTGTAGGATGGTGGTAGAGACATCTGCAACACACTCGGGGTCTCGCAACAAATTATCATTCAACCTCCAGTGTGAACCCCTCCAAGATGTTGGGGGACGTGCAAGGGTCAAGTAGACGGGTGCGTGGTCGGACCAGAGTAGCTGACCCATGGAAGCCTGAGTGGGAGTATCTAACAAAGATTGAGAGATTAGAAAGTGGTCTAGCCTGCTATATGAGTTATGTGCCGCTGAGTAGTGGCTATAGTCCCTTTCCGTGGGATGCTGGACACGCCAAACATCCACCAGAAGGGAGGAATGAAGGAGAGTTTTGATGCGCGTCAGTGTAGAGTGCGGTATGGAGGACTTACCCGAGGACGTGTCGGCAGACGGGGACATGACAATATTAAGATCTCCACCAATGATGTAGCAGGGTCCCCCGAAGGAAGACAGTCTGGTGAGAACCGATGAGAGGAACCGAGCCTGACCTGTATTAGGTACATAAATGTTGGCCACTGTAAAGAGAAAATTGTTAAATTTCAGCTTGAGAAAAATGAAGCGACCATTAACATCAATAAGGGTGTCTAGAACCTCCGGAGTAAAAGACTTATGAAACGCTACGGATACTCCCTTCGATTTGGCCCTGGGATTGGTACTGTGGAACCACCTCGTGTAATGCTTATTACGCAGGGTTGGGACAGAATCAGACCGAAAGTGGGTTTCCTGCAAGAGTAAGATATTAGAACGTGTTTTGTGGAAATGGTAAAGGATCTGGCTCCGTTTCTCTGGCGTGTTGAATCCCCTACAGTTAAAGGATGCCAAGGTTAAAGGGCAAACAGAAGCCATGACGGAAGTAGGGGAGGGATGAAGGGAAGGAGAGAAGGGGTACAGGAGATAGGATCATGTCTTGTCAGCAACCCACACAGAAAGAGGAACAGCCAGAACAAAGTCAGAGAGGGGGAAAAGGGAGGAGGGGGGAGGGGGAGGAAAAAGGGGGGTATAGACACAGTCCAGAGAATAAGTAGGGGTAGAATCTGAGCATGGTCACCATCCCTAACACCCTTATCACAGGATAGATAGAGTAAAAAATACACAAAAATAGAGGGTGGGGAGGGCAGCCAGTGCAACCGATCAATGGAGGAGGGAGAAAAAAGTAAAAAATAGAAGAAAAGAAAAAAAAGAGCAATAACAAAAAAGGCCACTAGGTGGCTCCAAAAAGCTGCGAGGGTAGAGGAAAAAAACCTCACAGTAAGGCATATAGCCAAAAGTTGGGCAGTATCCATGGTGACACTGCAAAACAATCAAAAAAAAATTAAAAAGGGCTAGAGGCTAAAACCCCGGGGGGGGGGGGGCACAGAGGGGGTCCGCCAGGCAGGGCTGGTCCCCGGACCCCAGCTCCACGGAAAAAAAAAAAAAAAAAAAAAAAACCGACCTGAGACAAAACCTAAATATTACCTGTAGGACACTTCTAATAAAAAAAAAAAAAAAAAAAAAACAATGACATGGGAACAGAGCATACAGGATCAAACATATGTAGGGTGAAACTGGGCAAACAGGTATAGTGTACAATCAAATGTAACTCTGGTACGAGACACAAAAAAGAGGAAAAAATAAAAGAGCAATGATGAAGCTACAAAAGAACAGGTGAGCTGTCTGAGGTTACGTAAAAGACACTCCGGAACATTCTGCTGGCAACTCTTGAGCTGGAATACAGAGACTGAGCGACCTGAGGAAAAAGAACTGTATGGTTAATCAAAGCAAAAACAACATAGCAGGCCAGGGCCCATTGGAAGGGGAACCCAAAACATGAACAGTCACTGGGAAAGATGGCAGTCTATTGGTTCCGGGAAAGGTAAAAACAACAGGAAAAAATATATAGTAACCCAGACAGCATGATGATCAGGGAAGCAATCCTGACACGGGGTATGAACAGGCCGCAAAGAGGCAATATATGAAAAAAAAAAAAAAAAAAACGGGAGAACAGAATTGGGATTGCGGCAGCAGTAACCCCGTGTCCCGCCAGGGGAGAGCCCCTGGGAAGGCAAGTTAAGTGTGGTGTGCGAGACAAATGAAACCAGTTCAATCCTCTGAGTCCCGGCGATGCTGAGATTTAGGAGTGCGTCGACGGCCTTGAGTTTGCCACGGGGAGGCGAAGGGCAAGCCAGGAGTAGATGGTGTGAACGGCCAGTCCGGGAGGGCCACCTGTGGAAGCTCTAACGTGCTGAGGAAGTTAGGCAGGTCTCCCAGGGTGCGAAAGATGGCGGTCTTGCCCGTGTGGTGCACTCGTAGGTGGAACGGGAATCTCCACTGATATTTCATCTGTTTGGATTGCAATAGCAGAGTGAGCGGTTTCAGGGCTTTCCTCATCGCCAAGGTCTGGCGGGATAGGTCGGGAAGGAGCATCACGGGGATGTCATTGAACATTATAGTGTCCTGTGAGCTAGCAGCCCTCATAATGGACTCTTTGACCTTGTAAAAGTGGACTCGGCATAGTGTGTCACGGACAAAGGAGGGGTCCTGGGTCCTGGGACCCGAGGTCCTGTGAACCCGGTCCAGTTCTATAGGGTCATCTTTAGGGCGTTGCAGCAGTTGGTTAAAGATGGCAGTCACAGCGGCAGGCAGGGCCTTGGAGTCCACAGATTCTGGAATTCCGCGAATGCGTATGTTATTGCGACGATTACGGTTCTCGATGTCGTCTTGCTGATACGCCAACTGCTGCAACATGACAGTATGGGAGTTCAGGATTTTGTCATGTGTCTGCACTGCATGGCTGAGGCCATCAGTGGTGGCATCCAAGTCCTCAAAACGTGCACCCACATCCTTTTTAAGATCGGAAATCTCTTTCTTGTATGCTTTTTCGATCCTATTGACACAGTGCTCAAAATCAGCTTTGGTTGGCAGGGATCTGAGGTAACTGTGCAGGGAGCGGAATTGAGCTTCCATGTCCCAGCCTTCCCCTGAGCCCAGGGAGGCATTAGAGCGGCTCCTGGTGAGCACAAAATCGGATTCCCCAGGGAGCGAGAGGGGGCCATGTGTGCTCATCTGTGACTGTAGGGATGATTCAGATCGCGCTGGGGACGGAGGAGCCTGCGCCATCTTGGCTTCAGAACGGCGCTGTGATGCAGCTCGAGATCGGGCGAAAAAGTCCAGATCGCCTCCTTTTCTATCCCCACCAGTACCTTTCTGTGTCCGGGACCTGTCTTTACCCATGTGCCCAATCTGAAGCGGTCTTAAGTCGGATGGCGGCGGTGATTATGTCCGTGAAGCTGGGGGTTCCGGGAGCCAGGAGAGCACGCCCTAGGGTTCCATGCGCCGAGCCCCCCCGGGGGTAGAGCCCTCAAATGGCATCATCATCTCATAGCGTTACATGGAGAGCAATATTGAGACAGGATTAATGCATGCAAAGTAATTTTAGTAAAGGAAGCAGTTCAGTGTGGGAGAGGCGCATCAATAAAGATAAAAAGGATGACTGCAGGGTGATGGTATGCAATGCAGGCCTCCAGGCAGGGAAAAAAAAAAAAAAAAAAAAGGCAGAGAATTGGGTGCCTGGAGGGACAGTGCTGTGGATGGGAGACCCAAGATGGCCGCCGACCTCCGGGACTAGGCCGAAGCCGCGGTGTTTCCTATGCTGGAGACCCGTGGATGGGCGCGGCACTGACCGGGACCTTTTCTAAACTCCTCCGGGCCAGGGAACAGGCCTCTGCCGCTGTATAAGGCCACAATACGGCCGCCCGAGGAAGGAAGTGAGGAAGGGAGCCAGGGAAGGTGCCATACCTGGAGCGGGGAGCCTCGTGGGCTTCAAGCCGGCGTCTGGATGAGGATGAAGAGCCGAGTGATAGGGGACCTCCCGCAGCCTCTCCCAAGTGACGAACCGGCCGACACTCCACTACCCCCCTCTCAGGGGATGATCCCCCTTGCCGCTGACAATCGAGAGCCCGGGTATGGAGGATGTAGGGGATCTCGCAGGCCCAAGATGGCGGCGGGTCACGGCTTTGCTGGGACAGCTACGGTCCTCGTGGAGACGTCCAAACTGTCGGATTTTGGTCCGAGTCAGCGTAGGAGATGCCCAGGTATGTCTAGGGCAGGTTTATGAAACTCCAGGGCCCCGTTCCCGTGAGGATGGCAGGGGATTGTAGCCAGAGGAGACGGAGCTCAGCAGAAACGCATCCGTCTTACAGCACAGTCAGACACGCCCCCAAAGAGCTGCCTTTTAAATGTAGGACCCCGGAATGTCTTTTTGACCGGTAAAAGGGTACTCTTGCCATTTGAAATAGTCTGAATATATTTATCCAGATCCTCTCCGAAGAGTCGTCCTCCATGGAAGGGAAACCCTGCCAGAAGCTTTTTGCATGGGGGCTCCGCCGCCCAGTTCTTCAACCATAAGAGCCTTCTCATGTGCACCAAAAATAGTGATAAACGAGAGGCCTGCTGGATGGAATCTTTTATAGCATCTACAGCAAAACACAGAGCTCTGGGAATGTCAGAAAACTCTTCTGCTTGTTGGGTAGGCATGTCCTTTAACATTTCTTTTGTCTGGTCTTTTAACGCCTGACAAACACCAATCGCAGCCACAGCTGGCTGTACCACTGCTCCTGCCGTAGCAAAGGATGCTTTTAAAAGTGTCTCTAACCTTTTATCAACCGGATCTTTAAACATATGTATGTTTTCCACCGGGCAAGTTAGTGATTTATTCACACATGAGATGGCTGCATCCACTACTGGGAGCCTCCACCTCTTGGAGAATCTTTCCTCCATGGGGTAAATGACCGCCAATCTTTTCGGTGGCAGAAAAATCCTGTCCGGCCGTACCCAATCCCGAAAGATCAATTCCTCCAAGAGAGGATGGACCGGAAAAACTGCGTTGCTTAACGGAGCTTTCAAGGAGCCCAGAGAGGATACCGGAGGAACCTGAGGCTCTGGCAATGGTAAACTAAATGCCGAGCGGACCATGTCCGTCAAAGATTGTACCCACAGTCTTTCTGTCTGGGAGTCTGAAAATGGTTCCTCAGAGGCAGATCCCTCAATCCCTGAACCCTCTTGGTTCAGGTCTAGTTGATCCTCCTGTGATTCCAATTCCTCCGGAGAGAGAATCTCAGCATCTGAGGATACACCTCTTGGTGATGGGGATCTAACCTGTTTCTTACCAGGAATAGCTCTAGCGATCAATGCTGCTATTCTCTCTTCTAGCCCCCCTAGGGATACGGCTAGCATCTCCTCTGTGATAAACACAGGGCTGGGCTGATCTGGGCCAGCCTCCGCACCAGATCCCCCTAATGGCTCATCCAAGGCGCTCTTTATGTTAATAAGTTGCGGGGAAAGTATCGGCATATCATCAGAATCAGAAGGGGAACCCCTTTGTTTTTTGGTCTTTTTTGTACCCTTTGACCCCGAACCTTTGGAAGCCATAATACAAAATCGAGGGACTCCGCCCACACAACAGACTGTAGTGGCCAGGAGTACAAAACCAGAGCTTAGGGGACAATAGATCACTAATGCCCAAAAACTGATGGGATCCCGTATGTTTTTCTCTTTTTTTTTTTTTTTTAAATATATATTATATATATTTTCTTTTTTAAAACATACAGTGACCCCAAACTTAGTTTGCCAGCCTCCAACCTGCTGCAAAAAGGGGAATTTCTTGGCTTAACAAAAAAGGCATTGGAACAAAGTCCAGCATGTACTACCCCTCTTCCGCCACCGGGAGTCACTGTTCTGCCGCTCTGCGTCCTCTCCTTCTGAAATCAGCCTCAGACTGAGCACTGACAATGCCTGCTGATCTATAACAGCACAAGGCGCGCCCCTGTATGACGCCGCAGGCACGCCCCCCCCGCCCCCCTGTCTGAACGGCGCGAAAAACGTCTATAATACGTGCGCGCGCACGCGCGCGCGTATATGCCGGAACAGGAGGAACTTGGAGGAGCCGCGCTGCTGGAGACCCAGGACTGCAGAAACAGGCGGCAGATTCAAACCCCCGGCCAGGTAGGACTCTCCAAAAGGCCCCTAGGGATCCTTACTAGTCCTAGGAAGAAAGCAGCAGGTTAGCTAGCAACACATTCTTAGACAGGGGAACCTAGTGATGGGGGAGAAAAGGTGTCATCCTGTCTCTCTCAGACATAGTGAGCAAGGTTGCCCATGCAGAGCATACTTAGGCTATCCCCCCTTTTAGGTTACCCCGGAGAGCCTGCTGTCGAACCAAGTCCCGCAGGCTCCCCCTTACCTGCTCCATGCTGCAGGATGTTTGTCCAGCAAACTGATCCAATCTTCTCCCATCTCCGTGGGTAGCGTAGTAGACCTTCAGGCCCTGGGGTCCTATGAAGGTACCCACTGTCCTGGACCTATATAGCACCCTGGCAAACAGGAACTTATGGTTTTTACAAACTCCAAGTCCTGGGCCCAGGGTCCAGCCCTCCAAAGAGGAGCATTATAGGCAAAACCCCACGGTTTGGGGCCCGGGTACTGTCCACTTTGGCACTGAGGCTCCTTGGACAGATCCGGTTAGCCCCCCCTTAATCCCAAGGATGTGGAGCAAAGCTATTCCGTGACCAACACCTAAGACACTGGCGAAAAAACTGAGGGACTCCCTCTAGGGGAGGGGGTTATATAGGGAGGGGACTTCCTGTTTGAGATTGCCAGTGTCCACACCTGAAGGTACTCCATATAACCCACATAGTAATGAATATGCCGCTCTGTGTCCCGTGATGTACGAGAAAGAAAATATATTTTTATTTATATTTTTTTGATTGACAAGAAAGCCTGGCTTGCAGTCTCTGCTCTAACTCATTTCTAAGGTGTTCTATCGAGTTGAGGTCAGGACTCTGTGCAGACCAGTCAAGTTCCTCCACCCCAAACTTGCTCATCCATGTCTTTATGGACCTTGCTTTGTGCACTGGTGAGCAGTCATGTTGGAACAGGAAGGGGCCATCCCCAAACTGTTTCTACAAAGTTGGGAGCATGAAATTGTCCAAAATGGTATGCTGACGCCTTAAGAGTTCCCTTCAATGGAACTAAGGGGCCAAACCCAACCCCAGAAAAACAACCCCAGTCCATAACCCCCCTTTTACCAAATAATTTGGATCAGTCCACAAAGCAAGGACCATAAAGACATAAATGAGTGAGTTTGGGGTGGAAGAACTGGACTGGCCTGCACAGAGTCCTGACCTCAACCCGATAAAACACCTTTGAAATGAATTAGAGCGGAGACTGTGAGCCGGGCCTTCTTGTCCAACATCAGTTCCTGACATCACAAATACACTTCTGGAAGTATGGTCAAACATTCCTATAGACACACACCTAAACCTTGTGGACGGCTTTCCCAGAAGAGTTGAAACTTTTATAGCTGCAAAGGGTGAGCCAACCCAATATTGAACCCTACAGGCTAAAGGATCGCACACACGATCGAATATTCCGATAGACGTGTTTTGTTGTATAATCAAACCGTCTGTACGCTCCATCGGACAAAAGAGCAGAAAAACTACATAGTTTCGTGAATGTTGGCTGAAAAAGTTCTGCCGTCTGTATGCAGAACAAGTTCACGGCCAGTGCCTTTCGGACAAAAATATATATATAATTTTTAGTATCATTATTATTATTAAAGGGCCCAGAGGTCCCGGATGGAAAGCCCACTTTATTTGGTAATTTATTTTTATATAAAAAAAAGGGAGGTTGCCATCTGGGGCCCTGGTGGCCTCCAGACCCCTAAAAAAAAAAAAAAAGGTTTCTTTTTTTTTTTAAGGGGGTTCCCATCCGGGCCCCTGGGGACCCCCGGGCCCCTTACAGGTGTACTGCCTGTACCCCCCTGATAGCGGCCCTGGTGGCGGGGGACCCATTAGTAGTGCTAGGACCACGGCTGCCTTGTGTTGTCCTGTAACATTGCTGCTGAAGCTGCTCTCCAGCTGACTTGAGCATGTCTGGTGCAAAGTTACCCCTGCTTTATGAGGGGTAACTTTAGGCCGGCCAAACAGCTTAGGCACACTGGGGTAGATTCACATAGATCAGCGGATCTTTTGATCCGCGTGATCTATCTTTTTTACGATCCGCCTGTGCCAGTTTTTGAGGCAAGTGCTGTATTCAGAAAGCACTTGCCTCGTAAGTTGCCCTGGCGGATCGTAAATCCCCCGGCGGAATGCAAATTCCGCGGCTAGGGGGAGTTTACTATTTAAATCACGCGCGTCCCCGCGCCGATCGTACTGCGCATGCGCCGCCGGCTAAATTTCCCAGCGTGCATGGCCTCAAATGACGTCGCAAGGACGTCATTGTTTTCGACGTTAACGCTATTAACGTATGGCCGTATTCCCGAACAACTTACGTAAACGACGTAAAAAAATCAAAATTCGACGCGGGAACGACGGCTATACTTAACATAGGATACGCCGCACTTACCCCGCATATAGCAGGGGTAATTATCCGCCGGAAAAAGCCGAACGCAAACTACGTAAAAAAAAAGCGCCGGCCGGGCGTTCGTTCGTTCCTAAATCGGCGGTTCTCCTCATTTGCATATTCGTCGCGTATAATAACAGAAGCGCCACCTAGCTGACGGCGGGAGATTGCAGCCTAAGATCCGACAGTGTAACTCACTTACACCAGTCGGCTCTAAGGGAGATCTATGCGGAACCTGATTCGAGGAATCAGCCGCATAGATCCGAGCATCGGATCTCACAGATACGACGATGTATCAGTAGATACACCGTCGTATATCTATGTGAATCTACCCCACTGCGCGTAGCCTGTGCCGAACGGGCCTATGTTCGGGAATCGGCGAATCTTCTTCATTTGCATATTTGCATAGGAAATCAATGGGTTTGCCAGATGCGTCCGGCATAAATATGCACCTAGGATGTGCAGGCGTAGGCAAGTTACACCGGCCGGGAATAGCCTATTTTGGTGCGTATCTAGTTCTGTGGGTACGGTGCATAAATACTCCGGTGCAAATTTAGAATTAGGCGGCACATCTCGAGATACTCCGGCATAAGTCCTCTCTGAATCTGGCCCACAGGGGTAGATTCATGTACAATGGCGCATCGTTGCTCCGGCGTGGCGCATCTTTTTTCCGCTACGCCGTACCAGCGCGGAGAGGCATGTACTTTATTCATCAATTTTTCACTGACCTGCGCAGTGGTTTTTCGACGCCGTAAGGCGGCGGAACTGTAAGTGGGCGTCACCACATGCAAATGATGGTCTGACGGCGGCGCAGAGAGATCCGTACGATGTATCTTAAACGGCGCATGCGCAATGATGTCACCGGGCTGTCTGCCTCCTCTGCGCATGCGCAGTACGGCGCCAACGTCACCACCAAGATCCGCCGCACCACTTCCTACTCCAGTGCATAAATACGCACACAGAAGCGCCACTCACTTGCAAAAACGCGACCAGCTTTTTTTTGAATTGCTAGGGCTTTTGCATCCTGCTTTTTGCTTTTATTATGGCTGCACCAGAGACTCCCGCTGACCGGAGAATGTTGAATTTCAGCCCAGAGGAGAAGGCTGTGATCACAGATGGGCTCTCCCAGCATGGTGCCCGCCTCTATGGGTCACAGAGTGCCAACACTGGGAAATCAGAGAAAACCTGCATTTATGCGGAGCTAAGCAGGCAGGTCAATGCTGTCGGTGTGGCGGACAGGGAGCCCAAGCACATCCGCAAGAAGATCAACGGCATGCGGAGACTGGTAAAAGATAAGATAGTGGCAATCAGAAAGCATGCCAGTGGCACAGGTGGAGGACCAGCCACAAGAATCACCCTGACGCCAGAGGACATGGTCGTGGCCAGGTTGCTGGATAGGGAGCTTGTGGAGGGTCTGCCGGGCTTCGAATCAGGGGATCAGCCTTTGAGGTCAGGTAAGTGTGTTTTATCTGCTTTCTGGTGTGTTGCGGGGGTTGGGGGGGGGTTACATGTGACAAGTGTGTGGGTACTCCAACATGTGATTGTTTTGTGTTATCCACAGATGTGCAGTATGGAGCTGGGCCGTCATTGGTTGCAGGGCGAGCCACCCCATCCATGGTGGAGATTGCGCCTACCTCATTGCTTGAGGAGGTTGAGGAGGAGCACGTCGGGGTAGAAGAGGATGCTCTGTATCTGCTGGATGAGACCCCCATACCTGGGCCCTCCCAAACCTCCCCCTCTGCTAGATTCCCCATCAAGGGACACCATCCCCTCCAGGGATACCCCATCAAGGGACACCATCCCCTCCAGCTATACCCCCTCAAGGGACCTCCCCTACAGCAGTCCTCCAGCCTCTCAGGCCTCTAGTAAGGCAACCGAAAAATCATGAGGAGTCCCTGACGAGTTTGAGGACCATCTGGCAAAGGGACCAGACAAGGCAGACCCGCCATATTGGGTGTCTTGCGGGTGATCTGCATCCGGTCGCAGATAGCCTGGCGTCCTCGGCCGAGAGCCAGGCTGCTTGCACTGTGGCAGTGCAGGAAGCCATCACCCAGCAGGCTGGGCAGAATACAAATATCAATGAAAGTCTGCAGGATGTTGTTGCGAACGGGGCAGCCCTTCTGTCCTGCCTGGTGGACCTGCAGACCACAACATCTGGCCTGGTCCCTGAGGTCCGGAGCCTGGCAGCTGCTGTCCGTGAGGAGGGGAAGCAGACCCGGCGACAACAGCGCAGCAATACCACCCGCCGGCTGCGGATGCAGGCTGCCACCAATACCTACCTCCACCTGCTAGCCGTGGCAATGGAGGGCAGCCAGGCAGCCAGGGAGAGACTGGGGGAGGTTCAACCACCAGCCCCCCCAGCCCCCCCACCCGTGGCTCGCCCCAGGCAACTGCGCCCCAGGAGCCTAGGGACAAGAAGAAGCCCACGACAGGGCCGTTGATTTATATTAATTTATGTTTGATACTCAGATTATGAGTTTTATTTATTTTTATCTCCCTGCACACAGTGAGGAGTGCAGGCTACAGTGTGAATGTTGTGTGAATGTGTGGGGGTGACACTCCTGCCATTAAGGGGTGTCACCCTTAGTCGTTGGGGAGAAATTATCCCCACGACACGTGTGAATGGTGTATGAATGTACAGCAACATAATTGGAGCCGTGGCGTGGCGTTGCTGCTCCCAAGTCCCATGTGGTGTACTTTGGTCTAATCCAATTTGATGTGGATGTGGGGTGTGTGTGCTAGGGATCACAGTGGTCTGCATGCATGCATTCTCATTGTGCCATGATTAATGTGTGTGTTTAACGTGAAAAGTAGCCTACCACAAGGACCCTCCTGACTGCTCTTCCCTCAGCAGACGGGGGACTCTCGGGCAGGGGGGGACTGTGTGGTTCGGGGGTCAGGTCATCACGTAAGTCAATCTCCAGGCCCTTTCTCACTGCAAAGTTGTGCAGCATGCAACATGCCCCAATGATCTGGCACACAAACTTTGGGGAATACAACAGGGTACCCCCAGACTTATCCAGGCATCGGAAACGGGACTTCAGGAGGCCAAATGTGCGCTCCACCACTGCACGGGTTTTTATGTGTGCTTCATTGTATCTTTCCTCTCCTCTGGTTTGGGGATCCCAGAATGGAGTCATGAGATGGGGTCCAAGTGCATATGCCGCGTCACCTGGTAAGGAAAAGACAGGAGGATGTTAGTAGTGCATGTGCCCGTTGTGATGTGTGCAACATGGGGGGGGGGGCAGTCATGCCTGCCACACATGTCAGTCACCAACCAGCCAGCTGTCCTTGTACACGTTCTGTTCATATTCTGTGGAGATGGTGCTTTGACGGTATATGTAGCTGTCATGGCTGGACCCGGGGTCCTTGGCACGAACGTGCCATATTAGGCCTTGGGCATCAACTATCACCTGTACATTGATGGAATGCCAATGCTTCCGATTGCAGTATATGTGCTCTGTGTCCCGGGGGGGGGGGGGGCGTAGTGCCACATGTGTGCAATCAATGGCCCCCACGGTGCGTGGGATTCGGGCAATTCTGTAGAAATCTGTCATTGCCTTCAGCCGCAGCTCCTCAGTGGTGGGTTTGATGATTTGGTTGGCCATGCATCTGAGGATTGCTGGGATAACCTGGTGCACGCATCTGCTCATGGTGGACTGTGACATCCCAGCCACCACTCCACTTGTTCTTTGAAAAGATCCACTGACAAGGAAATGGAGTGTTGCCAGGGCCTTCACCAGTGGCTGCACTGCTTGTGAGCGGCGTGTCTGGCTGGTGATGTCATCCTGCAGGGTTGTGGCTAATTCCAGGATGGCTTCAGGGCTGAATCTGAATAGGTGAAACACCTCCAAATCACTCATGCCAAACACATCAATGCGCGTGCGGAATATCCTCTCCCGTGCCCTCCTACGTGCATGTCGACGCTGTAGGGCTATGAGCAAGGCTGCCCCTGGCATGTTGGCAGACAGATGTGTTGTCCAGCAAGTGTTTTAGCTCAATTCCTCTGTAACAGTGTTGCTTTAGCTGCTCTCCAGCTGATCTGTTCAACTCCTGTGCAAAGTTACCCCTGCTTTATGAGGGGTGACTTTCCACAGAAAATTGCAGTTACGCGCACCGGGTAATGCCGGCGCCGGACAAACGTACGCTTCTGAATCGGCGGTTCTCCCTCATTTGCATATTTGAATACATAATCCATGGGAACGGTTGATCTGTCCCGCGTAAAGATGAGCCAAAGCCACGCCGGCGTGGAAAAGTTACGCCGGTAAGAAGTAGCCTATTTGAAGGCGGATCTGGTATAGTAGGTACGGCGCATGGATCCGACGGCGCAAAGTAATAGTTACGCAGCGCATCTCTAAAAACGCCGGAATAAGTGCTACATGAATCTACCCCAGAGTGTCTAGATGGATAGATAGATAGATAGATAGATAGATAGATAGATAGATAGATAGATAGATAAAGGAAGGCTACTAGTTAGTATAGTTAAATTTCCAGTTTGTAGAGAATATATTGACATCCCTAGGAGTTGTCAATATATTTATAAACTGTATAGCTTAGCTAGTTCTGCTATTAGTATCTGTCAGGCAGGAGATTGTGCTTCAGACAAATTTCTCACCGCTCCAGGTGAGCCCCGTGTGCAATCAAGGGTTGTTGAACCACCAAGGTGCTGGCAATGCTAATGATAGCAAATTGAAGGACGTGACTAAGCACTGATTGTAAGTGCGAAACGCGTCGGCAATACTGTATTTTGTTGGCTGCAGTGACTGTGTGTACAGTTGAAAAATAAAACACAACTTATTTTAAGTGATTTCGGAGTGCGGCTGTCCAGTTTTCGTCCTTTAATTTGCTACCAGGAGATTGTGCTTGATGCTCTAACATGCTCTAACGCATGGGTCTTCAAACTACGGCCCTCCAGTTGTTCAGGAATTACAATTCCCATCATGTGTTACAATGCCTCATGGGATGTGTAGTTCTACCACAGCTGGAGGGCCGTAGTTTGAGGATCCCTGCTCTAACGTGTTAGTTAACGTGTGCTAGTTAATTGCACATAGACGCATTACCTGTTACTGCAAGTCTGCTATTTATTTGCACAGAAAGGCAGTTGCTGTTAATGCAAGTGGGCTATTGAATTGCACAGAAACGCAGTCGCATACCACCTGAGCGCATTTGGTGTCACCGCACGTGTGCTGTTACATACCACCTTAGCGCATTTGGTGTTACCGCACGTGTGCGGTTACATAACACCTGAGTGCATTTGGTGTCACCGCACGTGTGCTGTTACATACCACCTTAGCGCATTTGGTGTCACCGCACGTGTGCTGTTACATACCACCTTAGCGCATTTGGTGTCACAGCACGTGTGCTGTTATATACCACCTGAGCACAGTTAGTGCCACTGTACGTGTGCTGTTATATACCACCTGAGCGCATTTGGTGTCACCGCACCTGTGCTGTTATATACCACCTGAGCGCAGTTAGTGTCACCGCACCTGTGCTGTTATATACCACCTGAGCGCATTTGGTGTCACCGCACCTGTGCTGTTATATACCACCTGAGCGCAGTTAGTGTCACTGTACGTGTGCTGTTACATACCACCTGAGCGCAGTTAGTGTCACCGCACCTGTGCTGTTATATACCACCTGAGCGTAGTTAGTGTCACTGTACATGTGCTGTTATATACCACCTGAGCGCAGTTAGTGTCACTGTACGTGTGCTGTTATATACCACCTGAGCGCATTTGGTGTCACCGCACCTGTGCTGTTATATACCACCTGACCGCAGTTAGTGTCACTGTACGTGTGCTGTTACATACCACCTGAGCGCAGTTAGTGTCACCACACCTGTGCTGTTATATACCACCTGAGCGCAGTTAGTGTCACTGTACGTGTGCTGTTATATACCACCTGAGCGCATTTGGTGTCACCGCACCTGTGCTGTTATATACCACCTGAGCGCAGTTAGTGTCACCGCACCTGTGCTGTTATATACCACCTGAGCGCATTTGGTGTCACTGTACGTGTGCTGTTACATACCACCTGAGTGCAGTTGGTGTGACTCCGCTTGTGCTGTTACATACCACCTGAGCGTAGTTCGTGTCACTGCGCTGGTGCGGTTACATACCACCTGAACGCATAAATATGTCTGGAAGGACAACAAAGAGAGGCAGAGAGTCACGAGGGCAAGCAGGCTCTGCATGTAGAGGTAACGCTGGTAGTGGATGTGGTGCATCCTCTTCAGCACGTGGCCGTGGCCGTGGCCGCTCGTCCTTCTTTTCGGGAGCTGGACGTGTTGAGCCTCAACATGCAGACAAATTAGTAGAGTGGATGACCAAGCCGTCCTCATCCTTCTCATCCTCTCTCACACAGACTGATCAAAGTTTATATCGCAAAGCAGCTGCCAAGGCGTCGTCTTCCCTCTGCACAATGGCTTCACACAATACTTCCCTAGTACCACCATGTCCTCCTGAGGAGTCCCCCGAACTGTTTCAACACAGTGTTGGGTACATGCTGCAGGAAGATGCGCAGCGTTTTGAAGACTCCGATGACGGAACAGTGATAGAGGAAGGCATTGATGTGAGCCCAGGGAGAGGGGGTGTCCGAGAGGGACAGCAATTTGTCAGTGATGATGTTCCCCCAGCTGGAGCATACTGCCAGGTTGTTGACAGTGATGAGGAGGGAGGGGATGATGAGGTCACTGACTCTACATGGGTGCCTGATAGGAGAGAGGAGGAGGAGGAGGATGAGGAGGAGGAGGACGACGAGGCACAGGCACATCTCCAAAGAGGCAGGATGCCCTCCAGGGGTCAGCTTAAGGTCACACCCACTGCATTACAGCGCACATCTACGGCGCTTGTGCATGGCGCTGCTGTGTCTGACCGGTACAGAAAAAGTTCTTTGGTGTGGGCCTTTTTTGAAACATGTCCACAAGATCGTACCTTTGCTATTTGCAACTTATGTCGCAAGCGTATCTCGCGTGGCCAAAACATCAACCGCCTGGGTACCACATGCTTGTCCAGACATATGTCGACCTGCCATGCAGCTCGTTGGCAAGCACACCAGAAAGACCCACACCAAAGACAAAAGCGTACCCCCCCTTGCCCTTCTGGGACCTCCAACCCCAGTAGACCCCCAGTCCTCTCTGAAGCCTGCAGTGAAGGTGTAGAAATAGGTGTGTCACAAGCTAGTAGTAGCGGTCAATCTACCGATAGTACCAGGCAAATTTCCCTGCTCCAGCTGCTGCAGCGCCAAAAGAAGTACAATCCCAACCATTAACATGCCCAGCAGTTGAATGCTAGCTTAGCGAAATTGCTAGCACTTCAACTGCTACCTTTTCAGTTGGTAGATTCTGCCCCCTTCCGTGAGTTTGTGCAATGTGCAATACCTCAGTGGCAAGTACCAAAACTGCACTTTTTCTCACGGAAGGCTATTCCGGCTCTCTACCGGCATGTGGAAGGCAATGTCCATGCCTCGCTGGACAGGGAAGTCAGTGGTAAGGTGCATATTACCGCTGACTGGTCCAGCAGGCATGGACAGGGATGTTACCTGTCTTTTACGGCGCATTGGGTGACTCTGCTGGCAGCTGGGAAGGACGCAGGGCAAGGTCCAGTCGTTTTGGAGGTTGTTCTGCCACCACGCCTCAAAAACACTACTACTGCTTGTGACACACCTCTCTCCTCCACCCCCTCCTCTTCTTCTTCCTCTGTGGCCTCTTCCTGTGGTGATGTTTTCTCTGAACCAGCCATGCTCCGTAGGCGTATGAGGGAATGCAGGCCAAGAGATGCCATGCGGTGCTAGAGCTGGTGTGCTTGGGAGACAGGAGCCACACTGGGGAAGAGGTTTTGTCAGCTCTGCAGGGTCAGGCTGAAAGGTGGTTGACGCCACGCCAGCTGAAGCCTGGAATGGTGGTCAGCGATAATGGCACCAACCTCCTCTCTGCCCTGCGACAGGGAAAACTCACCCACATGCCCTGTTTTGCGCATGTCCTCAATTTGGTGGTGCAGCGGTTCTTGGGCAGGTACCCGGGCTTGCAGGATGTCCTGAAGCAGGCCAGGAAAGTCTGTGTGCATTTTCAAAGGTCATATAATGCCACTGCTCGGCTGACTGACCTCCAAAGGGAATACAACCTGCCCAAGAACCACCTAATTTGTGACATGCCCACCAGATGGAACTCAACGTTGGCCATGCTGCAGCGGCTGCACATGCAGCAACGGGCCATCAATGAGTACCTGTGCCAATATGGCAGCAGAACTGGGTCAGGGGAGCTAGGTTTTTTTTCCCCACGCCAGTGGGCTTTGATCAGGGATGCATGCACTGTCCTGTCACCATTTGAGGAGGCCACGAGGATGGTGAGCAGTGACAGTGCATGCATCAGTGAGACTGTCCCTCTTATTCACATGTTGGAGCACACGCTACGTGGAATAATGGACAGGGCCCTTGAAGCAGAACAGAGGGAGGAAGAGGAGGACTTCCTTATCTCTCAAGGCCCCCTTTACCCAGACAGTGGTCCTGCTTGCCCACCTAGCACACAGGAAGAGGAGGAGGATGAGGATGAGGATGAGGAGGAGGATTGTATCAGCAGCATGAAGGTGGAGCCTAGCACTCAGCAGCAGCAGTCTTCAAGGGATCATTTACAGTCCCAAGGAGCATGTGGAGTTTTACGTGGCTGGGATGAGGTGCCTGTGGATCCTGTCATCCTCAGTGACCCAGAGGACTGTGCCCCAAATGCCTCTGCAAACCTACGCTGCATGGCCTCCCTGATCCTGCAAAGCCTGCGTAAGGATCCTCGTGTACGTGCTATTAAGGAGAGGGATCATTACTGGCTGGCGACTCTCCTTGATCCACGTTACAAGAGTAAGGTTGAGGACCTTATGTTGCCATCGCAGAGGGAGCAGAAGATGAAACTTCTGCGGGAGGCCTTGCAGAAGGGTCTGTGCAATGCGTTCCCAGAACCGGGGGGATTACCAAAACCTGGCTCTGGACAACGTCTTGCTGAGGCTTCGGTGAGTCACAGAAGGGGCGGTGGAGAAGGTGGTCGTCTGACCAATGCGTTCAGGCAGTTTTTTAGTCCGCAGCCCCAAGGTCTGACCGGTTCCAGCAACCATCGTCAGCGTCTGGTTTACATGGTCCGGGAATACCTAGGGGCAAGATCCGACTTGGACACCTTCCCCTCTGAAAATCCTCTGGCTTACTGGGTCTTGAGGGTGGATCACTGGCCAGAGCTTGCCCAGTACGCAATTGAGCTACTGGCTTGCCCTGCATCCAGTGTTCTTTCAGAACGGACATTCAGTGCTGCTGGAGGCTTTGTAACTGATCACAGGGTGCGCCTCTCCACCAGCTCTGTTGATCGACTGACCTTCATCAAAATGAATCAGGCTTGGATCAACACCATCTACCAAGCACCTGATGCTGATATTAATGAATATCTTTTTGTTGAAATGTCGGATCCCTTTTAGACTGCGTATGCTGATGCTGAGTGACTATCCTCTTATGCTGCTGATGGAATATCTTTCTCCTCCTCACTTTTCTTGCTGATAGCTGTAAGAAATGTTGTGTTTCTGGGCTCCGCCACCAGTGCCTAAGGCACAATTTTTCAGCCCCTGTTTAACAGGGGCGCCTAATAACAATTTTTGATGCAATACTTTGCACGTGGCTCCTTGTTGCGCTCCAATTGAAGTTATTTTGCAGTGGTGTTGTGCCCAAGGCACAATTTTTCTGCCCCTGTTTAACAGGGGCGCCTAATAACAATTTTTGATGCAATACTTTTTTTGTGGCCCATACAATGGCCAAAGCTTCCTTGTCTATCTGGGAGTAGTTTTGTTCTGCTGAGGTTAAAGACCGGGAGGCAAATGAGATGGGGCGCTCCGTGCCATCCGGCATGACATGGGAAAGCACGGCACCCAGTCCATAAGGCGAGGCATCACAAGCCAGGATGACGAGTTTCTTTAAATCATAGTGGACCAGAACTTGAGAAGACAGAATGAGTTCTTTAGAAAGCCGAAAAGCTTCTTCACATTTGTCTGTACATATTTATTTCACTCTTGCATCCAGTAAGCGATGTAACGGGTATAGCTGGTGTGCTAGGTTCGGCAAGAAACGGTGGTAGCAATTTAAGAGGCCAAGGTAGGACCTGAGCTGGGTGACATTCCGGGGGGTAGGGGCATGGGTAAGGGCTTTAACCTTTTCTTCTTTTGGAGTCTCTCTAGCACAGCTTCAACATTCTTTCTGTGTTCTTCATCAGTGGGACCAGTGATGAGCATGTCATCCAGTAGACATTGGGTGAAAGGTATTCCTGCCAGGACCTCATTCATGATCCGCTGCCAGATGGCTGGAGCTGGGGCTATGCCAAAAACCATGCGGTTATACTGGAATAATCCTTTATGAGTGTTAATGGTCAACAGATGGCGTGAATCTGGGTGTACTTGCAGTTGCAGGTAAGCTTGCTTTAAGTCTATTTTTGTAAACTTTTGCCCCCCAGCCAGTGAGCCAAATAAATCTTCAAGTCGAGGCAATGGGTATTGATCCACAAGAAGTTGGTTGTTCAAGACTACCCTGAAATCACCACAAATCCTAATGTCTCCATTCTTTTTCTTGACAGGCACAATTGGCGATGCCCATTCACTTCTATCCACTTTCGTTATGATCTTTTCAGCCAATAGGTGGTCCAGCTCTGCTTCCACTTCCTTCCGCAAGGCAAAAGGTACCGATCTTGCCTTACAAAAACGAGGTGTAGCACCAGGCTTCAAGAGGAGGTTGGCCAGCTTTCCTTTTACGGTGCCCAAAGAGTCCTCAAAAACCTCTTTAAAACGTGACTTCAGGGATTCCACCCAATGGTCTACTTCAGAAAGCAATGTACATTGGGCAATGGTAAAAGGAGGCATGCCCAGGGCTTTGATCCAGTCCCTTCCATACAGCGGAGGACCTCCATTCCTTACACCATAAAGGCGTAGACTTTGACTGCGGTTGCCTAATGTAACAAGGGGTTTTACATAACCCAAGGGCTGTATAAGTTCCTTGCTGTAGGTTTGTAGTGTGAGCTTTGTAGGTTTCAGCGGCAGGGACAGACCCGATTCCTTTAAATCAGTCCATGAAATGACAGAGTCAAAAAATGTGTGTAAATTCGCGCCAAGTAAAAGGAACATATGGTAAACCAGCTCCAAACAATGGGCTAGCTTCCAAATGTATGTCCAAAATTAAATAAATAACTTATATAAATTGGTGAGCAGCCTCCCAAGAAATTCAGTGTCTGAATGATATATTGGAATGGGGGTGGTGGGGGGCGCTAAATGTGCTATTTATGTGAGATAGACTACAACTCATAATCATATCTATACATGTGAATACTCATTAGTGATAAACAATAAATTCATAAATAAACATAAAAACATATATGAAGATCCAACAAACAATATTTATGTGGTACTCAATCCCACTGAGTAAAATGTCCATACAATAAAGTGCAACCGTGCAAAACAGATTCCAACTGCAGGTGTGAACTTCAATTACTGTATATGATATAGATTGAAGATGTGAGACCACCACCTGGAAAATACTTATTTGCACCCGAAGTGATCAAATGAAATGGCTCCTTACTGACATAAATGGACTCTTTTAATTAAAAAATAAGTCATGCAGTGCCTTATCAGGATATGTTTCCCAGTGATCAGAGTTGTTCCAGAGGATAATCCAATGTTCATAAAAGCCAGGACAAAAAGATCATCATAGCGTAATATTGTTTATTTAAAAGATGAACAATTAAAAGCACAAGCCAAGTGGCTGCTTACTTTGTGCAGTGCCCCGATCCCGGCACTGAGGCTTGTTAGCATGTGAGGTAGAGGGAAAGTCGGACGTCCGTCGCTGTAATGGCGCTGGTAATCTGGCGTGCGTTCCACCGCCGTGAACCAGCGAACCCGGAAGTGGCGTAGGGATGCGTGACTGGTATGCGCCTCAACGTACGTTTCATAGTTTTACTTCATCAGGAAGCGTGAAATGACAGACACAGCTGCCCCTGTATCAACATCCATGGAGACAGGACAGCCATTGAGTGTGACATCCACTTTAATCGCAGGAGTACTCCCAGCTACTCGAAACAGTCCAACATGCTGGACACAGGTCTCCTCATTAGAGCTGAAACCGTTACTGTCCATATCCACACGGAATGTCTGTTTACGTCTATCTTTTGTGGTAGTGTTCGGGGAGTGAGAGCTGCGGCAAACACGCCCAATATGACCAGTCTTTCCACAGCGAAAACAAACGACATCCTTAAACTTGCAAGCAGGCGCACTGTGAGTAGTGTTACCACAACGGTAGCAAGTCGGGGTCCAAGCGACAGAAGAATTAGGGTGGCGAGGTTTAAGGTGAGCGGCAGGGGACGGGCGTCTCAAGCGTTGAGTGATAGCAGTGTGGAATATTTCCTCACCCTGGCTTGCAGGAGTTGAAGGTGGTGCCTTCAGTAGGGTGGCGTCCCATGTTGCCAACTCCATGACCGTAGCAAGGTCAGTGGCTTTCGTCAGAGTCAAGTCGGGTTCTGTGAGTAAACGTTTCTGTATGGCTGAGTCGCAGAGTCCCATGACGAACATGTCACGGAGAGCCGTCTGTAGGTGGTCTCCAAACTGACAAGTGGCAGCTAGTTTACGTAAAGCAATGATATATGTCTTTATATCCTCCCGGCCTGCTGCCTCCTACTGTAGAATTTAAACCGCTCTGCAATTTCTTACGGCTTCGGGTTGTAGTGTGCATGTAACGTCTGAATTAACTCAGGCAGGGGCTTAGAGGCCGGCTTGTCTGGAGAAATGAGGTCTCTGAGAGTTCCATATGCAGCTTGACCCAATGCTGTGAGAAAAACTGCAACTTTCTTATCTACAGTCACATTATTTGCTTCCATATACTGTTCCAGCCTCTCCACCCAGGAGCTCCATGACTCAGCCGCAGGATCAAATGGTTGAATAAACCCTATGAAGGCCATGTGTGCTAAAATCCACAATTCTCGTCGCCACTGTTATGTCCCCTAGACGCTCTGTGTCTCTCAGGTGTTGCTAGCAATGCTGCCATTATCTGCTCCGCAAGTTACACACACAGGCCGATGTACTACTCAACCAGAGCAGGTTTATTACTCAGAACATTATGGCATTCTTACATGGAAGAGTCTTAATCCAAACAGCTTCTGTCCTTATCAATTTTTGATGCAATACTTTGCACGTGGCTCCGTGTTGCGCTCCAATTGGAGTTATTGGGAGGGGTTGCAGTGTTGTGTTGTGCCCAAGGCACAATTTTTCTGCCCCTGTTTAACAGGGGCGCCTAATAACAATTTTTGATGCAATACTTTGCATGTGGCTCCTTGTTGCGCTCCAATTACAGTATGTTTGAGGGGTGCCCTTTTTTCTAAAAATGTTCTTTCACAAAACAATAATGGCCCCCCACCACCACTAAAATATTCGACATAATGTTGCCACACAGAACTTGCGCAAGTAGTATTACTTTTTTTTTTATAGTCCTCTCATGTTGTGCAGGGACATTTCTAAACATGTGCCACTACTATAGACACCCAGCAGGTGTGATATTTAAAGGAATTTTTTTTCACTTTAAGCATCATTAAAATGTCTGCTCTGGAAAAAACTGCCGTTTTTAAACAATTTTTTTCCATTGATACATGTTCCCTGGGGCAAGACCTGGGTTCTGAAGGACGTTTTCCAACATTAAATTGAATTTTGGTCTTTAAAATGATCGTTTTTGAATTTGGACATTCGGGTCCCATAGACTTCAATGGGGTTCGAAATATTCGTGCAAACCCGCGGTCTGTTCGAACGTTCTGGTGCGAACCGAACCCGGGGGTGTTCGGCTCATCCCTAGTCTCCATGTGCTGACTACGAACAACAATATTTAATAAAATTTGATACATTTTTGAGATATAATTGATGACTGTTATGTCCCCTGGACGCTCTGTGTCTCTCAGGTGTTGCTAGCAATGCTGCCAGTATCTGCTCAGCAAGTTACACACAGAGGCCGATGTACTACTCAACCAGAGCAGGTTTATTACTCAGAACATTATGGCATTCTTACATGGAAGAGTCTTAATCCAAACAGCTTCTGTCCTTATCAATTTTTGATGCAATACTTTGCACGTGGCTCCGTGTTGCGCTCCAATTGGAGTTATTGGGAGGGGTTGCAGTGTTGTGTTGTGCCCAAGGCACAATTTTTCTGCCCCTGTTTAACAGGGGCGCCTAATAACAATTTTTGATGCAATACTTTGCACGTGGCTCCTTGTTGCGCTCCAATTACAGTATGTTTGAGGGGTGCCCTTTTTTCTAAAAATGTTCTTTCACAAAACAATAATGGCCCCCCACCACCACTAAAATATTCGACATAATGTTGCCACACAGAACTTGCGCAAGTAGTATTACTTTTTTTTTTATAGTCCTCTCATGTTGTGCAGGAACATTTCTAAACATGTGCCACTACTATAGACACCCAGCAGGTGTGATATTTAAAGGAATTTTTTTTCACTTTAAGCATCATTAAAATGTCTGCTCTGGAAAAAACTGCCGTTTTTAAACAATTTTTTTCCATTGATACATGTTCCCTGGGGCAAGACCTGGGTTCTGAAAGACGTTTTCCAACATTAAATTGAATTTTGGTCTTTAAAATGATCGTTTTTGAATTTGGACATTCGGGTCCCATAGACTTCAATGGGGTTCGAAATATTCGTGCAAACCCGCGGTCTGTTCGAACGTTCTGGTGCGAACCGAACCCGGGGGTGTTCGGCTCATCCCTAGTCTCCATGTGCTGACTACGAACAACAATATTTAATAAAATTTGATACATTTTTGAGATATAATTGATGACTGTTATGTCCCCTGGATGCTCTGTGTCTCTCAGGTGTTGCTAGCAATGCTGCCAGTATCTGCTCAGCAAGTTACACACAGAGGCCGATGTACTACTCAACCAGAGCAGGTTTATTACTCAGAACATTATGGCATTCTTACATGGAAGAGTCTTAATCCAAACAGCTTCTGTCCTTATCAGATGTAATCCCTTCTCAGCCTCATGTGTCTGCTTCCAGTTCCCCTCACACACTGTCTGACTTCCTGGTACAGCTCCTCCTCTCCCATCATGCATCAGGAGAAAGAGGGTAAAGGTCACAGTGATCTATCACAAACATCACAATGACCAATTAGTTTTTTCTACTTTTCAACCAACCAGTCTGCCAAGCTAAAAGTCATACCGAGGATACACACACCCCCTTTGGGGGTACACAAATAGTTCTAATTTAGGGATGTGGTGAGACTGCGGTTTTTTGCTTACATGCTTAGTGGACACCTATATCCTTCTTTCTACTTTATAAAATGAAACTTAGCAGGGATGGTGGAAACCCCTCCTATAGATATTTACCATACAGATTAATCTCAAGTAAAACAACCTTTCAGTTGGGAGGTTCCCACCATTATAGCACTTTGGAATTTTAATTTTTTTAGATTGTTAAACTTAATTTTATGTGTTTTAGTTACTATTATAATGTGAATTTTTGCACTTTTTTTCCACCACCCTTGCTAAATCCATGTCTTTATGTACCTTGCTTTGTGAACTGGTGCGCAGTCCTGTTGGAACAGGAAAGGGCCATCCCCAAACTGTTCCCACAAAGTTGGGAGCATGAAATTGTCCAGAATGTCTTGGTATGCTGATACCTTAAGCGTTCCCATCACTGGAACTAAGGGGCCAAGCCCATCCCCTGAAAAACAACCCCACACCATAATTCCCCCCCCCCCCCCATCCACCAAATAACTTGGACCAGTGCACAGAGCAAGGTCCATAAAGACATGGGATGAGTTTGGGGTGGAGGAACTTGACTGGCCTGCACAGAGTCCTGACCTTAACCCGATAGAACACCTTTGGGATGAATTAGGGCAGAGACGGCGAGCCAGGCCTGTTCGTCTACATCATTTTACAAATGTGTTTCTGGAAGAATGGTAAAATATTCCCATAGACACACCCCTAAACCTTGTAGAAAGCCTTTCCAGAAGAGTTGAAGCTGTTATAGCTGCAAAGGTTGGGCCAACTCAAACAAAGGCTATGACTAAGCACTGTTGATAGTTTGAAACACGTCAGTTTTTTATCCTGTACCCTGCTGTGGTTTGTACTTTTGTTATCTTGCACAATAAAAGGCATTTTTATTGGAGTGCGGCTATCCAGACCTTCCCTCTTCTAATTGCTATATGCTTAGCCCGCACCTGCTGCTTCCACCTTCAGGAGGGTGCCATTTCCACACATCCACCTGGAGCGGTGATCCCTTCCCCCACAATATTGAACCCTACGGGACTAAGACTGGGATGTCATCGTATCAAATTCCCCGCCGCCGGACGGCGCAGTGACGTAGTGGTGACGCGGCGGTGACGTTGACGCCGCCGCGTCACCGCCACGTCACCGCACCAGGAAGTAAAACACTTCCGCGCATGCGCCGAATCCATTCGGCAGCGGCGCGGCGGCGGTGGGGGCCGACATGTCTGCTGGTAAGTGTACTAACCAGCAGACATGTCGGCCGGACAGATTCCCACCGGATAGATTTCAAAGCATGCTTTGAAATCTGTCGGGTGGAGAAATCTGTCCGCTAGCCCATACACACGAGCGTAGATGTCTGCTGAAACGGTCCATCGGACCGTTTTCAGCGGACATATCCCCTCGTGTGTACGCGGCCTAAGTGTAGCAATATGGTTACATTAAATGAAGTACAACATTTAGCAGCATATTTCTACACTTAGAGGCGCCTCTCTTCTCTTTAATTCACTGTAGCTCCTGCTGTATTTTGCTTCAAACCCCCCTGTGGAGGCTTCCATTTGTGGATGGACATTTTATGGTTACACAACATGGTCACATTGCTATAATCTTTTTATATGGACTAGCGGGAGAAGACCCCGGAGAGCGGAGAAGACCCCCGGAGAGCGGAGAAGACCCACCCCCCCACCAAAGATGTCAGAAGAAGCCCGACGGAAGGGGGGCGCTTTTATAAAAGCGACCACACACCCCCCCCCCGGCGGCCAATTAATAAAATATTTCAATACACTGTGTGGTTTATTTGTGTTTACACTTTTCTTGCAGGTGAATGGGTAGGGGTACTCATTCACTTAGGGTGGGGGGCTGGTATCTGGGGGCCCCGTTGTTAAAGGGGGCTCCCAGATTCCGATAAGCCTCCCACCCGCATACCCCGACGACCAACGGCCAGGGTTGTCGGGAAGGGGCCCTGTCCTCATCAACATGGGGACAGGGTGCTCTGGGGTGGGGGGGCCGCAGTGCGCCCCCCTGCCCCAGAGAACCTGACCCCCCCCATGTTGAGGGCATGCTGCCCGGTACGGCTCAGGAGGGGGGCGCTCGCCCCCACTCCCCTCCTGACCGGCCGGCTGGCGTGCTTTGGATACGGGTCTGGTATGGATTGTGGGGGGACCCCCACGCCGTTGTTTCGGTGTAGGGGGGTCTCCTTACAACCCATAACAGACCTATAGGCCCGGTATGCTCCTGAGGGGGAACCCATGCCGAATTTTTATTTAAAATCCGGCGGGGACTTCCCCTTCAGGATTCATAACAAACGCCGCCCACGTGTAGAATTGGCGGGAATCCACGTCGGATCCCCGTCGATTCTATGACACGCTCGCTGGAATGTGCTTTTACTATTCCAGCGAGTGCGAGATGTCGGCAGCCTGTCGCCGACAATCAGCGCGATGCTGTCGTGCTAAAAACACATTTTCGGCGGCAGGCACTGTATTTCTTAAGGGGGAATTTGCTTTGATGTTCTAGTGCTTTGGATTACAAGCATGTTTCTGGAACTAATTAAAGCTCACCAGTTCCTAAATGTCTTGCAGGACAGTTTCATGGGTCCAGATGGTAGACGCACATGTGAGATTGTGAAGCAGATCCCATTGTTCACTCTTTGTGTATAATTGCCATTCTGAGTTTTATTGTTCACTTTTTGTGTATAATTGCCATGACTATGGTATCCCAGATATAACCTTTACTGCTATGACACACTGTTTATACTCCCCCTTAAACCTTTAACAATAATGAGACCACCACTGTAACTTGGAGTAAAACTGGCCGTAGCAGCCTCCTTTATTTTAGATAACATCCAATAATAAATAACATATAAACCATATAATTCCTGAGAAAAACAGTTCTTCTCATACTAGTGCTGGACTTTGCAGGCACCACTAACACTGACTTGTAAAACCTTTTAACATTATAACATTTTATTGGCACTGCGGTACCTCACCTCTGGTCATAGGCCTCAAGCCGACAAGCTGGCTCAGAGACGACCACTGACCGCAGTGCCCCCATTAACCAACATTCCAGCTACACCTTGGTAGACTGGAAACCACACCCCTTCAGAACCCATACCACCTCTGGGTAATGGCATCCATATTTGGGGTAATTTCTTCTCCTGCAAAGTCCAAACACCCGCCACTGCCACGACAGCATGAACCTCGTACCTGCATAAGGAGAAACAAAACACAAGGAAAGCACCCAAAACAACAATTCTCTCAACCATTATCACCACTATCAGCAAGCCCATAACAAAAAGGGAGGGTGGGTGGGAACTTTTCTCCCCAGACTGTGTTACCCGGGAAAGGAGGGGGGAGAATTTATAGCCTATCCTCCTCTGCACACTGCACCTCTCATGACCACTCCCCCCTGGCTTGTAAAGGTTTCTGTTAACCCAGTCATGCCCTGCCCTACGCTCAAGGCTTGTTGTTTTGCTCCGGGCCTCTCTTGACTATGGTATCCCAGATATAACCTTTACTGCTATGACACACTGTTTATACTCCCCCTTAAACCTTTAACAATAATGAGACCACCACTGTAACTTGGAGTAAAACTGTCCGTAGCAGCCTCCTTTATTTTAGATAACATCCAATAATAAATAACATATATAAACCATATAATTCCTGAGAAAAACAGTTCTTCTCATACTAGTGCTGGACTTTGCAGGCACCACTAACACTGACTTGTAAAACCTTTTAACATTATAACATTTTATTGGCACTGCGGTACCTCACCTCTGGTCATAGGCCTCAAGCCGACAAGCTGGCTCAGAGACGACCACTGACCGCAGTGCCCCCATTAACCAACATTCCAGCTACACCTTGGTAGACTGGAAACCACACCCCTTCAGAACCCATACCACCTCTGGGTAATGGCATCCATATTTGGGGTAATTTCTTCTCCTGCAAAGTCCAAACACCCGCCACCAGCACCCAAAGGTAACCCCTTGCCTTTGGGCGCACCTCCACACCCTCAATGCTTGCTGTACCCCATCCTACGGGCCCAACCCCCACCATATCGATACCAACATCTGTGCAGTAAACTCCATCACTCCTAAGGTATGTTCATGTAGACACCTCCAACTCCCAGATGCCTGACGGCCAGGCCCCCGTTTCTACTTACAAACCACATTTGGTTGGCACTGCGTTATCTAACCCCTGGTCATAGGCCTCAAGCCGACAGGCTGGCTCAGAGACGACCACTGACCGCAGTACCCCCACCACCTCTCTGTCCATCTTCCACCAAGCTCTTTTTCACCCACTCCACTGTCTGGCCATCCTCTATGATGTCCTAGCCACCATGACCGATCATACCACTATCGTATCCGGGAACCTCACGACCCCAGCATTGACCTCACCCCCTAAATCATTTCTCCTACATGGAGAACCAGTACCTCCAGTGGTCGGTCCCAACGTGCAAACCTGTGCACTTCCGATACCACTCTACTTCCACATCATTCCTGGGAAACGCAACCAATGTACACGAGCCTGCAGTCTCGGGACCCCCAGCTGTCGACCCACCGGTCGCACATACACTCTCCAAGCACCCCCAATCTCCGAAGGAGTGGCCCATAATCCAGACCAATCCTTGCACTGTACCTGAAAGACAGTAAGCAACCTATACAACCATTGATGCAACCACCAAATTACCCCTACACCAGGCCCACCAACCATTGTGGCCTGCATCTAGTCGAAACCTCTTCGACTCCCACCTGCCTATCCCCTTGACTGTTTCCTCATCAAGACGATCACGTGCAGCCTCTGTCACTGCCCCAATCCTAAGGGAATGCCAGGGAAATTCTTTCTCCACTAGCCCCAAACCCTGCCACTAACTGATACCGTGACCCTGGAGCCCCCTACTTATGTAACCAACTGAACCGCCCACCTTCGGGCGTACCTGCCGGAATTCCCCACCAGCCCGACTGGGCAAAGGTCTGAACCCACAACAGTGACCACCTGCACTGACTTACCTCACCCCCTCTGATCCGTTTTGGATCTGCTTAGAAGCAGTGTGGCCCCTTCATGAGCCCCCCACACTTCAGCAGCCACCTTTAACTGTTTCTTGGAGGGGCTAACTAACTCGCCCACCCCGAATGCTCCAAAGATATTTGCCAGGCCAAAACACTGTGCAGAAACGACACAACCCCATACCGGGATAAACACAATGTCCCCACATTCCCCATAACACCTCTTAAGATGTAACGATACTGGGCGCCGAGTCGTACCTGCTGGCTATATCCCTTGAGCGCTTGTCGCACCCAAAAACCATAGTAAAATTCCAGGCGCCTTAGCCACTCAAACGAGAATACCAGACTGAACAACTTTTCTTATCGAGTACCAACTGTGACATCCCAGACTCTATGTTCCTGGACAAACAATATCGAATCAGGACCCATACCTCTGGACCCGCCAGCTGCATCTCCGCCCCCCGAACCAGCATCTGCCATACCAACCAGACCTTCTCTTAGGCCGCCCATGTTTCCTCACCTTACCGACCTTCTGTGAGATGATTCAAACTGAATCCTCCACTCACACGCTGGACAGGGGACCACTTGCTACTCTGCCTAACGCACCAAACCCAGAACCTGTCCCCACTGCAAACCGGGACAAGGCGTCCGCCACAACCTTGTCCACTCCCGGTATACCCCTGGAAACAGCGCAGCTCCAGGTGCCGCAAGAGACGAATAACCGGGGGAGAGGAGCCATCACCCTGTTGAACACCTGTACCAGAATATCACCATGTAAACAGACCGGATGGCAGGGCCCCCATAATTCCACCGCCAGCACTACCGGAAAACAGTTCCAGCCGAACCAAGTTCTTAGTGAACCCTCCTGGCACCAGGACTGGGGCAAAGGACCCACCCTACACTGTCCCTGCAAGAATGCACCAAAGCCCGAACCCCCGGCCGCATCTGTGAACAGTTCCATGTCAACATTGCTGACCGGACCGAACATCCACAGAGCCGTACTGTTAGAGGACTCCAAAACGGAGTGACAAACCGACAGGTCTTCCTTGTGTTCCTTCACAAACCCACAAAGTGTTTGGGTGACTTAACCCCCCGCCGTGCTTGCCGAGCGGCGCGCGCAAACGACTTGCCCCATAGGAAGATTAAGACACACGAAAATAAGTTTTCCCAGGAGCGACTGCCGCGCTCAAATTTGTACTTTCTGTGAACCCAATATCTCGCCAATTTTTTGCCGTGAGGCTTTCCAGTGTGTCCCATGGTAATCTGCACTCCATTGCCTCCGAGCCAATTACTATGCCAAAAAATTGCATGACCGACTTCGGCCCCTACCTTTTCTCGGATGCCAGCGGCACCCCACATCGCTCCGCAATGCGTTCAAGAGTGGCCAAAACACTGCGCAGATACGCAACCCAGCCGGGCAAACGCTGAGGAAGTCGACCCGATAGTGGACCAAGGAGTTCACTCCAGCCACATACCGACCCACCCATTCTAGAAACAAACTAAACTGTACCCACAAGGCACATGAACCAAGCAACCCACCGGTACCCACTTGTCCCTCTTGAACTCCCCCTCCCAGTGACAGACCAATAGCCGGAAACTATCCGGGAGTACTGGGAGAAGCCGAAAGGCAGCCTCGATGTAAGGCTCGGCCATCACCGCCCCTCGACCATACCCCTGACCCAATCAACCGCTCCATCAACTGAGGCGTAACATACCGTACAATACCCCGCGCTAATAGCCTCGTTGACCCCCCCCCCGTAAGGACAGGTGATGAATGAGCCTAAACTTATTCGGCTCCTTGTTTGGCCCCACCCCAAAGGGAAAAACAACCAACTCATATGAAGGGGGGGCGGAGAGAATGGGCACCCCATTCGGCCCAGAGCTACTTCCTACCGCAGTGTATCCGAAACCACCGCAGGGTGACGTAGCGCGGAGCGCCAATTGTTAGGCATGGGGGGGGGGCACCCCCAGCTTGCAAGGAATGCTAAAACCCTCTGAAACCCCCCCCTCCAACGACCGGGCAGCCGCCCTGTTGGGGTGCTACCGAGAAACGGTCGCATCCTCTACACCATCACCGTAGTCCTCCCTCTTACTCGTAAAATCTCCGGGACGTACCTTGCCTTGCTCACAAAAACCCAGGAAAGAGGGATGGTTACCACCGCAGCTGGAGACCTCGTGCTTGAACCGGCAGCACCCCCCAAACTTGCAGTTACCCTCAGTACACTGCCAGCAGACCCCCTTTTTCTGTCCGGCCGACTGTCCCGGGGAAAAGGTTACACCGCCCCCCCCTGAAAAAACGTCGCGTGCGTACGTGGGGCCGACCTTAGCTGCATCCCAAGGCCAAAGTCCTCGGTCCCTCCACCTACATGGCCGGTCCCACCGCCCTGCGTTGCCTGAACAGTTCGTCGCAACAGAGCCATCACGTGGCTCCGTAACACAATAGGCCTCGCTAATCGCCTTCTGTTAACTGAAAAGCCCTGAACAGTGTTCAGAGTTTTCCCTCACTGATCACGCTCGCCCCGATCGAGTACGACTGCGACCATTACGCAAAAAGTCCTGGGTCTAAACCTATACCTCCTTTGCTTCATCCTCCTTTTTTGGACTCAGGCTAAACCATGACCAGGTTAACTTCTCCAGAGGCAAATGCGCAAATACCTCTACACATTCGCTCTTACAGCTCTCCTCTCTCACCTCCTGCTTAAAATGTGAACCCCCGGGGTGCCTCATCACAAGTATACACTTCCCTCTTTTGCGTCCGACAACCGGACCAGATCCCTCCTTTTTGCGGAGTCTCCCGCCGCCTACACCTTAAACCTGGAATGCCCAGCGTCACTAGCCCCAGCCACCGGCACCCAAGATGCTGCAGGGCCAACGTCGGGATTGTCCCCCCCCCCAATGGATAACCAACGATACCAACCCTACAAACAACCGATGCACACCTGCATCCCCTCCCACCTTTTTTCCCCTGGCACTAGGCCTTGCCTCACTAACCCCCCCCCCGCCACTGCGGGCACTACCAAACGACTACGGGGACCCCCCCTGTCCCTCTACCAACACACCAGCATTTTGTAACAAAGTAGAAATTGATGAAAACAACTTACCGGGCTGCCTGGAAGCAAATCCCACCAGCCGAAGCACTTGTCTCCCTCGCAGCGAACTCCGTCCTGGGCACGAACTCCCCCTCCGAACGAAAACTCCGGGCCAGAAGTCCCCTTCAGATGATGGCCCACCAGGCGACTCGGGCCTGGCGGCCGAGGGCCCAGAGCTGGCAACGCTCACTCAGCGCACTCTGGACCCGTGCACGGATTTCACCGACGCTTTTCTGGGTGCCTCATGTCTGCCGTTGTCTTCCACTCCCACACGCCCCCTCACCTCTGGGCTGGATTGGAGGTGGCTAGCCGTGTATGGCAAGGGACTAGCCACCGCTGCGACCGATCTCCCTCGCCGAGGCTCCTGCACCACCGGTGCACAACCGGGGTGAGGGCCCACAGCAGCCCTCTCAGTATGCAGGGCCAGGCCTGGCCGCCGACTTGGAGCCATAGCCCCCCCCCCCCATGCCTTGCGGGGCCTACAGGGCCCGCCGATGTACCTTTTGCTGAGGGGGCCCAAGGTGGCCGGAGCTGGGCTCCCATCCCGTCTATGCTGGCTCCTGGATGACCCCCCCGAAATAGCGGGTGCCCCCCCCCCCCCCCGCGGTTGCCGCGAAATGTCGGGTAGCCCCGCCCCCCCGCGGGTGCCGCGGAATCGCGGGTAGCCCAGCCCCCCCGCGGGTGCCGCGAAATGTCGGGTAGCCCCGCCCCCCGCGGGTGCCGCGGAATCGCGGGTAGCCCCGCCCCCCCCGCGGGTGCCGTGGAATCGCGGGTACCCCCCCCCCCCGCGCGCGGTTGCCGCGGAATCGCGGGTAGCCCCGCCCCCCCGTGGGTGCCGCAAAATGATGGGTACCCCCCCGCGATTGCGCGGGTACTCACCCCCCGCCAGGCAAAAAGTCCTGGTGGCCGTCCCGGTTGAGGAGCGGCCCCAAAAACAGACTGCAGCCACCCCCCACCAAGCCAATCAGTCCCCACATGCAGCTGGGCAGCATGGCTCAAACCCCAGAAAGTTCAGGCAGAGCCAAAAATCCCCCAGCAGCAAAATTCCTACCTGATAAAACTTTTCTCCCCAGACTGTGTTACCCGGGAAAGGAGGGGGGAGAATTTATAGCCTATCCTCCTCTGCACACTGCACCTCTCATGACCACTCCCCCTGGCTTGTAAAGGTTTCTGTTAACCCAGTCATGCCCTGCCCTACGCTCAAGGCTTGTTGTTTTGCTCCGGGCCTCTCTTTCTAAATTTTGACCACAAGAGGCCGCTGTTTCTACAGACTGCAAGCTCTTGCTTATTTAGAGGAGGTGGAGCTGAGCTGGAGAAGCTGGAATCAGGAAGCAGTTGGAGCAGACATGTTTTGTGGGACTGTGTGAAAATTGAATCTGTTTGCATCCAGGGGGGACCGTGCATCCTAGAACTTCAGGAACGGCAGCTGAGTAATCACCGTTCGGTACAGAGCCTGTCCGGAGGAAAAAGGAATTGTTTTTCAGGAAGGCTGATAAGAGCTGAGAAACAGAGAACTACCTCACCTGCAGTACCTCATGGTTGCTGAAAGGACTTTTCGTTAATCGGTTGGAAGACATGACTGGTGTACTACTAGTGTTTGCTGAATAACCACCACCCACCTCTTAACCACCTATATTAAACACTCGACACCTTCTGGATTAAATGGCCAACAAAGGCCCCTTTGTTAAATCCAAAAGGTAAATATAAAATTAACTTTTAAACAACCATTTTAAACTATATATAACCGTATAAACTTTTTAACATTTACCAACATTCTTTATGAATAAATTAACCCAAACAACAACCACTGTAGACACAACACTGTAGACACAAAGGTTCCTGAGAGAAAGGGAAATAAAAAGTGCAAGGCAATCTGCTGTCCTCCAACAGAAAGTGTCCGGGCCTCTAGCCGTACGTCAATCAGCTCAAGAGTCCATAACTTCCTCCTTCATTTACTCTTCAGCCCGATTGCCAGTAGCCCCCACCTAACTGGATAGGGAAGGTGCCCATCCCATGACAGGCCCCAACTCCTACCAACCATCTCAGGTATATCGATCTTATATCTCTATACCACCCCCACCCAATTCTCAGGAACCCCAAAACCAATGCCACAGACGCATACGGTGACACCTCACATGTGTGCGGCCTGCCACAGCCCTAAGGCCCGTTGCAACCCGTCCTGGAGCCCCTGTCAATGCCCACAGGGGTCAAGTGCACCCCATCACCCCTGAGGAAAAGGGGGAACTCTCTTTTCAGCTCGCGATGGCGAACCACCAACCCCCCGTGATGGGCGACAAATTTAGAGGCGGCCTTATTGGCCTTAATCCTGGCCCAATTAACCCTGTCTACAGGCCGAGCGCCCCTCTAGGCCAACCTCCCCACCATTTCGGACCAAACCACCAAAGTGTCGAGGAAAGCGCTCCCGAGGTGCATAAAGTCCCACTTGATGTCCCGAATCAGATCTCGGGAAGCCCTAACGCACAGGTCATTGCCCCCAACATGCAGCAATAGCACTTCTGGGGCCCTGTCCAGCCTAGCATAACGCTGAACTTCCGGCACTACCCTGGACCAAAGCATACCAGGGATGCTGATCCAACGGACAGTAGCCTCCTCCCGCGAAAAACCCAACTGCCTGCTCTCACTCCTGACCAATGCCCTCTTTGTCCCCCAATGAACATAGGAGTGACCCAAGATCCAGACCAAGCACCAAGCACACTGAGCATGAAAAGAAAAGAACCCCAGAACAGAGAATCAACACTGAACAGACAAACCAACCCCCAGCACACCACACCACGACAAAGAATTGACCAACAAAATCACAGAACACTGATGAACAGGAAAAAGAAAGTAACGTTGACCTCCCACCCCCTCACAAAAACTGCGGCCGCACATACAACCTGAACCGGGGGGACTCCCAGCGACCGATCCGCTGCAGGACCGCGAGGCTTCTGTCGCTGCCCCGATCTTAAAAGAATGAGAGGAATACTCCGCTGAACAGAAACCACCCGCCTCTAAACTACGTTTGAAAAACTGCCCCAATTTGGTACCTGGTCAACGGAAGCCCATCCGCATGAACCAGGAGCGGGCCCACCCCTGGTGAGCGCAAACCCAACCATTCGCGAACAACTTCCACCGGACAAACCCTGAGCCCCGGCACCTTACCCTGGATCACCTTGGTGCCCTTGCCCACTTGATCATTTTTTGACCTGCAAATAAGCAACGTAACCGAGTCAGCGAGGACACGCATATCAGACACATGCAATCCACCCGGTACCTTTTTTAGAAGGGCTAACCAGTTCACCAACCATCAAAGCCCCAAAAAAAGCCAACAGAAACGCCGCCCGAAACAAACGAGCCTTAAAAGGTGAAGAACACACCACCTGCAAAACAACAACCAACGACTCCAACATGTGAAGAGAAACCGGCCTCCTAGAATCCGGACGCATGCGACCCTTCCGGTAACCCCGCAAAGCCTTGCGGACCACAAACGACTTGGTCACATCCTCGACCCCATTCAACTGAAACAGGAATGCCAAGCCCGACATTTTTGTGTTCAAGGAGGAAACTGACACCCCCTCCTCACAACACTTACCCAAAAAATACAACAGTACATGTAACCGGTCCTCAGCCAAGGACCCCACCCCAAGCTCACTCACCAAACTATGCCATTCTTGCCACACCCGTTCATATGATCTCCAGGTGGAGTCAGCTACTGACCTCCGGACCAACTCCATCACCGCTCCCACATGAGGCCCCACAAGCCACTGGGGCACGGAACCCCCACCCGATCCGCCTCCGGAGCCAGCCACCAAAACCTGTCCCACCGCAAACGAGAGAGCGCATCAGCCACCTCATTGTTGACCCCGGGGGCATGCACAGCACAAATAACAATATTCAAAGCCAAGCATTTTAAAACCAAAGCCCGCAGCAAACGAACCACTGGCATCGACGAAGCAGACAATGAAGAAATAGCCTGAACCACACCCAAATTGTCGCAGTGAAAACGCACCCTCCGGTTCCTGAACTCAGTTCCCTACAATTCTACCAACACTATCGGGAACAACTCCAACAGCATCAAGTTCCTGATCAGCGGGGATCCCACGAGCCGCTCGCCTAATAACTTAAGCTCGGTCACCGCCCTTCAGTCTTATCCTGGGCCAGCGGTACTCCAAACACCTTGAACACGTGCTGAATCGTGGTGAGCAAACTCAGGCAAGTCCAAACATCTGGCGGCCCGACCACCAAGAAATCATCTACACTGAGGCCAACACTGGGGCCAAACCCGACAGGTCCCGAACCCCCATTCCAAAAAAGAACTGAACATCTCAAAATATGAACACGAGATGGCGCAGCCCATGGGCAAACACAGGTCCACAAAATACTGACCCTACCAACAACATCCCAACAACCGCACACTGTCTGGATGCACCGGCAAGAGCCGAAAGGCTGACTCAATGTTGGTCTTGGCCAACAAGGCCACCCTGCCAAAACGTTGAACCCACCGCACCGCCTCATCAAAAGACGCATAGCACACTGTACACAATACTGGATCAATGGCATCGTTCACTGATCCCCCTTTCGGGTACGATAGGTGGTGGATGAATCGAAACTGATTCGGCTCCCGTTTAGGAACCACCCCAGCGGCGACACCACCAAGTCTCCCACGGGCGGGGCATCAAATGGCCCGCCATCCTGCCCAAACCCACCTCCTTTCGGAGCTTCTCAGTCACCATCTCCGGGCGAGTCAACGCTGACTTAAGGTTAGCCGCCATGGAAGGTATAACACCCAAATTGCGGGAAACCATCCTTAAAGCCCAACCACAACGCCCGCGCAGCTACCCTATTCGGGTACCTACTTAGGCACGGCGCCATTTTGTCCACCCTCACCGGCGTCCTCCCTTTTGCCAGCGTCACCAAACCTCTTTCCTCTCTTAAAACACTTCGACAAGGGATGGGCTCCCCCACAACCGGAGCACTCGTGCCTGAAGCAACAAGGTCCCCCGAACTTACAGGAGCCCTCGTTGTACTGCCAACAGAAACCCTTGCGTTTTTCGTCCGGCGGCGAGGAAGCCCGAGCACCCCCGGCCCCCTCCCGAAAGGGCTGCGGCACAACACTGGCCTGAGTCATTAGTCTCATCCACAGGGTGATATCTTTTTGGTTCCACCGTATCTCCGGCCGAACAGCTTTTTACTGTCGAAACTGCTCATCATAGCACAGAATGTAACAAAATAAACCCGTGCACTGGTCCAGCTGCTTTTTCCCAATCACGCTAGCCAGAATGTAAAATGCCTGCGCCCAATTCGCAAAGGTACGAGGAATCAGGCGATAACGCTGCTTCTCTTCCTCCTCCTTCTTCTTGCTCTCGTCTGGCTTTACTTTATCTAAATTAAACTTCTCGAGGGGGAGCAGCGAAAATATTTCCACATACTCCCAGTTCCAAATCCGCTTTTTCACCTCAACCCTCAAATGAATGAATGAATGAAGAACTTATATAGCGCAGCACATGCGAAGTAGATCGCCTCTGGGCGCTTGTTGTTCCTGTCTCCTTTGAGATCAAAAGAGATGCGTCTTAATCTTTCTCCTGAAGACTAAATAGTTCTCCTCCAGCCGAATGCTCGCTGGTAAGGCGTTCCATAGTCTGGGACCTTGGACAGCGAATCTCCTGTCTCCTTTGGACTTGTATCTGGCTTTCGGTATCTGAAGCCGATTTTGATTGGTGGATCGTAGAATACGATTGGGATTGTGGACTTTTAATTTTTCGCATAGATAATGGGGAGCATTCCCATGGATACATCTATGCGTTAGACAGAGAGCTTTAAAGGAGATTCTGTCTTTAACTGGTAGCCAGTGAAGGGATCTCAGTGAAGGTGAGATTGATTCCCAGGGTTTTTTCCCAGTCACAAGTCTGGCGGCCGTATTTTGAACGACTTGAAGACGAGCGATCTGGTACTTGGGGAGTCCGAGGTAAAGGGCATTTGCATAGTCCAGTCTGGAGTTTACAATCGCTCCCACCACGACCGCTATGTCTTTCTTGGGAATAAAAGGCGTGAGTCTGCGCAGTAGGCGCAGCAGATGGTGAGATCCGCTGACTACTGACCCTATTTGTGCGTTCATTGTCATGTCGGAGTCAAAGATGACCCCAAGACTTTTGACTTTGGCGCTAGGGGTGATGATTTTGCCCAGAATGGGCGGCGGGATCCAGGTTGTTGTCGATAGATTCCTATGCTTGGCGTGAAACAGAAGAAGTTCTGTTTTTGCTCCGTTGAGTTTGAGATAACTCTTTGTCATCCAGTCCTCTATCAAAGAGAGACAGGTCTCTAGATTGAGGTGGTGATCCTTTTTGTTGCAAATGCAGAAGTACAGTTGCGTATCGTCTGCATATGATTGATAAAGCAGTTTTTGGCTGCTGATGATTTCGGAAAGAGGTCGCACATAGATGTTGAATAACATCGGCGACAGGGGAGATCCTTGAGGGACCCCGCACGATAATGTGCGTTGTTCAGAAGTGAAGGGTCCTAGCTTCACTATTTGCGATCGGTTTTCCAAAAAAGAGGAGAACCAGGATAGATCGCTTTCTGCGACTTTAGCTATTTTAGCCAGCCGAGTCAATAACAGCTTGTGATCCACTGTATCAAAGGCTGCGCTTAGGTCCAGCAGAACCAGAAGAGAAGATTCTCCTTCGTCTGCGGCCTCGAGAACATTGTCCCATATCTTAAGCAATGCTGTTTCCATCCCGTGTCCGGGACGGAATCCTGATTGAAATGGGTCGAGTAAGTTGTGGGTATCTAGATGCTGTTGCAGCTGCTGTACCACTGCTTTCTCCATTACCTTGGAGAGAACATTTAGGCCTGTTATGGGGCGCCAGTTGAGTGGATCCTTAGGATCCAGGGTGGCTTTCTTCAAGATGGGTTGAATGAAGCCCTCCTTCAACTGGGAGGGCATTATGCCCTCCCTGAAGGATTGGTTGATAAGCTGCGTGACCGGAGGTGCCAAGATGTCGGCGCATTCCTTCAGCAGTTTGGTGGGGATAATATCATTTGGCGCAGTGCTGTTGCGCAGAGTGCCGATGATATTTTTAGTGGTCTGAATGGAGATGGGTTCCAGCGTGAACTCACCTAACTGTGGTGAATTACTGCCGGTGCAGTGTAAATGACTACGGGGGGGCTGGAAGAGCAATTGTTTTGCTGAATGCTTTGCCTGACAGCCCCAATTTTGTTAATGAAGCAATCCGATAACTCATCGCAAAATTCTTGTGTGTCCAAGTTGGGGGCTTCAAGACATCCTGGATTCATGGTCTGAGTGACCAGCTTGAAGAGTTCGCGGGGGCGATTTAGGGCACCGTTGATAGCCTCAGAAAAATAGTTTTTCTTGGCTTCAAAGATTTGCTTGTAGTATTTTCTAGTTATTACCTTGTAGATCGAGAGGTTCTCATCTGAAGAGCTTCTTTTCCAGGCTGCTTCTGCCCTTCTACGCTCTTGCTTCAGTAACGCCAGCTGGTTGTTGAACCAGCCGGAGTTATTTTTCCTGATCTGGGTCTTTCGTTTCGGCGCTATCAAGTCAGCTGACTGCAATAGTGCTGTGTTTATGGCCTCCAGTGTTTCTTCCGCTGTTTGGTGCGGCTGAATTGTGTTTATTTTTTCCCCTAACGTGGCTTTGAAGAGTTCCGAGTGGAGCTTCTTCTGACATCTGGTCCAGTGTGTTGTCACTGAATTTGATGTTTTTGTTAAGGGGGGGAATTAGGAAATAATGAATTTAATTGCATGGTGATCTGTCCATGGCAATGGTTCATTTTCCAAGATTTTTATTTCCAGATCTTGTCTGAAAATAAGATCGAGCGTATGACCTGAAGCATGTGTGGGCCCACATACTAGTTGCTGAAGCCCTAATCCTTCCAGGTGGTCGATGCAGGCGTCGGCAATGGGGTCTTGCGGGGAGTTGGCCCAAAGGTTGAAGTCCCCGAGCAGCAAAAGGTGTTTGCTATTCAGGGTATAGGTGGAAACAAAGTCCGTCAAAGATGGGAGCAGCTGCGACTTGGGGCCAGGTGGCCTATAGCAGAGTAGAATCCGGATGGTCTCCTGACCGTTTGCTTGCAGTTGAAGAGTAAGGGTTTCCATGAATGGAAGAGGGTTTTGGAGGCTTGGTTTTGTGATCGCAAGACGCGTCTTATGGATCACCGCCAGTCCTCCTCCTCTTTGCCCTATTCTGTTTTCCGTTATAATACGGTAGTTTTCTGGCACCAATTCTCCTAGAATGGTGTTACAGTCGGCTGTGAGCCAGCTCTCTGTAATAAAGAGGCAGTCTAAGTCATGTTGCAATAAGAAATCATGGATTTCTAATCGGTTTTACTGCCGAACTAGTGTTAATCAAAACACGTCAGAAGGCTGGCCGGAGGCCGGCCTGTATTTGTGGGAGGAGTCTGAGAGTACTTAAGACTCCCTCCCTCTCTGTGCTGGGTTCGGCATCGGTTTCTGGGGGGGGGACGTCACTTCCGGTTTTTCCTGCAGAGGGCGGTAGCAGCTTCGGGTTCATCCACCCACCCACGTTGCCGAGATTGTCAGGTTTTGTCCCTACAGAGCGGCGGTCGGCCGCAGCTATGGCGCCCCCGCTCATGTATCTGGTTTAACTGGGCTAATGCTGGTTTCTGGGAGGGGGGCCACCCGCCCGCTCGTTATTCTATGCGGGCAGCCGTGAGCAGCTTACAGGGCTGCCCGCTCCTCCTCCCTGTCTGTTTCCAGGCTCACGCGGGGGGGGGGGCGGGGTGCTGTACTCCGGGCGCACGCTGATGCAATGGGGGGGCATCCGTCCACCCACTTACTCTTCCTGGGGAGAGGGAGCCGCCCGCCGCCTCTCCGGGGTTCTCTGCCGGGGGAGGACGTTCGCCTGCTCCTTTGCTCCCTCTGGTATGGAGGGAGCCGCTCGCCGGGGGGGGAGGGGGGGCCGCCCGCAACTTCACTGCTGAGGCACTTTCGGTATGGAGGCAGCCGCCCGCCGCTTTCTCCCGGTGTTCACGCCGGGGGGAGGGGGGAAGGTCCCGGTCGGTACGCTGGCAAGCAGGGGGAGCCACGTGGGGGATTGTTTGGCTTGCTTTCCTTCCCCATGCTGCTGCTCACGCTGGTGGGAGGGGGAGCCACTTATCCTATCCTGGGCATGCTTGGGTCATGCAGAGGGGGGGGGACATCCTCTTGTCTCATAGACCTCACAGGCGGCGAGTAGAGGGGGTGGGTCACCTCTCTGCTGCAGGGGGTCGCACACAGTCTGCATGAGGGGGGTCGTGCTGGCAGCATGGGGGGGGGAGAGGCCTTTTTCCCGTGGTCACGCTTGATGGGGGGGGGGGGGGAGCCACGCTGGCAGTTTTCCTTGCATTTGTCATAGCATCTTGTTCAGCGTTTCCAGTCTGTGTTGTCATAGCGTTCATACTCCAGGGGTTCTGTCCCGGCATTCTGTCATTACATTCATGGCTGCCCCCTGGTTTTTCTGTCATTACGTTTCTGCCCCTGGTTTTCTGTTATTACGTTTCTGCCCCTGGTTTTCTGTTATTACGTTTCTGCCCCTGGTTTTCTGTCATTACGTTTCTGCCCCTGGTTTCTGTCATTACGTTTCTGCCCCTGGTTTTCTGTCATTACGTTTCTGCCCCTGGTTTTTGTCTTTACGTTTCTGCACCTCGTTTTCTGTCATAGCATTTTCTGCCCCACGTTTTCTGTCATAGCAGTTTCTGCCCCACGTTTGCTGTCATAGCGTTCTGCCCCCACGTTTGCTGTCATAGCGTTCTGCCCCCACGTTTGCTGTCATAGCGTTCTGCCCCCACGTTTGCTGTCATAGCGTTCTGCCCCCACGTTTGCTGTCATAGCGTTCTGCCCCCACGTTTGCTGTCATAGCGTTCTGCCCCCACGTTTGCTGTCATAGCGTTCTGCCCCCACGTTTGCTGTCATAGCGTTCTGCCCCCACGTTTGCTATCATAGCGTTCTGCCCCCACGTTTGCTGTCATAGCGTTCTGCCCCCACGTTTGCTGTCATAGCGTTCTGCCCCCACGTTTGCTGTCATAGCGTTTCTGCCCCACGGTTCTGTCATAGCGTTTCTGCCCCACGGTTCTGGCATAGCGTTTCTGCCCCACGTTTTCTTGCTTAGCGTTTCTGCCCCAGGTTTTCTTTCACAACGTTCTGCCCCAGGGTTTCTGTCATAGCGTTCTGCCCCACGTTTTCTGTCATAGCGTTCTGCCCCACGTTTTCTGTCATAGCGTTTTTGCCCCACGTTTCTGTCATAGCGTTTCTGCCCCACGTTTTCTGTCATAGCGTTTCTGCCCCAGGGTTTTCTGTCATAGCGTTTCTGCCCCAGGATTTTCTGTCATAGCGTTTCTGCCCCAGGTTTCTGTCATAGGGTTTCTGCCCCAGGGTTTTCTGTCATAGCGTTTCTGCCCCAGGTTTTCTGTCACAGCGTTTCTGCCCCAGGTTTTCTGTCATAGCGTTTCTGCCCCAGGTTTTCTGTCACAGCGTTTCTGCCCCAGGTTTTCTGTCATAGCGTTTCTGCCCCAGGTTTTCTGTCATAGCGTTTCTGCCCCAGGTTTTCTGTCATAGCGTTTCTACCCCAGGTTTTCTGTCATAGCGTTTCTGCTCCAGGTTTCCGTCATAGCATTTCTGCTCCAGGTTTTCTGTCATAGCGTTTCTGCTCCAGGTTTCTGTCATAGCGTTTCTGCCCCAGGTTTTCTGTCATAGCGTTTCTGCTCCAGGTTTCTGTCATAGCGTTTCTGCCCCAGGTTTTCTGTCATAGCGTTTCTGCCCCAGGTTTCTGTCATAGCGTTTCTGCCCCAGGTTTCTGTCATAGCGTTTCTGCTCCAGGTTTCCGTCATAGCGTTGTCTTCCATAGTTTTTCGGCCCACGTTTCTGTCGGGGCACTACGGCCCCCACGTTTCTGTCGGGGCACTATGGCCCCCACGTTTCTGTCTGGGCACTACGGCCCCCACGTTTTTTCTGTCATTTCTGTCTGGCATTACATTTCTGCCTCGGCATTTCAGGCTCAGTGTTGCTCTCATTCCATTTATGCCTAGGTTTTTGTCATTTTAGTTTTGCCTCAGCGTTGCTCTCATACCATTTCTGCCCCAGGTTTCTGTCTTATAAGTTTTGCCTCGGCATTCAGGTTCAGCGGGTCTCCCATACCCTTTCTGCCCCAGGTTTTGCCATAAGTGTTCAGGCTCAGCAGTTCTGCCGCCCCACGATTTCTGTCCCCCTCATTTTCTGTCATAGCTTTACTGCCCCCACGAATCCTGTCTGGGTTGGTTTGTCTTGGCGTTGTCTTTGTGGTTACTATGTCTCGTATTTTGTCCACGTTGCTTCTGGGTTGGTTAGCTAGTGCTCACATCTCAGGATCTGTCACGTCTACAGATTCATACAGGCTGAGGTTTCGTTTTTAAGTGATTGTTGACCACAATCTTCTCGCCTGTTTACATACGTCATACGTTGCACGTGCATTCATTACACATACTCGATTACCCACAGCAGTCCGTGGGTACACTAACCCTGAGTGTTCAGTTATATTGTCTGTCTCTGCGCGGCAGGTTACTCAGGCTCACGTGCCAGTCACACTGGGTTGGGGTGTCATCGGGGGCATTCATGCGCAGCGGTCTTAGGTAGGCACAGAGGGCGTTTGTTGTTTCATGTGGGTTTTCTGTCTTGTCTAGGTTGTGTCAGCGCACCTCCAGTTCCTGCTCTTCCATTTCTGGCGGCCATGTCATCATCCTTTGGGTCCAGTCTATCAGGCCTTCTGGTTCATGACTGAGCAATGGGTGTTCCTTGTCAGAGGGGGTGGAATCACCCATCCCTGGTTCTCTGACATCCCTACGGTGGGTACTTTCAGACCTACTTTCGGGGCTCATCGCTGCATCATCGGGTTTTTCATAGTTTTGTGGCTTCAGCTGGCAGTCATGCTTTCGTTTCCAATCAAGTTTCTGGATGCAGGTTTTCCAGGGGTGGTTGGTCTGGTTTCTCTACCTTCATGCGGTAGGTGGGGGGCTGGGCTTTTTAGGTTCCTAGTGGCAGGTTTGGTAGCATTGTTACTATGGGCTGCTCTCCTGCAAAACTGGTCATTAGGTACTTGTCCATGGTCTGGCGTTCAGCACTTGGGGTGGGTGGTTTGGGTTAGCTGCCATATCGATGTCATTTAACCCTTTGCTCGATTTCGTCAGTCCTGCCGGTGGCAAGGTAAGTTTTTTGTTTTTTGTTGTTCCTTAGCGCAAGGGCTTCATCCTTCTGCTCCGTCAACATGTCCATCAGGTTTCCAGCACTTTAGGCTCCTGCTAGTTGTCAGGTTTTTGCTACTCACCCGCTCACTTTCCTCTCAAGTATGGGTAGGCCAGGGGTTGGGGGGGTTTTCTCACGGGGCTACGTCTCTGGTGTCCGGTTGTAGCTTTCGTTGTAAGGGATTATTGCGGGGGCTTCTCGGGCCAGCTCTGGTTTCTGTTGCCCACAATTGTCCACTTATCATAAGCGTGTCAGGCTCTCATATGGATTGTCGCAGGCTCGAACCAGTCTTTCTCGGGGCATTGGTCGAGTGCAGGGCTGCTTCACGCATTTTGCAGGGGCTTCCTTCTATCACAGGTCACGAGTCGGTAGCTTCTCCAGTCATAACGGCTACTTATCAGGTATACATACGATTGCCATCCGGGCGCGGGCTGCTTTGCTTCTTGGTCACTTATCTACCCCTCTTCACCTGCATATGTGTCTTTTGCCCTCTTTCAGGCGTACCTACCAGCCGGCCAAAGGCACACTCCAGGCCTGGGTTATTAGGGTCAACGCATTCCTTACTCGAAGACTCTGATTACAAATGATATGTGCTTCGGCTGTGGTAACTGCCTGCGATTTTTGGTAGTCGATCGTCGCTCGATCCTCAAAAGTCGCAGATTTCCTAGGGTCTTTTTGGTAGCGGCCGACAGAATTGCGGCAAATCGCTCCAGATCCCAAATGTTCTCCGCCGAGTATTGCCGATTAACCATGTCGGGGGTGGGGGGGTGAATTCTCAAGGATAACTGAATCCTCTGATCCTGACTTGGTCCAGAGGAAGGCAAAAAAACCCTGACCACGCTGCGCCAATATGCTGTGGTAGGGAAAAAAATTCCTTCCTGACCCCTAAAGAGGGGATCGGGTTTAGCCCTAGATCAAGTTTTAAATGAGTTTGAAAGGGGGGAGATAGGGCTGGGTGGAGCAAACTGGCCCCCGACCTGGCAGCAGGATCCAGGCTGGGGGGGTACCAGGCTAAGTAGACCACTGTCTGTGCCGCCTGGGGGGCTGAGAAGGATGATCGGGGGCAAGGGGACTCTGCAGGGGTAGGGGGGGGCTTCCTGGCCTGATTAGGGCAAAAGGTACCGATGGTTGGGGGTGGGGAGCGGCGCGCCGCTAGGCCGCGGATGAAGCCGCGGCCTTTCCTGAGTTGCGGCTGCCGCGATCGGAGGCTAGTAGGGATGGATGGCGAAAAGGACGCCCGAGCGGTGGTAGCGGTGTGGGGATGCTTCTGGGGTAAGGGGGGGGTTTCTTGGCCTATAGCAGCGTGTGGGGATCGGGGCGGCGTTAGGCCGCAAGTGAAGCCGCGGTCTTTCCTAGATCGCGGCGCCCGCGATTCCCCACAGGCTGGCGCGGTTGTCGGGAAAAAGCACCCGGGGGAGCAACCGAGGAGGGGAAGAAGGAGCAAGGGAGAGCCGTGGGGCATGGATGTTTGTGGCGGCTTGTCCTCAAAAGGACGGCCGTCAATGGTCCCAGTAAGGCTCTTACCTGGAGTGAGAAGAATCCAGGGGGGATACTCAGAGGTACTCAGAAACCGGTAAATTGCAGGTAGTGGCAGCAAAAGACAGGGAGGTGGAAGCCCTGCTTGCCTGCGAGGTCTGGAGCCGCACAGTGGGAGGACCCTGCCTGTCTGAGCTATCCCTGATAGAGAGACTCGTTTGAGAGCGTCCTACTCTCTCAACAACTGACACTGATCTGACACTAGGGAAATACCCCCAGAGGCGCCGAGCCAAGTCCGCCAACCTTACCCAGTCCGCAGTTAAACCTGACACCATGTCCGTCACCGCCCCACCTGGAGTGGCCCCAGCAGGAGAAACACCCGCAGGGGGACCGTCTACCAGTGGTGCTGGCAGAGGTAGCAACACCCCCGTGCCAACCTGAGACGCAGACACCGTCCCCACACCCGCTAACTGAACAGAGGGCGGGGGTAACCCCCCCAACATAACTGCCTCGGGCCTGAACCAACACACACAGCATTGGCATTAGCTGGCCCGGCCACGGGCGGAACCAACCATGCAGCCGAAGGAGGTACCGCGACAGCCGGAGCGGGCCCAACGGGCCCCCATCAGCCAGGGGCCTGCAACCATTTAAAAAGGATGGCAGCAGCTTCTGCAGCAACAGCACACCCGCATCAGGGACCCCCTGCACCGGCAGAGTCACCCCACCCAACTGAAGTACACCAGAACCCGACCCTCCCGGCAAAGAACCCCCAGCAGTGACAGCAGAAGGAAGTGGAAGGGAAGGAGGGGGGGAGGGGAGAAGAAACAGCTGCAGAAGTCACAACAGACAGTGATATAAAGGACGACTTACCCTGCTGCCCAGTGGAAACCATCCGACTGGCCGTTGCTCCAGATCCCAGCTGATGTAAGGAAAGGACACCGTTGGCACGCACACGCGCACATGCGCGCATACCTGAAACGCAGAAGACGTTGTTGACCAATGGCCATCCTAAGACCCCTGCTTCCAAGGCTCCCGCCACGGGTCATCCTGACTTGCTAGGGGCTGAGTCCCCCTCTTCTGGGCTCTTCGCTCTATACCACCTAGCCCTGTGTCTGCTGCTCATCTTGGGTCTTCTGCCCTTCCTGCATCCAATGGCACTCAAGCAAATACCATCAGACACTCGTGTTCCTCCTACCTGAACGCCATCTGTTTCACCCTCAGAGGGGTTCCGGGTTGGAGATACAAGAGAGGCCGACCTCTTCACATCAGACTCCTACCAGGTACGTGACAGCTGATGCCCGGACGGGCCGCTACTTCCTCTGCACCATCCGAGTCCGTGTCCGACAGTTCACCCTCCGAACGTTGATCCCCTTGCACTGCAAGGGACGCAGAGCCCGCCGACAAGGCCACCAATCCACTGCCCGATGAGAAGCCAAAAGCCCTGCGATCAGGCCGCACCACGTCTACCGATCTCCCCCGCAGAGTCCCCTGCGATCCAGCAGTGGCCGCTCCCGAATCGCTGTCGTCACAACGCCTTGGACCGCCTTGGACCTCCAGGCTTCCCCCTGGATAGCTGCAGCCGCTCTGGCCGATGGGCTCCCAGCCGCACACCCCGATCTCCCCCGCCATGAAGCGACACACGGGGCGGGAGTACTCCCCCGCTGACCGACACCCGATGAAACCCCCAGGGCTGTATCCAGCCGGCGGCCTTGAAAGCCTGGCGAGGGGGGCAGGGGGTTCTCGGAACGTACCTTCACCCGGGTCCGCCAGTAGCAATCCAGCCGCTCCTCATGCCATTGAGCCCCATTTAGTCTGGCCGCCGCAGGAGCCTCTCCAGCATGCCCTCCAGATGATCCATAGCTGAGATAACAATACAGAAAAAACAGCCTGTTTGTTACCACAACTGCAGATGGCTCCCAAATGACTGGCCCAGCCCCCTCCTCCTTTTATGTGACCCTCCTCGTGTGCTTAAGCCCCCCTGCCGGACTTTTTACCAGCCATTTCCTCTTCCTGTGTGCGCTCCACACAGTGTTCCCCAGTCATGTGGTTCTTCATCGGCTACAGTTCAAGACCCGGGTCAGTAATATCGTGCACGTACCACCTAGTGATGTTTGGCGCCTAAAGGTTAGGCCTGTAGTTAGTCAGTCAGGATCATTACAGTGTATCAGGCCAAAAGTGTTGCTACCATTAGTACAAGGACCCTGCTACTTAAAGAGACATTGCATACGGAGAGCAATCTTCCAAACTACAAACCTGTTTAGTGTCTTCATTAACAATTAACAATTCTGGAGGAGGTTACTACACATTACTGCTTGCTGATTGGTTGCTAGAGGTTAGTACACACTGCCACTCACCATTTAGTTGCTAGAGGTGTCCCCCTTTGCAAGCTGCTCAGTCCAGCTGCTGCTTTATTAATCCCAACCCCTGCTGCAGACAGAAGGGTGAGGAAATAAAATGCACACATAGCCGGCTCTGTGTGTCTTTGATCTCCAGCTCAGCTCATGCTGCTGACCAGAGAAGAAGGGGGGGGGGAACAGAGAGAGCAGTGTGCCTGGAGAAGGAGGGGGGAACAGAGAGCGTGCTGTGCCTGGAGAAGGAGGGAGAACCAGAGAGCCCACTATGCCCGGAGAAGAAGGGGGAACATGCTCCCCGTCACATGTTCACAGTGCTTGCTTCTCTCCTGAGAGGGAGAAGCAGGCAAGCCACAACTGAGCAGCCGAGCGGCCGGCTCAAAATTCGGCAGTGAGGGGGGCGCTGGTCTATATTCGCTCCATAAGACGCACAGGCATTTCCCCACATTTTTTGGGGGGGAAAAAGTGCGTCTTGTGGTGCGAAAAATACGGTAGTTAAAATAGCCAAAATTGATAATCAATATTCACCCCCATAGACTGCAATAGGGTTACATTTTGAGTTCTGAACTTTTACACGTTGATAAAAGCCCTGCAAACCAAACTAAAACGTAGTCAATGATGTTTAAAAATAAGATTTTTTTTAAAGATCAAAATGCAAACCGCGATTTGGTTAGAGGGATTAGAATATAAATACATTCACATGATTACAATTAATGTTTTTTAGATTTAAGAAATTGTGGCCAGTCAAAGTTCATTACTGGCTAATTCTATAAAGCCACGCATAGTATTTTGATGACAAAAGTACTTTATCGTCAACATCAAAGTACATAGTCTAAGTGTATAAACCTTTAGTTGGTGAAACAGAATAAATACTGTTATCAAATTAACCAGTCTGAATCCTGTAGTTGTGGTTGATAATATTTTACTAAATAATGATCTCTTATTTGATACATTTTTGTGTTGTTAAAGAAAGCATACAAGTTACATAGGGGGTCATTTTGGAGAGCGCCAAAAAATTATCCTACAGTCCCAAAAAAATAGTGCCCAATTAAGGTCAATAAGACTTTCACTCTCAGAAACTGGGAGCTAATGCACTGGTGCTCGAACCTGCAAAGTCCTCACTGAAGGCTTATATGCAAGTTCTTTGCCATTAAAAGTTTATGGGGACCTGGGGCAGTGGCATACTAAGGGGGGGCAGGCGGAGGGCCGCCCCGGGTGCCACACACTGGGGGGGGGGTGTCAGGCCGGGGCCCCCCCTCCATGACTGAAGTGGAGATAGCGCTGTGGGTTTAGGCAGCAGCGTCGCGCGGTGACAGGACACACATGGAGAGCCCGAGGCCCAGGCTAGTGGCTTTGCAGGGGGGTATTGTGAGACACACCAAGCCAGTCGGCACACCCGGGACCCAGCACAAAGATCCCATTCTCTCCTTCTCTCCATGCTTGCGGTTCTGATCAGTCTTGGCAGCGGCTTTCACAGCCGAGCAGAGTGAAGCTGCCTCCCCCTCCTCCTTTATGTCTACACAGTGCTGTGTACGTGCATGAAGAGGGGGAGACGGCTTCACTCTGCTCGGCTGTGGCAGCCGCTGCTGAGACTGATCAGAGCTGCGAACATGGAGAAAAGGAGAGAATAGGATCATGGCGCTGGGTCATGGGTGTGCCAACTGGCTCGGGTTCGGCTCGCAATAACCCCCGTACAAAGCCATTACCTCTGGCTCTCCATGTGTGGTCTAAGGTACATTATGGGTCTAAAGGGGGGTCTGCACTGTTGGGGGGGTCTGTTTAAGATGCAGGGGGTCAAGAACTGTTAGGGGGGTGTCTGTGTAACATACAGGCATCCAGAGCTGTGGGGGTCTGTGCAATGTAAAGGGGTCTAGAGGTGCAGGGTACTGTGTAATGTAGAGAGGTATGACCAAAAATAAAAAATAAGAAAGAAACAGACTGCTGCACACCCTAAAGAGTTAACTACACATTTTATTGAAGCTATAAGCTATACCAAAAACATATAGGACATAAAAACTGGTCCCCTATAAATAGGTGGACCTACCCAGATCATTCCCCATTAAAAGAACCTCAATAACCGCATATAATGGTAACTAAACAAACTTGATTGCCCCGCAGGAGGACCGAGGTATATGAATAGCACACCCACCCTCCACAAAACACAGACACAGCTATTAAAATTGGTTTTAATAACAAATACTTTGTTTTTGATAGCAAATGCTATTGTCAAAAGCGGGGGGTAGGTACGGGAGCCTCTTGTGCCCCACCCTATGCCTGTTTACATCTGGGCTGGTGGGAGCGACAGGAGGTATACCAACACCCAGCATTTGAGAAACATGTAGCCCTTTGGGTAAGATTTATTGATGATGTCCTGGTGGTGTGGAGGGGGACTATGCCTGAATTTGAGCAATTTATGAGTGAACTAAACAGCAACACCAAAAATATCTTTGTCACCTATAAAGGTAAACAAGGAACAGATTGAATTCCTGGATCTATTGTTCCGCAAAGAAGAAACAAAAATTGTGACCAAAACGTTCAGAAAGCCTACAGCAGGGAATACCCTCCTCCACGCCATCAGCCACCATCCATGGGCACTGATCAGAGGGATCCCCACTGGACAGTTTCTTAGGATTCGTAGAAATTGTACTCAAGTAGGGAGCTAGGCCAAAGATTTAGGAAAAGGGGGTACCCCAACTCCACGATAAAACAAGCAAAATTAAAAGCATGTAAAAAATCACGGGAAAAGATCCTGGGCCTAGATCTAGATGAGGAATGAAAAGACAAAATGAATACAGATAGGGTAGGCCTGGTGACTACCTCTGGTACACACTGGGACTACCTAAAACAAGCCTTGGGCAAACACTGGCACTTGCTCATGCTTGACAATAGATTCAAACAAATATTAGGCTTTCATCCCAATATGATAGCTAAGCGCGCACCTACCATAGGAGACGCGCTAGTTCACAGTGAATCTACTCGAGAAAATACAAAGAGCCAAAAACGACATTATCTTTCGCTAAGCATACTGAAGGGATGTACCCATGTGGACATTGTTCAATATGTAAGTATGTCATGAAAACAAATTCATTCAAAGATTCTTCTGGGAAACACACTTACAGAAGTAAACCTTTGTTATCTACCAAATTATCTGCCCATGTGGCAAGATCTACGTGGGTAAAACTATTAGGGAATTCAGGAAAAGAAAGGGGGAGCATGTATCAAGTATAACCACCAGGGATGATACATCACCGGTGGCTATGCACTTCCTGGACCACCATGATGCAATGGCCACTGGAATGCAATGTATGGTGATCCATAAACTGGAATTATCCAATAGAAAGAGATTGGGATAAAATCTTACAGCAGAAGGAAGCTAAGTGGATATTTCTATTAGATTCCATGACCCCTAAGGGGTTAAACAGTGACATCTCTACAGTGCTTTTTGTGAGACATGGAGTATTTGCCTTCCACTAGATTGATTAGCCTACTATACTATCGTGCTATAGAGTGAATCTATCCATGTATCTATGGGTCATTCAGCTATTGCTTCTAAAGTGGCCATAAAATAATTTGACCTCAACAGTGTGTAGCAATCACATAATATTTTGGATGTATATGAGGGCAACCTGGAGAATGTACCCACCTGTAGGTCACCCTCTATATAACTGTATTGTCTGATTCATGTAGGCACGGTTTGGCTGTCCTGGCTATGCCCGGTCATTGCCAACCGATGCATGTGTCACTGAGCTGGTCTGCTTATGGGAGGTTCCGCAGAGTTAGAGAGAAATGGATGTACTTTGGTAGGACAGATGTCCATGTATGAAGAATAGGGCAGTGGATGGAGATGGATATAATTTAAATTGCCATATATATGGATAGTATATCTTGAAGAATGTGTGTGAAATAGAAATATGACTTAACACAGTGTGCGAGATTGGTTGGTGTATAGACCAACTATATTATAGATCTGATATGGGGAATTATTTGACCACCAATGGATCCTAGTTTGGATATTTGATCTAATGACATGCCAATGATTGAAAGGCATGCATGATATGGGTGTCTGAATGCATGACTTTTTTGTACTCCATTAGGGAGATGTTTAATGTTTGTGCAGGGCAGTTCACCACAACACTGTTTTTTAAAAAAAAAAAAGGTTTGAGCACTAGGTAATCCACATGAAATGGTTAATAAGCAAATAGGTTGGTAGCACCTGAGTTTTATTAAAGTAATTAAGGGTATTTTTAAAGGAGTGCTGGTAAACCGTTCCCCAGTTCTGACGAAGTTCCGAGACACATGGAACGAAACATGTAAACTCTTGGGGATCAAGAGCTTTGCTACCCCCTTTAGCTCAGTGATATCTACACTTTGAGCCATTATGCAGCTTACTGGAGGACATCATATGGAGACATGAATTTTCTACACTGAAGGCAATCACCACCCTCTGCATGGAGCTGCTTTAACTATTTGGATTGGAGACGGGAGATTATTATATATCCTGTTTGGACATTGGCACCAGACATTGGCATCAACCGCTGTTTTCACCGGATATCAGCACTAATTATTATTTCGCCGGACATTTACTACATCTACTCTAGTATGAGCAGTTGTGCATATACACAGATGGATGGATTGGCTGCAATCCATTTGAGCAACTTGTGAAAACATATTGGATGGAATAGCTGCGATTCTGAGCTATTTGTGACAGCTAAAAGTGAGTAAACCTGTGTATTTACATTGCTTTGGAATACTACTGCAATCACTGTTCCTTAACCATCACCAGTGCCGATCCTGACCTCCCTGGGGCCCTAAGCAAAATGACATGGCACATTAAAAATGAGAAGCGGGGGGCGCTGACGAGAATCACATGTCACATTAAAGAAAGTTGAGAAGCGGGGGGAGGGGGTGTTCTGCTGTCGAAAATTACATCTTACATTAAATTGAGAAGCACGGGGTGCTGACTTCTAACCTCTTCTCCCATGCAGCCAGCGAGTTGAGAAGCGGGGTGAGGGGGCGAAAATGACTTCTCACCAGACTGGGCCTCTAGTAATTTGGGGGGCCCTTCACAGCTTTGCAGGGGCCCTAAGCGGCTTGCATAGTGAGCCTATAGGGCGGATCGGCCCTGACCATCACGCTACTTGTCTGTTTACAAGCTGCCTACCCAACACTTTGGATATATATCTTATGAACTGACTCAGATCTTCTATGAGTAACAGCCGCTAGTAATATAGTGAACAGCTTAATGGACACAGTTTTCTACATCACAATTTCTTTGATTGAATGGACTATACCCGTATGATATGGAAATCTGTTTAACTATGGCCACATCATTGCGACTTTACTAATCGCATTCTGGTGAATAATATTGTGAACATCTACAGCGCTTTTCCATCTCCTCTATATCTCCCAAATAATTCTAAAAATCAATGAGATCAGACCCATATGGAGGTAACACCTGTTTGACATGGTGACTTTTAATCTACCTATCAGGTTCCTTGTCCCTGGTATTTTCATTGATAATCTTGCTTGTTATAAGCTATCTATACGAGTGGAGTGGTGTACCATATCTTTTTTACCACATTCACGTGGTTTGTATATGTATTTCCAGGTGTCTTTTCAGTGCTGCATTTCCACACATAGAAAGTGGACATTTATCACCTGTTATTACAGGGGAAAAAAACAAGAAAAGAAAGCGCCTCTGAATAATCTGTATTTTAATAATTAGAATAGCCAGCATCCAACACTTGCATCCAACATAACAATTACAATAACACATTAATCATGGCACAATGAGAATGCATGCATGCACACCACTGTGGTCCCTAGCACACACACCCCACATCCACATCAAATTGGATTGGCACCAGTCCACCATGCAGGACTTGTGAGCAGAAACGCCACGCCAAGGCTCCAATTATGTCACTGTACATTCATACACCATTCACACGGACCTGGGGATCACTTCTCCCTGGTCCTGGGGAACCCTACTCCACCAAAATTGAGGGTGACACCCCTTTTCCGGCAGGAATGTCACCCCCACATTCAAACAGCATTCACAACCCAAAAAAAAAAAAAAAAAAAATTACCTGCAAAAGCAAAAATTTTCCAGCACAAAAAAAAAAAAAAAAAAAAGGGGAAAAAAAAATTAATGCCCTTTGTGTGAGCCACGCCTGGGGCGCCCCCGGCCACGGCCCCGGCTTCTCAGGGGAGACTCATGGGGGAGGGGTAAAACCGGGGAAGGAGGAGCAGCCCCTGATCTCTGCCCACCTGGCGGCCTGCCCTCCATGGCCACGGCTATTCTGTCCAGGGAAGCACCAAGTGTTGCCGTGTTGGCCTGGATAGCCAGGGTAAGGGCCCTCACATCCTGCCCAACGCCTGCTGATGTCGTCTGCAGTTCGTTTAGGCAGGTTGTGAAAGCCCGGGAGTGGGAGTCCAGGTTCCCCAGCGTATCCTTGATGGAGGACAGGCTCTCCTCCATCCGCACCAATGTCTGGCTGACCTGTCCCAGATGGCGGGTCTGGAGGAACTGGTCCCTTCTCAGAGTGGCGGGCAGGAGATCGGCCAACCCCCTGGTGTTCTGGGATGAAATCCTGCCTCCAGCTGATGCTTGTGGCTGGGGAGAAGGGGAGGCCCTTGTGAGGGGAGCCATGTTGGGGGAGGAGGGGGGGGGCTCCCCCTTAGGGAGGCCTGCCTGCTGCCAGCCAGAGGGGAAGAGTCCTCAAAAACCAAACGTCCAGTGCCTGACATGGACTCCTCCTCCTCATGATTCTCCTCCTCCTCATGATTCTCCTGCTCCTCTTGAACCTCCTCCGCGGACTCCGGCCTTGTTGGGGGGGCCTCATTAGGCTGCTGTCCTGGGGTTGGTGCGGTCAGGCCAGATGGCCCTGCACCCTCCTGCACATCTGTGGATGACACAAAACATTCACAGGTTGGAGGATCCACACACTTGCCACATATTCCCTTTCACCCCCTTCCCCACACATGCTACACACCTGATATTAAAAAAAATACTTACCTGGCACCACGGGCTCCGGACGTGAGTCAAAGCCGGGAAGGCCTTCAACTTCATGCCGATGAAAGGTCAGGGCCACCGCACGCTCCTCCGCTGTCAGCCCAATACGGCATGGTGGGCCCCTTCCTGTGCCCCTGGCATGGGCATGCATTCTGGCCAGCTTCTGTTTGACCAGACGCCGGAGGTCATTGATTTTTTTGTCAATCCCAGACCGGGTCCATGTCTCCCCCTGCCCCGCTGAATTGACCTGCTCAGTGATCCTATCCAAAATCTCCCTCCTCCTGGCCGGGGTGGTGTTGGCACTCTCTGGGCCGTGGAGGTAACGCCCATACTCGCTAATGGCCCGGGCAAGAATTTGTTTTTCCCCAACTGTAAAATTGAGCTTTCGTTTTCTCTGTCATCCAAAAAAACTCACTCCCAGTCAACAAAATTCACTCACAAAAACAAGCACAACCAATCAAGCAAAAACACACACAGAGAGAAAACTACTCAGCAATAAACAGTCACAAAAAAACAAAACAAAAAAACAGCAGGAAAACAAACTAACAGAAATATATCAATCAAACAAACTCTCAAAGTCTCTCAAACACTTATCAAAAAACACTTTCAAAGATCTACTAACAAACACTTGATCACACAGAACACTAATCTGACAACTACAAAACACACCGCAACGAACAACAGGACAAAAGCACTTGGTTAAATGGGAAGGGACAAAGGGATGTACTTTTGCAATGCAAGTGCGTTTGTGTGTGTCTATTTATGCTGTTTGCGTAGTTCACAACGTTGCCCTAGTCCATTTCCAATTTCACTGATTGCGCCGCTCCCGAGTTGTGAGCATGCGCACAGCGGAGCTGACCATGGTCTCCTTCAAGCGCGCATGCGTGAGCCGGCCGGCCCTTCATTTGCATGGGGTCACGGCTCATTTCAATGTAACACGCCCACGTCCTTCCCAATTTGTATTACTCCTCCTTACGCCTCTGAAAAAACGTTACGCATGCGCAATTTCCTGCGCAAAAGCTACGAGAATAGGGTGATTACGCGGCAAAATTGCGTAAGTCTAACGTAAAGGCGGTGCGCTACGCCGGTCCAATAATGCGCAGATGTACCTGAATCTGGGCCAAAGTCTTTACCAAGTAACTATAGACCTGTTAGTTTAACTTCTATAGTTGGGAAGATACTGGAACGTTTAATAAAAGACCACATGGATGAGTTCTTGCTGGAAAAAAACTATTTAAGCAGCAGACAGCATGGATTCATGAAGGACAGAAGTTGTCAGACAAACCTGATTTCCTTTTATGAAGAGGTAAGTAAAACCCTGGACAGAGGCGTGGCAGTGGACGTGGTATACTTGGATTTTGCAAAAGCGTTCGATACAGTTCCCCACACACGGCTCATGTGTAAGGTCTACAGGATTAGATATATCGGTTTGTAAATGGATAGAAAACTGGCTGAAAGACAGAATTCAGAGAGTTGTGGTTAATGATTCATACTCTGAATGGTCCAAGGTGTTGGGTCCCTTACTTTTCAATATATTTATAAATGATATTGGGTCTGAGATCCAAAGTAACATTTCTGTTTTTGCAGATGACACCAAGCTATGCAGTGGAATAACGTCCTTGCAGGATGTCTCCAATTTACAAGCCGACCTCAATGCTCTGTCTAAGTGGGGCGACTAAGTGGCAGATGAGGTTTAATGTTGATAAATGTAAAGTTATGCACTTAGGGGCTAAGAATATGCATACATCATACATGCTAGGGGGAGTACAACTTGGGGGATCTGTAGTGGAATAGGATCTGGGGGTTTTAGTTGATCATAAGCTCAATAATGGCATGCAATGCCAAGCTGCGGTTTCCAAAGCGAGCAAAGTCCTTTCTTGTATTAAGAGAGGTATGGACTCCAGAGATAGAGGTATAATTTTGCCCCTGTACAAATCATTAGTAAGACCTCATCTGGAATATGCAGTCCAGTTTTGGGCACCAGTTCTCAAAAAGGATATCAGAGAACTGGAGAAAGTGCAGAGAAGGGCAACTAAACTGATAAGAGGCATGGAGGAGCTAAGCTATGAGGAAAGATTGGAGGAACTGAATTTATTCACTCTTGGGAAGAGGAGAATAAGGGGGGATATGATCAACATGTACAAATATATAAGAGGTCCATATAGTGAACTTGGTGTTGAGTTATTCACTTTAAGGTCAACACTGAGGACAAGGGGGCACTCTTTACGTCTGGAGGAAAAGAGATTTCACCTCCAAATACGGAAAGGTTTTTCCCCTCCAGCAGCAAATTGGATCATCGCTCTGCTGGGGTTTTTTGCCTTCCTCTGGATCAACTGTGGGTATGGAGTTGGGTGTATGGGATGTACTGTGTTTTATTTTGTTTGTTTATTTTTTTTATGGTTGAACTGGATGGACTTGTGTCTTTTTTCAACCTGACTATGTAACTATGTAACTATGTAATTGTGTACGAGCGCTCTAAGGGTGACAGCTCATCTGCTGGTCCATGACGTCAGTAGGGCCGGTGGCCGGGAAGGATCACAACGCGTTTACGAACGTGCGCTGGTCTGAGAAAAGACCTGCGCGCTCCTTTCTCAAGTGTAAAGCAGTGAGGGAACAGGGAGATATAAAAGGATGTCACATGACGGTCTACCAGCCAATGACAATGCTAAGTGCACGATCAGCCAGAAAACAATGATAACACTGGCTGACAATTTTTATAAACCAGAAAAACAAGAGAAATAAGGACAAATTATAATGAAAATAACAATACTATTAACAGGTTCAAGAGTGATATAAATAAATATGGATAAAAACATAAATGGAAGTGATGGACTAATCATGGTTTTTGTATAGTATATAAATAGTAATACTAAAGCAAAAGATAAATATGGCAATAAAAATGATTAAAGGCTAGGTATAAGAGGAGCTGCGGTGGCTCAACGTGATTGGCACTGCGCTGACAAGCCGTTCACCTCTGCAGCTAAGGGTTCGGATCCCGGTCTCGGCTGCATGTTAATTGAGTTTGGTGGTCTCAGCCCGGCTCCCGGTGGGTGTGCTATGCGAGGTAAGCCTGCGCTTAGTACGCCCACCCCCTCCCACAAAACCACACTTAGGGTCCTTTCACACGTGCGGACCGTTTTTTAGATCCGTTTTTTTATCATCAGTTGATCAGTTTTTCATCCGTTTTTTCATCCGTTTTTTCATCCGTTTTTTCATCCGTTTTTTCATCCGTTTTTTCATCTGTTTTTTCATCCGTTTTTTTTTGGTTAGAACTTTTTTTTTATTACATATTTTGATGAAAAACGGACGTTAGCAGATCGGATGTTAAACGGATCATCCGCTAACATCCGTTTTTCGTCCGTTCCGTTTTTTTGACGGAAGAAAAATAGGGTTTTCTTCCGTTCAAAAAAATGGAGCTTAACCACTTAAGACCCGGACACTTACGCTGCTAAATGACCCAAGTGGGCTGATTTACCAAGCCTGTGCGCCAAGACTCATGGTGCACAAGCAGGAGTAAACCTGTTTTTGACATTTACAAAAGAAACACGCTGCCAGTGCAGCGTGTTTCCTCATTTACTAAAGTGCCTAATGCGCCCAGAAGAGGGCGCACAGCACGCCAGTACAGAGCTGGCGTGCGGCATTTAGTAATGTAAACATCGGGGATTCGGGCGGGAGTTTATGAGGGGAGGGAGGGGGGTGATGCAGGGGAAGTGTAGTGACATGTGTTTCAACTTGTGTGGCGGGCCGATTTGAAAGGGAAAGTGACTTTTGGGACCCGATCCCCGTGCCCTTGCAAAGTACGCTAGAACCTCGGAAGGTTCACTTGCATACTGGGCATGCGCAGAGGGAAAAATCGGAGCTCACCGCGCGCCTCTTCAGTACGCCGGGAAATCCTTGGTAAATACCAGGCGGCGTAGCAGTGTTTGCACTGCCTGGAGCGGCGCACGGCAAGCTCCGAGCTGTTCTCGGGCTGCGCTGACACTGAAGGGGAACTCCGCGCCAAATTTCAAATGTGAAACCGGCGCGGCTTCCCCCCCAGGGGTACAATAGGCTCTCCGGCTTGGTCCGGAACGTGAGGGGTTAACCCACGCCAAAATCGGCGTGGGGTTCCCCCCCAGATCCGTACCAAGCCCTCATCCCAGGCATGCAGTCTGGCCGGACAGGAATGGGGGTGGGGACGAGCGAGCGGCCCCCCCCCTCCTGAGCCGTACCAGACCACATGCCCTCGACATGGGGGAGTGTGTGCTTTGGGGGATCGGGTGAAGGGGGCAGCGGCAGAAGAGAGCGACGAGAAGCCCGCCACGTCCAAGTCCTGGATGGGATGTACGACCCCCGTCCAGGCAGAAGAATTTGAAGGGGGCGGCGGAAGACCCTCAAAAGTGAAAACGTTCACCAGGTGAATGGGTAGGGGTACGATGTACCCCATACTCATTCACATAGGGTGGGGGCCCGAAATCTGGGGGCCTCCTTATTAAACGGGGCTCCCAGATTCTGATAAGCCCCCCGCCCGCATACCCCGACAACCAACGGCCAGGGTTGTCGGGAAGAGGCTCTTGTCCCTTTCGACATGGGGACAAGAGTGCTTTGGGGTGGGGGGGCAGTGCCCCCCTCCCCCACAGCACACACTCCCCCATGTCGAGGGCATGTGGTCTGGTACGGCTCAGGAGGGGGGGGGGGCGCTCGCTCGTCCCCACCCCCATTCCTGTCCGGCCAGACTGCGTGCCTGGGAGAAGGGTTTGGTCTGGATCTGAGGGGGAACCCCACGCCGTTTTTTGGCGTGGGTTTAACCCCTTATGTTCCAGATCAAATCTAAGAGCCTGTTGTGCACCAGAAGGGGGACCCCCACGCCGTTTTTTTTTGGTAATTTGGGGTGGAGTTCCCCTTTATCCCGGTCCTGTCAGGGGGGGGGGGAATGCCTGCTCGTCTGTCCCTACAATGTATGAACAGCGATCTGTCATTTCCCCTACACAGTCCCACCCCCTTTACAGTTAGAACACACCCAGGTAACATATTCAACCCCTTCCGCGCCCCTAGTGTTAACCCCTTCCCTGCCAGTGTCATTTTTATAGTAAGCAATGCATTGATATACCATTGCTCGCTACAAAAATGCCAAATCTCACAAAAATGTGTCCGCCACAATGTCGCATTAGACAGAAAAAACAAATGATAGCCACCATTACTAGTAAAACAAAAAATTATTCAAAAAAAACCCATAAGACCAACCCCTACTTAGAACTTTTGCCCAAACCAATCAAACGCTTATTGTGATTTTTTGCAACCAAAAAGATGTCCAAGAATACTTATAGGCCTAAACTGAGGGCAAACATTTTTTGAATATATTTTGGGGGAGATTTATTATAGCAAACAGTAAAAAAGATGTTTTTTTAGTTACCAAATTGTCGCTATAGTTTTGGGTCAAGCAAAAATAAGAAAAAACGCAGAGGTGATCAAATACCACCAACAAAAAAAAAAAATTGAATTTTTAGGGGGGGGGGGGGGGGGGGAGGATGAGGACGCCCAATTTTTTTGGGGGCCATGTCGCACAACCACGCAATTGTCAGTCAAAATGACGCAGTGTTGAAATGCAAAAAATGGCCCCGTCAGTGACCAGTAATATGCTCTGGGGCTCAAGTGGTTACAAATTAAGAATACACTAAAGTTAGCCCAATTTATGGCCATAATGTGAAAGATGATGTTACACCGAGTAAATAGATACCCAACATGTTACACTTTAATATTGCACACACTCATGGAATGGCGCCAAACTTCAGTACTTGAAAATACCCATAGGCAACGCTTTTTTATGTGTTTCAGGTTACCAGTTTAGATTTACAGAGGAGGTCTAGTGCTAAAAGTATTGCTCTCGCTCTAACGTACGCTATGATACCTCACATGTGGGGTTTGAACGGGGGTTCAATATGTGGGCGGGGCTTACACATTTAAGGCCCGCCCCCATATATGGAAACATTCTTCAAACCACACATGTGAGGTATCATAGCGTGCGTAACAGCAAGAGGAATATTTATAGCACTAGACCTCATCTGTAAATCTAAACTGGTAACCGGAAACAATAAAAATGCTGCTTGTTCGCTTCTGACTGCGAGCTACTAGGGACAGGGGCGTTTAAATTATTACTATTTAGGTTTGTTACGTAAAAATTCTATAAGACCTCCCGTTCAGCTTGTAAAGCATCACTTCAGGGGGACCAAAAAAAAATTTAACACCTCTAATGCTTTCATCCGCCATTGCAGATTTGATTCTGGTACTGCATTTCGAGTGAACTGGGCATGCTCGAACAGTTAGAAAAAGAAGTTGGAAGTTTCATCCTGAAAATGACTTGCATCTTTCTGAGCATGCTCAGAAAGCTCTTTTTTTGGCTTAGTAATTTAAGGACATCCTTAACAGGTGTAAGCAGTTCCAAGTGCACACAAACTAGAGGCTGACATTTCTTCATGTGTTTCCAATTGGTTCATTAGCACACATGTTATAAAAAGCGTGGATACTGCACGTGTCAGCTGCCCCTCAGAGGGGGCAGATTTGCTGGCTGGAAGTAATGGTGGAGTGAAACAGAGATGTTTTGGAGCAAGTTTTGTATTTTTTGATGTTTTCTCTGCTACATAATTTTGCTAAATGTTTCTCAAGATGTTAATGACTAATGTTTTAATCCTGTGGGTCTATCCTGTTATTTCAAAAGCATGATTTATTTTCCAATGACTGTGAAATAAACGTTGGTCTTTTTTGTTTTTAGGTGTTTTTATATATTTTTGGTGTGTTTATTTGTAATTTTTTGTTTTGCTTTCCTTGTTTTGTGGACCAATAAAATTTACTTTCAAATTTTGAAGTTTGTTTTGTGATTATTTTTTTCCTGCTATGGATTTCAACCGCTGCAGCTGAAATAGTTTGGGCCTAAACCATCAAGTGTGATTTGTCTCTAAGATCTTTCCTGGTGTGTATGCATGAAATGTTTAGTCACCAGAAAAGGAAGGACAAAGCGGTAAGTAATGTTTCCTAGAACTGATGTCCAGACTGACTTTTTAAAGCACATGTGCAAGATGTAGGAAAAGCTGCAAACAGGGCCTGTTGGAGGGGGGGGGGGGGGGGGGGGGTGGTTTTTTTTTGGACAGGCTTGAAGTGCTGATTTACAGCGCTGTGCTTGAAACTAGCACAAGACAATCCTATTCTAATTGTGGGTTGTTTGAGGGAAGCCAATTGAGTGTTAGAACCCCTGCTAGTGTTTTTAGGTTGGGCTTTGTGTCCCTTTTCCTAAAATTGGCTTCACTTCCTGTCACACAGCTGAACAGGAAGTGAGGTTAAAACCCTACCAATGGTCTTTTCTTCGGGGCACAGGTCAATCTAACTAGTGTCACCATTAAGCAAATTGCACTGCAGTGTACACCCCAAATGATTAGTTACTTTGGGGTTTAGTAAAGGCAAAGCCGCTCTGCAGTAGAAGCGTAGGCAATGAAAATCAGAAGGGAAGCACTGATGGTTTTTACTTCCAATCCCGCCAAGTTTTGAGTTTTCTTCCTTGCTTGTCCACTTGTAGTGCAAAGTGGATTTGCCTTTAGTAAATGGACCCCAAAGTCCAAGATTCCTACTAATTTGGGGTGTACACAGCAAAATGCCATTTCCAAAATGGGAAACTATTTATATTGATCTGTGTGTCCCCAACAAAACATTACTCAGGTGTTTCCCTCACTTCCTGTTTGGCTGTGTGGCAGGAAGTGAATGAATTAAGTAGAAAGTGACAACATTTGTGAGGTGTCTTTACCCTATCAGGGGTGCAGGCATCCCCAAAACAAACATGAAAATAGTTGATTTAACATTGGGTGGTGTTTGTGGGGGTCCCTAACACACATTCATACATATTAGCAACGCTGGATCGTGGCCTATTGGCATGGTTATATTTTCTTAAGCCTCTCAATAAAATGATCTGAAATTTGGGGTTAAACTGGAACAATAATCATCACTTTTATTTTTTGGATTTCTTTCATTTTGGATAGAGTTGGTGGGGGGGGGGGGGGGGTTAGAAGCTCTGTCAGTTTATTTTGTATTATCCCTGTCCGTTTGGGGAGATTGGCCTTCACTTCCTGCCCCATAGCCAAACAGGAAGTGATCGAAAAAGTAGGCAAATTAAGGGCCCCCCCAAGTCCCCCCCCACAGAACTTGTGTGTGTCCCCTGAAAATTCCTGGGTGGGTCATAAAAAAACAGGGTGTGGCCTTGACAGGAAGGGTGGGTCATTTTTCTATTAGGGGGGTGCCAAAATTTGGTCAGGCCTAGGGCAGCACAAAACCTAAATCTCCTACTGCACATTAGGGCTTATTTAGACAGGATCCAATTTACAGCATGTTTTTAGATTGTGGGAGGAAACCCGCACAGGGAGAACATGCAAACTCCAGGCAGATAGTGTCACGGGCGGGATTCGAACCAGCAACCCTTTTGCTGCTAGGTGAACATGCTACACACTACGCTACTGTGCTGAACGAACATGATTGCAGCTGAAAGCATGAGATGTTTTTTTTTTTTACCAATTCCATGATTTCCAGCCTGGAGGACAGATGTGGGGTCTAATTGACCCCGCCTTTCTCTATAAAGAGGACCTGTCACACACTAGTCCTATTACAAGGGATGTTTACATTCCTTGTAATAGGAAGAAAAGTGAAAAATAATACAAACAAAGGGACAAACAAGTGCAAAAAATAAAATATTAAGTAAAAAAATAAAATAACAAAGGAATTTAAATGCTCCTGTCCCTAGTAGCTCGCACTCAGAAGCGAACACGCATGCAAGTCCCACCCACATATGTAAACATCCTTCAAACCCCACATGTGAGGTATCATAGCGTGCGTTAGAGCGAGAGCAATAATGTTAGCACTAGACCTCCTCTGTAACTCAAAAGTGGTAACCTGAGAAAAAAAGTCAAGCGTTGCCTATGGAGATTTTTAATAACAAAGTTTAGCGCCATTCCATGAGTGTGCGCAATATGAAAGCGTGACAAGTTAGGTATCTATTTACTCGGTGTAACATCTTTTACCTTATCCCTAAAAATTGGCCTAGCTTTACTGCTTTCTTATTTTGTCATTCATGAAACAGGTTTTTTTTTGGAAAGCCAAAAAAAAAAAAAAACGTTAGAAAATTTTTGGAACAAATACTGTTGGAAATGTGTCCGAAAAAATGGCCGCCACTTTATTCCCTAGGGTGTTTGTTAATAAAATATATATAATGTTTGGGGGTCCTGAGTAAGTTTCAAGGAAGAAAATATAATTGTTACATGAAGGAGAGAAGTGCCAGAATAGGCGCGGTATGGAAGTGGTTAAAGTGCACCAATAAAAGTGAAAAATTCCTTGAAATTTCGTACCATGGGGGGGGGGAGGCAATTAGGGGCGCCATCAGGAATTATGGGGCCCCTTACACAGCTTCAGGCATGGGCCCCCTGGAGCAGAGAATAGGGGGGGGGGTGCCGCCTGATATTAAGAAGGGGGGGGGGCTGCCGCAATTTGATAAGCGGGGGGTTCCTTTACTAAAAAATACATATAGAAAAATATATATTAAAAAGGGTGGTAGCCATCCGGGGGCCCTGGGGACCACTGGGCCCTTTAATAAAAAGAAACTTCTGGGCTCTTTAATGAAAAATAAATTACAATATCTATATATATATATATATATATAAAATAATAAAAAAGGGGGTTGCCTTGGGAGCTCTGGGCCCTTTAATAAAAAATAACTACCAAAAATCTAAAAAAAAAATAACATTGGGTGGGAGCTGCGGTGGCTCAACGTGAATGGCACTGCGCTGACAAGCCGTTCACCTCTGCAGCCAAGGGTTCGGATCCCGGTCTCGGCTACATATGAATTGAGTTTGGTGGTGTCAGCCCAGCTCCCGGTGGGTGTGCTATGCAAGGTACGCCTGTGCTTAGTATAACCACCCCCCCCCCCCCCCCCCACAAAAAAAACACCACACTTGCACACACTTTGGCCATGAGGTCTCCTAAAATAAAGGGAGGTGAAGGACCTACAGGGCTGGCTGGGTGGGCTACACTCCTTCATAGGGGGAGTCCCTCTGTCCCATTGGGCTCCCAAGTGTAGCAGGTGGGGTGAGGCCCGGGGGCATGGAGAAGGATGGCGATTGCAAGTCCAGCTCCTCTCTCTCGACTTCACGCACAAAATACACTTTAAAAAAGAAATTAAAGTAAAAAGTAACAAACCTGGGGAAAATGTTTATAACATTTTTAGAAGCAAAAAGGGGCCCTCTGGGAGCTTTCAAAATTATATTATATATATATATGTTTAAAAAATAACCAAAAAATATATCATATGTTTTTTTTTTTGATTTTTTTGTAAAGGTGGGGGGTTGTCATCTGGAGCCCTGGGGATCTCCGGGCCACTGGGGACCAGGCCACTGGGGACCTCCAGACCCCTAAACCAAAACATTGGCCCTTTAATAACAAAAAATTTGGGGGGTTGCCACCCGGGGCCCTGGGGACCTCCAGACTGCTAAAAAATATTAAATTCCAAAAATTGGCCCTTTAATAAAAAATCCTACAAAAACCAACTAACAAATATATATACAAAAAAAAAAAGAGGGGGGTTACCATCTGGGGCGCTGGGGGGCCTCCAGGCATCTGGGCACCTCCGGACCCCCGGGCCCCTTACAGGTGTACAGGGCCGCCATCATGAATTTTGGGGCCCCTTACACAGCTTCAGGCATGGGCCCCCTGGAGCAGAGAACCGGGGGGGGGGGTGCTGCCGCATGAAATTGAGAAGCGGGGGGGGGGGGTGGTGCCACAAATTGAGGAGCGGAGGGGCCCTTTACAAAAATTTTGACAGAAATAAGAAATAAAGAAAAATATATATAAAAAAGGGGGGTAGCCATCCGGGGCCCTGGGGACCTCTGTGCTCTTTATAAAATAAAAATAAAAAAGAGAGAAAATACATATATATATATTTTTTAAATATAACATTTATCGAAAAAAAGTAAAAAAACAAGGGGGTAGCCTTCCAGGGCCCTGGGGACCTCTGGGCCCTTTCCTTAAAAAAAAAAAAAAAAATATATTAAAAAAATATATATATTTTTTTTAAATATATATATTTTATTTTAAAAAAAGGGCTTGCCATCTGGGGCCCTTAGTGGCCTCCGGGCCCCTGGGGACCTTCGGAGCCCTTAAACAAAAAAAAAAAAAAAAAAATTGTTTTTTTTGTTTTAGGGTGGTTCCCATCCGGGCCCCTGGGGGCCCCTGGGGACCCCCGGGCGGTGTAATGCCTGTACCCCCCTAATGGCGGCCCTGCAGGTGTACTGCCTGTACCCCCCTGATGGCGGCCCTGGGTGTAATGTCAGCATGTGAAAAAATGACATTCTGAAGGAAAAAAGCCATTTAAAACTGACTCGCGGCTATAATGAATTGTCAGCTCTTGGAATTTGCAGGAGAATTCATTCATTAAAAACACCAAAAAAAAAGCGTGGGGGTCCCCCCAAATTCAATAACCAGACCCTTTAGGTCTGGTATGGATATTAAGGGGAACCCCGCCATCAATTTTTAAAAAAAATGACGTGGGGTTCCCCCCAAATATCCATAACCAGACCCTTCAGGTCTGGTGTGGAATTTAAGGGGAACTCCACTCCAAATAAAAAAAAAAATGGCGTGGAGTCCCCCCTAAAATCCACACCAGACCCCTTATCCGAGCACGTTGACCTGGCCGGCCGCAGAAAAGAGGGGGGGACAGAGCGCGGCCCCCCCCCTCTCCTGAACCGCACCAGGCCACATGCCCTCAACATTGGGAGGGTGTTTTGGGGTGCCCCCCAAAACACCTTGTCCCCATGTTGATGAGGACAAGGGTCTCTTCCCCACAACCCTTGCCCGGTGGTTGTGGGGGTCTGCGGGCAGGAGGCTTATCGAAATCTGGAAGACCCCTTTAACAAAGGGGCCCCCCAGATCCCGGCCCCCCCCCTGTGTGAAAAGGTAATGGGGTACCTTGTACCTCTACCATTTCACGAGAAAAAAAATGTAAAGGGTTAAAAAAGACAAGAGCCGGTTTTTGACAAGTCCTTTATTATCTTCTTTCTTCTTTCCTTCGGGTTTCTTCTTCCTCCTCCTTCTTCTTCCTCTGCTTCTGTCTTGGGTCTTCTATTCCCGCATCTTGCCCGGCGTGTTCTTCCATCTTCTTCCGCTGTTCTTCTCGTCCGCATCTTCTTCTCCTTCTTGTTCTTCTTCGCCGGAGCGGCCGCTTCCAATTGAAATCCCCGCTGTCTGCCGGACCACGCCCCCCCTCTGACGCCACGGGCAAGCTCTTAGGAGTGTGCTGCCAGTGCGTCAGAGGGGGGCGTGGTCACATGTCAGAGGGCGGGCAATTCAATTTGAAGCTCGTGCGCGGCTTTTTCTTTGCCAGAGTCGCCGCTTCCAATTGAATTGCCCGCTTTCTGGAACATGTGACCACGCCCCCCTCTGACGCACTGGCACCACACGGGGACTTTCCTAAGAGCTTGCCCGTGGCGTCAGAGGGGGGGCGTGGTCCGGCAGACAGCGGGGATTTCGATTGGAAGCGGCCGCTCCGGCGAAGAAGAAGAAGAAGAAGGAGAAGATGCGGACGAGAAGGACAGCGGAAGAAGATGGAAGAACACGCCGGGCAAGATGCGGGAATAGAAGACCCAAGACAGAAGCAGAGGAAGAAGAAGGAGGAGGAAGAAGAAACCCGAAGGAAAGAAGAAAGAAGATAATAAAGGACTTGTCAAAAACCGGCTCTTGTCTTTTTTTACACTGACACTTTTTTTTTCTCGTGAAATGGTAGAGGTACAAGGTACCCCATTACCATTTCACACAGGGGGGGGGCCGGGATCTGGGGGGCCCCTTTGTTACAGGGGTCTTCCAGATTTCGATAAGCCTCCTGCCCGCAGACCCCCACAACCACCGGGCAAGGGTTGTGGGGAAGAGACCCTTGTCCTCATCAACATGGGGACAAGGTGTTTTGGGGGGCACCCCAAAACACCCTCCCAATGTTGAGGGCATGTGGCCTGGTGCGGTTCAGGAGAGGGGGGGGGCCGCGCTCTGTCCCCCCCTCTTTTCTGCGGCCGGCCAGGTCAACGTGCTCGGATAAGGGGTCTGGTGTGGATTTTAGGGGGGACTCCACGCCATTTTTTTTTAAATTTGGAGTGGAGTTCCCCTTAAATTCCACACCAGACCTGAAGGGTCTGGTTATGGATATTTGGGGGGAACCCCACGTCATTTTTTTTAAAAAATTGACGGCGGGGTTCCCCTTAATATCCATATCAGACCTAAAGGGTCTGGTTATTGAATTTGGGGGGACCCCACGCTTTATTTTTTTCGTTTTTTTAATGAATGAATTCTCCTGCAATTGCCGGGAGCCGACAATTCATTATTGCCGCGAGTCAGTTTTAAATGGCTTTTTTTTTTTTTTTTTTTTTTTTTTTCAGAATGTCATTTTGTGCAAAGACATATTTCTAACCGCAGGAAAAGTGCGCTTTATTCACCTGCTGACCTCCCCCCCCCCCCCCATGGTACGAATTTTAAAATAATTATTCAAATGACGTGGGGGTCCCCCCAAATTCAATAACCAGACCCTTCAGGTCTGATATGGATATTAAGTGGAACCCCGCCATCAATTTTTAAAAAAAATGACGTGGGGGTCCCCCCAAATATCCATAACCAGACCCTTCGGGTCTGGTGTGGAATTTAAGGGGAACTCCACCCCAAATTAAAAAAAAAATGGCGTGGAGTCCCCCCTAAAATCCACACCAGACCCCTTATCCGAGCACGTTGACCTGGCCGGCCGCAGAAAAGAGGGGGGGACAGAGCGCGGCCCCCCCCCTCTCCTGAACCGCACCAGGCCACATGCCCTCAACATTGGGAGGGTGTTTTGGGGTGCCCCCCAAAACACCTTGTCCCCATGTTGATGAGGACAAGGGTCTCTTCCCCACAACCCTTGCCCGGTGGTTGTGGGGGTCTGCGGGCAGGAGGCTTATCGAAATCTGGAAGACCCCTTTAACAAAGGGGCCCCCCAGATCCCGGCCCCCCCCTGTGTGAAATGGTAATGGGGTACCTTGTACCTCTACCATTTCACGAGAAAAAAAATGTAAAGGGTTAAAAACGACAAGAGCCGGTTTTTGACAAGTCCTTTATTATCTTCTTTCTTCTTTCCTTCGGGTTTCTTCTTCCTCCTCCTTCTTCTTCCTCTGCTTCTGTCTTGGGTCTTCTATTCCCGCATCTTGACTGGCGTGTTCTTCCATCTTCTTCCGCTGTCCTTCTCGTCCGCATCTTCTCCTTCTTGTTCTTCTTCGCCGGAGCGGCCGCTTCCAATTGAAATCCCCGCTGTCTGCCGGACCACGCCCCCCTCTGACGCCACGGGCAAGCTCTTAGGAAAGTCCCCGTGTGGTGCCAGTGCGTCAGAGGGGGGCGTGGTCACATGTTCCAGAAAGCGGGCAATTCAATTGAAAGCGGCGACTCTGGCAAAGAAAAAGCCGCGCACGAGCTTCAAATTGAATTGGCCGCCCTCTGACATGTGACCACGCCCCCCTCGGACGCACTTGCAGCACACTCCTAAGAGCTTGCCCGTGGCGTCAGAGGGGGGGGGGCGTGGTCCGGCAGACAGCGGGGATTTCAATTGGAAGCGGCGCCTCCGGCGAAGAAGAAGAAGGAGAAGAAGATGCGGACGAGAAGGACAGCGGGAGGAACAGAAGATGGAAGAACACGCCGGGCAAGATGCGGGAATAGAAGACCCAAGACAGAAGCAGAGGAAGAAGAAGGAGGAGGAAGAAGAAACCCGAAGAAAAGAAGAAAGAAGATAATAAAGGACTTGTCAAAAACCGGCTCTTGTCTTTTTTAACCCTTTACATTTTTTTTCTCGTGAAATGGTAGAGGTACAAGGTACCCCATTACCATTTCACACAGGGGGGGGGCCGGGATCTGGGGGGCCCCTTTGTTAAAGGGGTCTTCCAGATTTCGATAAGCCTCCTGCCCGCAGACCCCCACAACCACCGGGCAAGGGTTGTGGGGAAGAGACCCTTGTCCTCATCAACATGGGGACAAGGTGTTTTGGGGGGCACCCCAAAACACCCTCCCAATGTTGAGGGCATGTGGCCTGGTGCGGTTCAGGAGAGGAGGGGGGGCCGCGCTCTGTCCCCCCCTCTTTTCTGCGGCCGGCCAGGTCAACGTGCTCGGATAAGGGGTCTGGTGTGGATTTTAGGGGGGACTCCACGCCATTTTTTTTTTAATTTGGAGTGGAGTTCCCCTTAAATTCCACACCAGACCCGAAGGGTCTGGTTATGGATATTTGGGGGGAACCCCACGTCATTTTTTTAAAAAAATTGACGGCGGGGTTCCCCTTAATATCCATACCAGACCTAAAGGGTCTGGTTATTGAATTTGGGGGGACCCCCACGCTTTTTTTTCCCTTTTTTTAATGAATGAATTCTCCTGCAATTGCCGGGAGCCGACAATTCATTATTGCCGCGAGTCAGTTTTAAATGGCTTTTTTCCTTTGAAAAATGACATTTTGTGCAGAGACAGTTCTAACCACGGGAAACATGCGCTTTTTCACATGCTGACATTAGAGACCCCCATAGTACGAAATTTAAAGGAAAATTACACTTTTATTATTGCACTTTTAGCATTATTAAAATCACTGCTCCCGAAAAAACGGCCGTTTTAAAAAATAAAAAAAGCATTGGTACATGTCCCCTGGGGCAGGACTGAGGTCCCCAAACACTTTTTAGGACAAAACTTGCAGATTAGCCTTTAAAATTCACTATTAAGATTTCCCCCATAGACTTATACAGGGAGTTCGGCGGCGGCTTTACTTATCAATCACATCGCGCTGCTGCTGCCGCCGGTTCATGCGCCTAATTAGGGATTCATCCAGCGCACTAATTAAGGCATGTACCGGCGCAGCGCAGATTCATTAGTAAATCAGCCCCAAGGTGTTTTTACAATTCGGCGCTGCGTCGCTTTAACAGACAATTGCGCGGTCGTGCGACGTGGCTCCCAAACAAAATTTGCGTCCTTTTCTTCCCACAAATAGAGCTTTCTTTCGGTGGTATTTGATCGCCTCTGCGATTTTTATTTTTTGCGCTATAAACTAAAATAGAGCGACAATTTTGAAAAAAATCACTATTTTTTTACTATTTGTTATAAAAAAAATCAAATAAACTAAATTTTAGTAAAACATTTAGGCCAAAATTTATTTAGCCACATGTCTTTAGTAAAAAAAAAAAATCGTAATAAAAAAAATAGCTACCTAGCGGGAACAGCGACACTAATACAGCGATCAGAAAAATGATCGCTTAGTGACGCTGGCAATAGGGAGTGAAAGGGTTAACTAGGGCGGTGATCAGGGGGTTAAAACTTTATTAGGGGGGGTGGGGGGGCTATCCTGAACCTAACACTAACTGTTTTTTACAGTGCCTGTCACACTGACACTAAATGCAGTGATTAAATCACTGCATTCAGTGACACTGTGACAGGGGGGTGGGGGGGGCGATCACAAGGGGTTAATATGCCTATGTGAGTGTGTGTCAGTGTTGTGTTGGTGCACACTTACTGTGGATGTCTTCTCTCATCAGCAGCGCTGGGAAACAGCGCTGCGATGAGAGATTACATCATTTCCTCCTTCCTGTGTAAACACAGGAGGAGGAAGTGACAGGCTGGGAGCGCGCTCCCATTGGCTGGGAGCGATCGCGGGGGGGGCGGAAAACACGGACATCCGCCCGCTCGTCGGCGATCGCTCCCAGAGCCAGGGGGACCGCCGCACGCCGGAGGGGGTCCCGATGGGACCCCCGAACCGCACTAAGGCGAGGACGTAAATTTACGCCCTTGTGCCTGTACGAGCCATGTTGTGGACGTACATAGGCGTGCGGGGGTCCTTAACTGGTTAAGGGCCCTTTCACACGTCCGTTCAGTTCGTCCGTTTTTTTTGGACGTCCGTTAACGGACCTCAATGCTTCCCTAAGGGTTAGCGTCCGTTAGCGGATGAGCATCCGCTAAACGTCCGTTAACATCCGTCTGCGGTAAGCTCCGTTTTTTTGGACGGAAGAAAACCCTATTTTTCTTCTTTAAAAAAAAACGGAACGGACGAAAAACGGATGAAAAACTGATCAACTGAAGGGGAAAAAACTGAAGGGGAAAACTGAACGGACGTGTGAAAGAGCCCTAACGGAGACGGACGTTAGCGGATGCATGTGAAAGGACCCATAGGAAAGCATTGCGGTCAAAAAACGGACGTCTAAAAACGGACGAACGGTCCGCACGTGTGAAAGGACCCTAACACGCACTCCAAATTGGGTTAACATGCACGCACTTTGGCCACGCGGTCTCTAAAAGAACGGGGCTGGCTGAGCGGGCTAGATCCTCTCACTCCCTCATAGGGGAGTCCCTCTGTCCCGTTGGGCTTCAAAGCAGAGCAGGTAGGGCGGGCTGTGTGGGAGGACCCCCTCACACCCGCCATTGCCACCCGTGGGCATGGAGAAAGATGGCAGATTGCCTCTGGGGGAGGTCTGCCTACTCCCAACTCCTGCAGTCCGGCTCCTCTCTCGAGTACACGCACAAAATACACTTTAAATATAAAAAAAAAAAAAAAGCTAGGTATAATCACTAAGGAGAGTTTTTTATTATCCACTTCCATACAGGGCACTTACGCACCTTCCCGCCCAAGCCAATTTTCAGCTTTCAGCCATGTCGCACTTTGAATGACAATTGCACGGTCATGCTACACTGTACCCAAACAAAATTGGTGTGCTTTTTTCCCCACAAATAGAGCTTTCCTGTGGTGTTATTTGATCACCTCTGCGATTTTTTTTTACGCAACAACTAAAAAAAAGACTGAAAATTTGGGAAAAAAATAAAAGTTTTTTTATTTTTTTCTGTTAATTTTTTTGTAAATAAGTAAGTTTTCTCTTTCAATTATGGGCACTGATATGCTGATGAGGTGGCACTGATGGGCACCGATAAGGTAGTACTGATGGTCACAGATGAGGTGGCATTGATAGGCGGCGCTGGTATGCGGCACTGATGGACACTCATAGGCGGCACTGATGGGCACTCATAGGCGGCACTGAAGGGCACTCATAGGCGGCACATATGGGTGGCACTGATGGGTACTTATGGGTGGCACTGATGGGTACTTATGGGTGGCACTGATGGGTACTTATGGGTGGCACAGATAGGCACTGATAGGTGGGCACTGGGCATGGATTGGCACTGTGGGGTGGCACTGATGGACACTGGGGTGGCACTGATGGATCCATGTTGCCAATCAGTGCCCATTTGTGGGCACTGATTAGCATCTTTTTTTTACTGTCTTTTTTTTATTTATTTTTACTATTTTTTTTGCCCCTTTTTAAAAAAAAAAAATATTCCCTGGTGGTCTAGTGTGGGCTTCCCTGGTGGTCCAGTGTGGCGATCCGAGGGGGGCTGCATTGATAAACAACCAGCGCGAAGCCCCCCTGTCAGGAGAGCCACCGATCGGCTCTCCTCTACTCGCGTCTGTCAGACGCGAGTGAGGAAGAGCCATCAACGGCTTTTCCTGTTTACATCGTGATCAGCCGTGATCGGACACGGCTGATCACGTGGTAACGAGGCTCCGCCGGAGACTCGTTACAGAGATCGGTGATGCATGGTGTCAGACTTACACCCCACATCACCGATCGCCGCGATGCGTGCCCCCGTCATATGACGTTGAGTCAGGAACTAGTAACCACTTTGCCGCCGTCAATCTGTCATTGGCGGGCGGCAAGTGGTTAAAAAAGTTTTTATAAAATATTGTATATATGATCAATAGTGACTCTATATTATATCTACATGAATACATCTACACAGGGTGAATTTTTAGAGGATAGTATTGACATCCAATTCCTCATTTAGGCCGAGGGGCGCAAGACAATTGAGTGTGAAACTCCAGAAGGTCTCACGCTCGCACAATCGCGAGAAACACTTGGCCTCAGATAGCTTTTTTGGTATGGATTCAATGATCCACCCCCGTAAGCCCTCAGTAGACTGGTCGTGATGCTCGAGAAAGTGACGTGGCACACTATGTTCATCTCAGCCAGCTTCGACAAGACGTCGGTGGGTACCAAAACGCTGCCTCAGTGGATTAATTGAATTCTCAAAACCTGTTCCTTTCTAGACACCACCCATAACACAGAATGGGAAGGAATAGCGGAGTTTTGTACTAATAAATTAATAGGGATCCTCATTAGCCAAAGACATATCAAATATGACGAATTAGTACATCATACACAGATGATCTCATTAGAAATCATAGCATTTCAACAGAAGCTCCCGCCAACCCTGCTAGAGACCCTAAAAAAGAATACTAAATCTCATGAAAACGTTCTCATTAAAACTAAATTAGGCAAATACCACAGGGACCTAAATGATTATCGTCAGAAAAAGATTTTCTCTTGGAAAAATAATACCACCATACCAGCTCTTATGTCTCTTGTCCCATACTCCAAAATTTCATCATGTACTACGTTAAAACACATGGAAAAACCCACTTACATCAATGACACTACCCCCCATAGAGCCTGCCCACTACCTCAAAGGGCACATCCTATACACAGACCCAGAAATAAACCTTTGGTTCGTTCCACCGTACCTCTATTCCCCCCAAATTCTGTTCTTGCCCCGATCAAAGAAGCACCCCTGTACCTAGACCCTCAAACACATCCACTAATAATGCTCCTGGTACCTCTGTAATGTGTACTGTTAATTCTAGCTCTGATATTAGTCTAACATCCCATTCTTTGAATTCAAGTGAAATACCTGTTGTCCCCAATGCTCCTCCCCCTGCCCCATTTGATCTCATTCTAGGTGATTTCAATGTGGATGAGATACCCTTCTTCTCAACTTCATTGTCATTTTCACCTTTTTTAGAAAAGGGCCCACACTCCAAACACCGACAAAAAAGAAAACACATAGAAGAGAATGTAGGGGAGGACGCAGAATACATCACCCTCAACGCCAAACAACCAAAACTATAAAGTTATTTAATTTATCTTCCCACATACTCTCACCTGAAGACTCGGCTTTATTAAGTAGAGGCCTTACTTTTTCACCTACCACATGACCCAATTCATTTAAATTATTCAAGGATCTCAACAAATTTGTTAGGAACCTCACCCTCAAGAGATTCTTCCACATACAATCTCTTAAAGAAACACCACTACGGACAGATCTTTCACCCCATTCCTCAGCCTCTAATGATACTATTTCAGAATCAGATCTTTCACTCTATGACACACCTCATAGTAGTATATTGTTCCCAGATTCTGGGGAGTTGGACTCTGAGCTAGAACTCAATCTACTCACCCAGCATCTCATCTCCTCTCCCCCCTCCATACATACCCCGTTCAAACCTAAATCGCTATTCTACCCTACTAAATCCAAAGGTCCATATTTAGAATCCTATTATAGAGTTGTTTTTGCTGAATTCCAACAGCTATGTGAAAATTCAACCACTAATTGCAAACAACACAAGTCTAATCTGAGCCCAGGAGAGAGAGCGTCTCTTAAACGTTTTCTTAATAACCCCAACCTCATCATTAAGCCTGCTGATAAGGGGGGTGGTATTGTGATCCAAGATAGACTAACACAGTGTTTTTCAACTCCAGTCCTCAAGGCACACCAACAGGTCAAGTTTTCAGGATTTCCCTCAGATGAAATGGCTGTGGTGATTACTAAGGCAGTGAAATTGATCAAATCACCTGTGCAAAATAATGGTAAGCCTGAAAACATGACCTGTGGGTGTGCCTTGAGGACTGGAGTTGAAAAACACTGGACTAACATATGTATCTTAAGCGTTGAGCCTGTTAGCAGACTCTGACACCTACAAAAAATTACCTAATGATCCCCTCCCACTTCTTCATAAAGAACCTGAGACTTTAATCTCAAAAGCCACAACTGATCATGTAAATCGACAAAAATGAGGCAGCCTTCCTACGGAAGGACTTTTATAGTACACCTTGGGCCAGATTCACAGAGCCCTTACTCCTGTCTAACTGGTGTTAGACTGGAGTAATTTCAAATTACGCGCGTTTTTTAGCTAGTCGGAAAGCTCAAACCATGAATAGACGGCTGCGGGCTTCAATTCGACTGGATTACGTGTTCGTACGCCTTCGAATCTACACTGCAATAAAATTGCGGCCACTGGGTGGACTTCCCGTCGTTTTCCGCGTCGGGGTATGCAAATGAGCTTTTGCCGGCGATCCCCGAAATTACGATCTTCAATCGCAATCTCTTACGGCACCTTTAGTCATCTTTTTTTTACGTAACACTATACCAGCTTTTTGCTGGTCTAATAGACAGCCCATGTTAAGTATGGCCGTCGTTCCCGCGTCGAATTTCTACGTTTTCCGACGTCCTTTATTATTTTTTATGTAAGTCGTCCAGGAATAGGAATGTTCGTAAACGCCGCTACTCAAACAACGAATGACGTAACGACGTGATTTCGCGCAATGCACGGCGGAAAATTTCTGAACGGAGCATGCGCAGTTCGATCGCCGCAGGGACGCGCTTAATTTAAATGCTTCACGCCTCCCAATCGCGTATTTCGATTACGCGGCGAGAAATAGACTACGCCGCCGTAGAGTACGGGCAAAAGGCCTAGTTAGACTTACCGGTGACGGTATTTCTAAGAGCCTTTCAGGACAACCTTGGAGAGAGCGCAGCTCCGCCCATTTCTTAGGAAACACACGTGATCCTTTAAGATCCCTCCTCTTCCACCATGGCCTCAGTTATTGTGGTCTCCGCCCACTGGAAAATAAAGCACAGAACAACCACAACAAAACCATGATAGACATTTCAAACAATCTTTTTATTCAAAATACCTAGGGAGGGAAATTAGCGGTTGTCCTGAAAGGCTCTTAGAAATACCGTCACCGGTAAGTCTAACTAGGCCTTTCTCCAATCGCCTTTCAGGACAACCTTGGAGAGGATAACCGAGTAACTTACCCTAGGGTGGGACCACTGCTTGCAGCACCTTCCTGCCGAAGGCCTGATCTGCAGCGGACAGTAAGTCTAGCCTGTAGTGCCGTAGAAAAGTCGAATAGCTGGACCATGTAGCTGCCTTGCAGATCTGGTCAGGCGTGGCACCGGCTCTTTCGGCCCAGGAAACTGCCGTAGATCTTGTTGAATGGGCCGTTACTCCTGAAGGAGGCACCTCTCCTTTGGCTTGGTAACCCTCGGCAATGGCTTGTTTGAGCCATCTGGCCAATGTACTTTTGGAGGCCTTTTCCCCTTTCCGGGATCCTGAGAATATCACGAACAAGGCGTTGGTTTTCCTGAAATCCTTGGTGACTGCGAGGTATTGCAACACACACCTTCTTACATCCAAAGTATGAAAATTCTCTTCCCCTGCATTAGAGGGAGATGAGGAGAAGGTAGGAAGGACTATTTCCTGAGACCTGTGAAAGGTTGACGAGACCTTAGGGAGAAAAGCTGGATCAGTTTGGAGAACTATTCTGTCCGGCAAAATTCTTAAGAAAGGCTCTGTAACTGCCAAAGCCTGGATTTCACTGACCCTTCTTGCGGTCGTTATGGCCACCAAAAAAATTGTTTTTAGAACTAGATTCTTCAAAGAAATCTCCTTTAAGGGTTCAAACGGGGTCCCCGTGAGACCCTGCAACACAACTGATAAATCCCAATTGGGAAAAGTTCTAAAGGCTATCGGTCTACTCCGACCTAGTGCCTTGAAAAATCTTGAAATTAAATGTTCTTTAGATAAAGTCCTTTCTAAGTAAACCGAAAGGGCTGCCACTTGAGTTTTTAGGGTGCTAATTGCTAACCCTTTCTCCATTCCTGCATGAAGAAACTCTACAACGGAAATTACACTATTAATCTGGAAATTCTTGGAGGTACACCATGAGTTGAATTTTCGCCAAACTTTGAGATAAATTGCTCTGGTCACCGGCTTCCTGCTGTCTAGCAAAGTTCTTATCACTTTATTAGAGAGCCCCTTAGCTCTTAAGAGGTCCTCTTCAGAAACCAGGCCGTCAACTGCAAGCGTTCTACCTCTGGATGGTTCACGGCACCCTGACACAGTAGGTCCTTCCTGAGTGGAAGTTTCCACGGTGGTTTCGTGGCTAAACTCTGAAGAGATGCAAACCACGGTCTTTTTGGCCAATACGGAGTGATTAAGATCAGATTGGATTTCTCTTCCCTGAACTTCCTTAGGACTAGAGGTATCAGAGTGAAGGGGGGGAAGGCGTAAGACAGCTGGTAGTGCCACTGTTGAGCTAGTGCGTCTATGGCTACTGCCTGGTCCTCTCTGTGGAGAGAGAAGAAACTTTGCACTTTCGCATTCTGCTGGTTGGCAAACAGGTCTATCTGTGGCTGACCCCACTCCTGAGTGATTGCCCTGAAGACCTCCGGGTTTAAGCTCCATTCTGCCTCTAGTATGCTTCTCCTGCTTAGCAGGTCTGCTAATAGGTTTTGAGACCCTTTTAGGTGCACCGCTGATAGGGATGCTACGTTCTGCTCTGCCCATGAGAGGAGATGGTTGGCCAGTTGCATAAGGCCTCTGCTTCTGGTCCCCCCCTGCTTTAGGACATATGCCACTGCCGTGGTGTTGTCCGACAGGACCTGCACATGTTGACCCTTCACCAACTGATGGAAAGCTTGAAGCCCTAGAAATATCGCTTTCAACTCCCTCCAGTTTGAGGATCTTCTGGACTCTGTTCTGGACCAGACGCCCTGGGCAGTCTGTCCCTCTAGATGGGCCCCCCAACCCCAGGAACTCGCGTCTGTTGTTAAACGCTTTCCTACTGGAAATACCCATGGAAGACCCTTGTTCAAATTTACTGGGTTTCTCCACCACCAGAGTGCTCGTTTTACGTTTGAAGTTAACCTGAAACATTTCTCTAGTGACTCTTGGTGTGACCAAGACTGAAGGATATTCATTTGGAGAGGACGAGAGTGTAACCTCGCCCATGGGACCGCCGGAATTGAGGCTGTAAGCAGCCCCAGGACGGCCATTGCTGTCCTGACTGACACCCCTTGGTTTGTCTGTACCTGAGACACCGCCACCATGACCTTCTCTATCTTTTCCTGAGGTAAAAAGACCTTCTGAAGGATCGAATCTATGTTGTACCCCAGAAACCTTGTTTCTTGAGAAGGTATCAAGTTTGATTTCTCGCGGTTTAGTAACCAGCCGAGACTTCCCAGATGAACCTGCGATGACTGCAGATTCGTCGCAAGTTGATCCCGGGAGTCCGCAAAAAACAGTAGGTCGTCCAAGTATGGGATGACCGAGATCGCTTTGAGCTTCAGTGGCTCTAGGGCCTCTGCCATGATCTTGGTAAAGATCCTGGGTGAGGACGACAACCCGAAAGGGAGGGCTCTGAACTGAAGATGCCATATCCTGTTCCCTAGGTCTACTGCCAGTCTGAGGAACTGTTGAGATGCTTGGGCAATCGGGACGTGCAAGTAAGCATCTCTGAGGTCCAGAGAGGCCATGAAGCAACCGGGTGTCAACAGCTTTGTTATTGAATAAATCGTATCCATCCGGAACCGTTTGTACTTTATTGACTTGTTTAACATTTTTAGGTTCAAAATCAGGCGGAATTTGCCTGAGGGTTTTTTGACCAAAAAAATGTGGGAATAAAAACCCTGACCCTCTTGATGTTTTGGGACCTGTATTATCACTCTCTGACTCATCAGATCCTGTAACAGGTTCGTCATTGCAGTAGCTTTTTCTTTGTCCCGGGGAAGGGCTGTGACATAGAACCTCGTTGGGGGACACTCTGAAAATTCCAGACTGTACCCCTCCGTAATGATTCTTTCCACAAAGGGGCTCGTGGTCATCTGTTTCCATTGTGGGAGAAAAGCAGCCAGTCTTCCTCCCACTGGAAGCAGATCGTCACTTGCTTTTGGTAGTTGGTTCTGAGGGGTTTTTAAATAAGATACCTCCTCTACCTCTCCCTCTTTGGGACCCCCATCTCCTTTTATTTTCTTCCTTACTCTTATGGGACTGTTGAAAAGGACGAAAATTTTTCTTAGGGTTCTGACCCTTTTTAGGGGGGAAAGCCTTCTTCTTATCTGCCGTTCTGTCAAGAACTTTCTCTAGGTCCTGACCGAACAAAAGGTCCCCTGAGAAAGGCAGACCACAAAGCTTGACCTTAGAGGGGATATCACCCGACCAGGTCTTTAACCAAACTGCTCGCCTGACTGAGTTCACCAGGGCTGCTGACCTTGCAGCCATTTTAATGGACTCAGCAGAAGCATCTGCCATATATTTAATGGCTTTTAAGATTAAGGGGAAAGAATCTAATAGATCCTTTCTTGAGGTGCCTGCCTCGACATGACTCCTTAATTTCTCAACCCAGCATTCTAGATTGCGGGCGACTATTGTGGCGGCCATAGCTGGTTTCAGACTGGTTGCAGTAGAATCCCAGGCCTTCTTTAGGAGGGAATCTGCCCTCTTGTCCATCGGATCTTTCAGGACCCCCATGTCCTCAAAAGCCAGGTCTGTATGACGAGACACCTGTGAGAAAGCTGCGTCTACTTTAGGCTTTTTGTTCCACACCTCTGTTTCACCACTTTCAAACGGAAACCTTCTTCTAAGGGTCTTTGAAAAAAAGGGGGCCCTTTCAGGGTCCTTCCATTCCTTCTTGATGGTGTCCGAGAGGACTTTGTGGACCGGGAAAACCCGGCTTTTAGACTCATCCAGTCCCTGATACATCTTATCGTGTATGGATAACTGAACCTTTTCTTCCTGGATACCCAGGGTAACATAAATTGCCTTGAGTAAGTCCTCCACTTCGTCTAATGACAATTTAAACTTTGAGTTTTTGCTACTATCATCTTCATCCTCCTCCTCATCTGAATCCCTGAGAGAGGGGAGAGTACTAGTCCCTTCATCTGCCGAATCCCCCTCTGTTTGACCCGAAACTGGGATTTTCGGACTGGGTGGTGGCTGCTGTGGCTCCCCCAAACTTGAGGAGCCTTGTGTGATCATATCCTTCACTGAGCCTAAAGAGCTTGCCAGCTCCTGGACTGAGGAAAAAAGGTCCTTATACTGTTGTGAAGTTTCCTCTTCCACCAGATTTTTAATGCAGGATCTGCACATTGGTTTTTGCCAAGAATCCCTTAAAGGATTTTTGCAAGACGGGCATTTCCTGGATGTATCTAAGTGCTTAGCTTTGGTTGTAGATTTTTCCTGTAACGAGATGAAACCAAAGTTACCATCTCCCAAAAAGAAAAATGTTTTTTTTTTTTTTTTTTTAAAACACCCAAGTGCCGCCACCAACCAAATGCCTGGACTAAGTGCCACCACCACTAACGGTTATACAGACCAAGAGCGTTAACCTGGACTGGTAACCACAGGCTCCCTCAGGGAGGAACAACAATACACAAAACTAAGCCCAATATAGTAAGAATAAAAGGCACCGCTGTACCCCTCTTACCTGGGCCTGACCGGTGCTTGCAGCGCCTGTATCCGCCGGTGTTGTCTGTCTCTCCTCCATTGTAGAGCGCAGTCACACGAGTAGCTGGAGATTGACTCCATTTTAAATTTTCCCGGCCGCCCGCGTCATCATCGGGGGCCGGAAACGGAAGCACCGGTCACCTGACCTGCCCCACAGATGCTGCGTTCCAGGCGCTGGGAACCAGCAGCGCCACGCCCCCCCCGGAAACGGCGTCACCGTGCATGACGCGGTCGCCAGCCGGGACCCGGAACTGAGAATGCGGACCACCGCCGACCCGCGCCGGCTACCGCACGGTCACCTGGACCTCTACCGCAGTTCCTGGGCACAACGACACCGTCCCCTGGGAGGCCGAAAGTTCCGGTGAACCGGAGCGTCTGGGGACTCCTGAACGCCCCCTCCCCGTGAAGAGGGGTCAGGATGGTCGCCGCCAACAAATATCAGACAAAAAAGGTAAGCTCAAGACAACCTCTCCGCCTTGGGAGAGACAGCTCCCTGGTTCCCTGTGATGCTTCCACCATGGCGGAGGAAACACAATAACTGAGGCCATGGTGGAAGAGGAGGGATCTTAAAGGATCACGTGTGTTTCCTAAGAAATGGGCGGAGCTGCGCTCTCTCCAAGGTTGTCCTGAAAGGCGATTGGAGAAAATCTACTAGGATTCGGTGTAGAGCCTGGTGAAATACGGCAGCATAGAGTATTTCGATTACGCAGCGCAATATTAAGTGTATCTGAATCTGGCCCCTTATTTTTACCACCTACCTAAGGTACACAAGGATTCAATACATCCCCCAGGGAGGCCCATTGTTGCCTCTATGAATAGCATTACTAGTGGTTTTTCATTATATACTGACTCATTCCTACAACCTCTCGCTCAACAACTCCCGTCCTACATACAAGATTCCATACATTTGATGGAACTCTTATCTCCATACACCTGGCAAGATGGCTATTCCTGGCTGTCCCTGGACGTCAATTCTCTATATACTTCCATCCCCTATGATATAGGTCTGTTGGCTGTCCAAGAGTTCCTGTTGTCTGACCCTTTGCTCAACTCTTGCTCAGATAGCCTTCATTTTAGAGGCTACTGCTTTTTGTCTTGAACATAATTATTTTTATTTTGAAGGAGAGTTTTATCTTCAGACCCACGGCACAGCTATGGGCTCTAATTTTGCTCCGTCATATGCCAACTTGACGATGGGGCTGCAAAAATATGTCGAGAAAAACCGGGACGGCAGCACTCCAAAAAAAGATTGAAATTAAATAAGTGAATGTGTAAAAGTATCTTGGACATTCACTTGATGAAAATGTTCCCGTCCCGTGTTGGACCATTTATAAACTATATACTCAAAATAATAAGTACATTTATTAAATTCATATGCCCATCCACTCATATTCTTTTTTCTTTTTCGTTTTACCCACTCACCCCTTTCACACACACACTAACTCATCAACCCATCCATTTTTCCCACACATTTTTCTTCACTTTCACACACGCTTTCATAGTTACAGGACCCTCAGTTCATATGCCTAACCACTCATATTCTTTTTTATTTTTATTTTTACCCACTCACCCCTTTCACACACACACTAACTCATCAAACCATTCATTTTTCCACACATTTTTATACTACATATGCAGCCGCTGTGGCTTTTAATTTATTTTTATTTTAATTTTTTATTTATTTTACCTGATAATATTCTTTATTGTTGATTGTCCTCGATAGATACCCTGAGCGCTGTAATTCCTTGCTATTTTTGTTATTACAGGGAATCACTGTCCTGTGTGGGAACTATCAGGGGTACATTTAGTTAGCAATTAGGCTCTTCATCTGAGGGGGGGGGGGGTGTCTGTGTCTGGTGGAGGGTGGGTGTGCTATTCATATACCTCGGTCCTCCTGCAGGGGGAATCAAGTTTGTTTAGTTACCAGTGCATGCTGTTATTGAGATTATTTTAATGGGGAATGATCTGGGTAGTTTTTATGTCCTATATATGTTTTTGATATAGCTTATAGCCTCAATAAAATTTGTAGTTAACTCTTTAGGGTGTGCAGCAGTCTATTTTTCTTATTTTTGGTCATACTTTATATCAAATTGCACCCCCCAAAAATATCGGTGAGTACTGCAGCTTTTATAATTAGGATGGAATCCCATATTCTCTCTTTTTTCACTAATGTAAAGAGGTCCAGAGATGCAGGATGCTGTGAAATGCAAAGGGGTCTAGAGGTGCAGTAAAATGTAAAGGGTCCAGAGCTGCAAAGTGCTGGGTAGTGTAAGGGGGGTCCAGAGGTGCAGGGAACTGTGTAATGTAAAGGGGTCCAGTTGTGGAGAGGGGGGATACAGTAGTGACAAAAAGAAGAAGAGGTATGCAGAGGGCACAGTGGGGCATTTTTACATTTTAAGGTGGGGGGGGGGGTGCCAAATATAGGAACCACCCCGGGTGCCAAATGCTCTAGGTACGCCCCTGCCTTGGTAACATGTATCAATCGGAAGAAATGTTTTTAAAAAGGCTGTTTTTTCAGAAGCAGTGATTTTAATAATGCTTAAAGTGAAACAATAAAAATTGTTGGAGACAAGGGCCTCATCCCCACAACCCTTGCCCGGTGATTGTGGAGGTCTGTAGGTGGGGGGCTTATCAGAATCTAGAAGCCCCCTTTAACAAGGGGGCCCCCAGATCCCAGACCTCCCTATGTGAATGGGTATGGGGTAAATAACCCTACACATTCGCACAAAAAAAAAAAAAAAGCAGTGAGGAGGTTAGTTGTTTTCATGTTCAGCGGGAGCAGCAGAGGAGGAGAAAGAGGAGAGAAAGAACCAGGGGAAAGAAGACGCTAGAGGAAGAAGGAGAAAACCAAAAGGAAGACCAGAGGAAGAAGCGGGGAAAAGAAGACGACATTTTTAATAAAAGGAATTGTCAAAAACCGGTTATTGTTTTGTCACATTTCACTGCTTTTTTTTGGTGAATGTGTAGGGGTACAATGTACCCGATACACATTCACATGGGGAGGGGGCAGGATCTGTTAAAGGGGGCTTCCAGATTCCGATAAGCCCCCCGCCCGCAGAACCCCACAACCATCGGGCAAGGGTTGTGGGTTCTTTGGCTGGCATTTTTTTTGGACTTTCAGTGGGGAAGCCGCTGATAGCTGATCACTCATTGGTTGTTAAGGACGCGGCAGCTGGCTTCCTGCCCCCACTAGCTTCTAAAAAAATAATAATAATAATTCTACAAGATATATGGTGCTATATTTAGCAAAACAGTTAGCAATTGGATTTGAAGGGCCCTGCTCATAGTAGCTTACAATCTAAAATTTGTCAAAACCTTAGAGTGGACACAGTTTGAGTTTCATTGTATAACGGGAAACACATCACATTTTTATCTGCAAGACTATATAAACATACTTAAAATTCATTCTTACAAATCATTGCAAAATGATATAAAAAAATAAAAAAAAACCTTATTTAAAACATAACACCCCACCGCCAGCCCACAATCCACACACATACATAGGTGACCATGTTCGCTGGAAGCTGCATTTCTATGTACATGATAAGCAATGAAATTAAAGAGAAGAAGGTCAGCAGATGCTCCCAGACCATGTTTGCATATTTCGACAGAAACAATACACACATTGACAGCATGGCCACATGGGCGTCCTCTGAACTTTTTTCGGGGGGGGGGCGCATCATTTTAAGATCATCAATGCTCGGTCCCTTTTTGACAATGTCATGAAGGTGAGGGGCTTAGTCATTGGTGCAGGTACATTGTGGCTCTCTGGTTGGTGTGGGTACAGCGTGGCTCTCTCTCTGGCTTCCCCCAGCATGAGTGCTTGCATGCTGGAGGCTTTATCATGGTGTCTGCAGACGCGCTGGGGCCGCCACTCTTAAGGGACTACATTTTCCATGATGCCCCCAGTCCCCAGAATCTTCTGATTGGCCCTCTGCTCTGGCCGATCATGGCAAGGAAAGCAGGAAGCAAGGCGGCGGCACGGCGAATCCAATTAGAGCCGCTCTCACTCTCTTCTAGCTTCAGCTGACAGAGAGGAGGAGTGGGGCGATCAGGGGGAGATATACAGTACAGCCAGCTTGCGGCTCTCCTCTCCCTGTCACAGGGCAGCTGCTCCATTTACCAGAGAACTCGGCAGCGGAGCTGTGGACAGGGAGAGGAGAGCCGCGGCTGGCGGTACTGTATATCTCGCCCGGTCGCCCCCCTTCCCCTCTCTGTCAGCTGGAGCTAGAAGAGAGTGAGAGCGGCTCTAATTGGATTCCCCATGCCGCCGCCGCCTTGCTTCCTGCCTGCTGTTTTTCTCCCCGAGGATCATGGCACTGGTTTCTAGTGCCCTCCCTTGCCCTATGGAGCGGATGCCCATGCATGGCCACATAAACCCACTTTTGCTTGAAAAAAAATAAATACACAAGAATTTCAGCTAACAGCCCTAGTTGGGCGCTTGTCAGTATGCACAATATTATTCCTTTTCTTCCACCCCAAAAAAATCACAGCAAAAAAACTGGCCTTCTTAGGCCAAACAAACCTCCATACTGCAGGCCTTTAAATAAGAGAGGTTCTAGTGTTGGCACACACCCAAAAGAAGTACACGCCCACCAGTTTCTTTCAATCTGCCTCTATGTCTAAAGTGATTGCACCTGATGAGCAAGAACACATAATACTATTTGCAACTGTGTTAGCCCTTGGCTACGTGCATCCAATCTCCAACTACAGGCCAAAGATTGAAGTCCATTTGCATGCACATAAACAAAGCAACAGTTTTCTAAGCATATGTACCTGTGCAGTGTAAACCTTACAATTTTAAATGTCCAAGTCCCTGGGCATGATTAGTGCTAAGGCTGGGTTCACACTACGATTTTCCCGTCCGTCAGCAGCATACGATTTCAGTTTTGAAAACGTACGGGCCCGTACGGGAAAACGCATACATAGACAATGCATTGCAAATCGTATGCACTCAGATGCATCCGGGTGCGTACGATTTGCTGGCAAAACGTTTTTTTAACAGTACACAAAACCGTGTTCGACCACGGTTTTGAGTCAGTTTTTGAAACCGTATGGCAAACGCATACGTTTTTTTTAAACATTAAAGTCAATGGAAAACGCACATATGTGCGGTTCCATACGTATAAACCGTATGCGTTTTTCGTCTGCGCATGCGCATTTTCAAAACAAGAAAATCTTTTTTTTATTAAATGACACTAATTCCAAAAACGTATGCGTTTTTTTAATCAAAACCGGATGGAACCGTACGCACTTTTTGAAACCGTATACGTTTTATAAACGCATACGTTTACGTACGGTTCAATCCGTTTCAGCCTCATACGTTTTTTCATAGAAATCGTATGCGGCTGACGGATGGGAAAATCGTAGTGTGAACCCAGCCTTACAAACATTAACAGGTCCAAAACAAACTTTCTTACATTAGAGACTATTTCGACAGGAGACAAATAAAATGCCAGCATGTCTTTGGATTGTGGTGAGAAACCCACACAGGGAGAACATATAAACTTCAACACAAGCATTAGCATGTTGGGGAATTGAACTAGCAACCCCAGTGCTGCTAGACAGAATTGATACCCACTTAGCCAGCAGGAAGCCTCACATGTTGTCTGCATCTCTGTGGTGTGAACCAGCCCTAATTCCATAGACATGCTTAGTGTCACAAGCAATATACAATTTATTGGCCTAAGTATTGGGATGTCTGCCTTTAAACGTACATGAACTGTAATGGCATCCCAGTATCAAAATTCATTTGGCCCACCCTTTGCAGCTATAACAGCTTCAACTCTTCTGTCCACAAGGTTTAGGAGTATGTCTATGGGATGTTTTACCATTCTTCCAAGTGCATTTATGAGCTTAGGCACTGATGTTGGACAAGAAGGCCTGGCTTACAGTCTCCGCTCTAATTCATCTCCAAGGTGTTCTGTTGAGGTCAGGACTCTGTCCAGGCCAGTCAAGTTCCTCCACCCCAAACTCACTCATCCATGTTTTTAACCACATCAGCCCCAGAAGGTTTTACCCCCTTCCTGCCCAGGCGAAATTTCAGCTTCCGGCACTGTGACGCTTTAACTGACAATTGCGCGGTCATGCGCCGTGGTTCCCAAACAAAATTGGCGTCCTTTTTTTCCCCACAAATAGAGCTTTCTTTTGGTGGTATTTGATCACCTCTGCGGTTTTTATTTTTTGTGCTATAAACAAGAATAGATCGAAAATTTTGAAAAAACAATGCAATATTTATTACTATTCCCCAAAATATATAAAAAAACTGTTTTTTCCCCCTCAGTTTAAGCTGATACGTATTCTTCTACCTATTTTTGTTAAAAAAAAAAAAAAAGGCAATAAGCGTTTATCGATTGGTTTGTCCAAAATGTATAGCGTTTACAAAATAGGGGATAGTTTTATGGCATTTTTATTATTATTATTTTTTTACTAGTAATGGCGGCGATCTGCGATTTTTTTATTGGGACAGCTACATTATAGCGGACACTTTTGTGACATTTTTGGGACCAATCACATTCATACAGTGAACAGTGCTATAAATATGCACTGATAACTGGGAAGGGGTTAAATGTGTAGCCTAGTTTGTGTTCCAACTGTAGGGGGAAGGGGGTGACTGGGGGAGGTGACCGATTGTGTCCCTATGTACAAGGGACACAGATCGTTCTCCCCTCTCCCTGACAGGACGTGGAGCTCTGTGTTTACACACAGAGCTCCACGTCCCTGCTCAGTTACTGGGCAATTGCGGGTGCCCGGCGGCGATCATTGCCGCTGGGCACGCGCATCGTGATCCCAGCAAAGTAGCGGGTGCACACCCCCTAGCGGCTTTAAAAGACAGGACGTCATATGATGTCCTGTCAGAACAATGGAGTATTCCGCCCGCCATGATTTGACGACGGGCGGTGGACAAGTGGTTGAGGACCTTGCATTGTGCACTGGTCCAAATGATTTGGTGGAGGGGGGATTATTATGTGGGATTGTTTTTCAGGGAACTCTTAAGACATCATCATCATACCAAGACATTTTGGACAATTTCATGCTCCCAACTTTGTGGTAACAGTTTGGGGATGGCCCCTTTCTGTTCCAACATGACTGTACACCAGTGCACAAAGCAAGGTCCATAAAGACATGGATGAGCAAGTTTTGGGTGGAGGAACTTGACTGGCATGCACAGAGTCCTGGCCTCAACCCGATAGAACACCTTTGGGATGAATTAGAGCAGAGACTGCGAGCCAGGCCTTCTCATCCAACATCAGTGCCTGGTCTCACAAATGCACTTCTGGAAGAATGGTCAAACATTCCCATAGACACATTCCTAAACCTTCCCAGAAACTGTTCTGGCTGGTGGGCCAAATTACATTTTAACCCTACGGACTAAGACTGGGTTGCCATTAAAGTTCATGTGTGTGTGAAGCCAGTTGTCCCAATACTTTTGGCTAGATAGTGTATCTGGCAAGATTTACAATGGTGGTGGAACCCTCCTACACATAAATACTACATTTAGACATAGTTTTATGACCTGGGAGATGAGACAACTTCTCTACATGAAGTGGCATGTTTGGGATTCAAACCCAGATGCTAAGGGATGCTAAGCAGAAGTTCTAACCTCTAAGCCACAGAGCTGCCACATGTGAGAACATCCTACTCATAAATACACATACAGTAAATACTGCATTTTTTTGGACATACAGATGATGGAATTACATTACTCAAGAGTTATTCTTCTTGACTTATTCTGTGATATTTGGTGGTTCTTTGTGGGTGAGTGTATTAGGCCCCATGTACACAGGACACTGGTGCAAACTCTGATTAGAAACGCCTGTTTTGCCGCGTTTGCATCTAGAAGCGTTTAGTTAACAAACATCATAAGGACCCTCCCTAAGCTCAAAAAACAGTATTATTAACCATTTCAGCCATTTTGTGAGACCAGAGTGAGTAGCAGCAGCTTACTTGTATTTAGCGTGTCACTTGCTACATCACCTGCCACAAGCTGTGGATTGTCCACAAGTTGTGGATTGTCCACTTGCCACGTTACCTGGCCATGTCACCTGCCACAAGTTGTGGATTGTCCACAATGCAATACAAGCAATTACTTTTTTTTTTTATGGTTTTTCATCATTTGCCATCATTTTTTGAGATTTCCAATGTAAAAAAATAGGTCACTTTTAAAAACGCTTATAAACGCTGGTACCGCGTCTGATACGTGGGAATTTTTGCGTCTGAATAAATTGTTTTGCTTGCAGAAAAAAGAGGTTAAACGCAACTGCATATAAATGGCAATAAACGAGACACATAGGATAACATTGAATGAGTTCAGGGGCAGTTAAAAAAAAGTGTCCAACTGCCTCTGAACACGAATTTAACAGCGGCCTGTTTACATGGGGCCTTACCCTCAATTTTTGGGGAATTATATTTTGATTTCAGGATGTTGGTACACATATCACATTTTTGGGGTTTAAAGTATGAATATTTGGAAATAATAAAAAGCACACATTTTTTTTTACTCATTTTAAATTTCCATCAGCAATAGTATTGTTTTTGCTTTGTAAAGGCACCTGTGTCAGTTTGGGTAAAGATTGTTGTGAGATGGAGAGTAACAAGTGAAAGTGACAGAGAAAAAATAACGTTATAAACGCGCCAGTAGCTTTGCAGTGAGTTTTTCAACTTTTTTGAATGGTTTTGCAATAGCGTTTCTTAGCATTTTTCCACATGAAAAACGTCTCTCACAACCCACTAGTTCTTTTTTACTGCTCAAAAATGCCACTGCCCAAAACTGCTGATAAGAGCCTATGTGTACATGGACACATAGGATAACATGATGGAGAGTTTAATGACTGTAGAAAAAAACGCCTACTGCCAAAATCAGCTGCTGTAAAAATGTCCAGTGTGCATGAGGCCTAACGCTAATTTTCACTTCCAAAAAATGCTGTTTAACAGATCTCATTTTGATATTTACTATAGCGCCTGGTAAAAAAGACACTTGAGCTAAAATGAGAGCTGTTTGTGGTCTGAGCATTCTCAGTTGTGTTGGCACCTAGTTGTGCAAAAACGGGGAATTTATCTCTTCTCAGACTTTTAAAGATATTTCAGTGTAGAAATCACCTTTTCACACAGTTTAAAAGCAGATTATCTTTAAATAATAGACCGCATATTTCAGTACCATTAAGGCAATTATATCATGCTCTAAGAGCGTTCAGACAACAGCCCATAAACGCTCCTGCTGATAAACATCCAAAAACGTCCATGTGTGCATAAACACATAGGATAACATAGAGGGGAGTTTATGGGCTGTTAAAAAATAAACTCCCAAAATTGGCCATTTATGAGCTTCAGTGTGCATAAAGCCAAAACATTTTCAATGTCCAATTTTCCAGCTTTTAGCATATTTATGCAGTGTACACACGACCGTTATTCATGGCATGGAAAAAAAAAAAACGTTTTTCTCGATTGCGATTCCTCTCAAGCCTGCCTTGCATACACACGATCGTGATAAAAAATGCTCGAGCAAAGCACGGTGACATACGGCGGCACTATAAAGGGGAAGTTCCATTCGAATGGTGCCAGCCTTTGGGCTAATTATGCTAATTTCTCGTCTCATAACTTGCTTCAGGGCATGTGCTTTCCCCCCCCCCCTCGTTAAAGTGTACACACGACCGTTATTGATGATGAGGAAAAACAACGACAAAAAATAGAGCATCTTCTTAATTTTTAATGGCCATTTTTCTCGTCTAGAAAAATGCTCTGGAGCTTACACACGACCGTTTTTCACGACCAATTAAAAAAATAGCATTTTCTCGTCATGAAAACGGTCGAGTGTACGCGGGATAAGGATTTGGCCACTATTTAGTTTCAGGGATCTATAGTAAATTCGATTTTGGGAGTATTTTCTCACCAGCGCTATAGTGAATACTGTTTTAGAGCTAATTCGCACTGCAGTGTTTTAGTAAATGACCCCCATAGTTAGGTCTAAAAAAAGACACAAGTTCATCTAGTTCAACCAATATATATATATATATATATATATTTAACCCCTTCCCGCCAAACAAACGCATATATGCATCCTCGGCTTTAGGGGTTTATATCGGGGTGATGCCTGCAGCTCTAGGCATCATCCCGGTACCATTTTTTTAGAGCCAGCGGTCGGCTTTCAATGGATAACAACCGGCTATAAGCTAAAAGTCTCTCTGATGTTATCCCGGAGGAGCAGAGAGGATAGCTCCCCCTCCCGCCGCTTTCTGACGCTCTTACCGGGCCTTCCGCCCCACCGGGAGACCCAATCGACGATCTGCCTCTTCCGGCGTCTAGATAGAGACTGGCATGAAGCGGGAAATGGGTTCATGCTAGTTTCCTGTATGTAAAACACAGAAGCGACATCACAACGTCACTTTTGGTTTACTCGGCTGCCAATGGCGCCGGATTTAAAAAAAAATATATACAGTATTCAGAATCTTCATTTTTGGCGATCTATTCTATTGAAGTGCAAAGGAGGAATTGGAGGTCTTTTAGACCCCTGAATCCCTCCATAAAGAGTACCTGTCACCACCTTTTACTGTCACAATGTTTACATTCCTAGTGACAGCAATAAAAGTGATAATTTTTTTTTTTTAAAACACAATTTATAAATAAATCAAATAAATACGATTTTTTTTTTAAAGTGCCCCCGTCCCCGCGAGCTTGTGCAGCAAAGAAAATGCGAACGGAATTCGCATATGTAAACAGTTTTCAAATCACACATGTGAGGTATCGCCGCAATCGTCTGAGTGAAAGCAATAATTCTAGCACTTGACCACCTGTGTAACTCTAACCTGGTAACCGTAAACATTTTTAAAGCGTCGCCTATGGAGATTTTTTAGGTACTGTAGTTTATCGCCATTCCACAAGTGCGAGCAATTTTAAAGCGTGACATGTTTGGTATCTATTTAAGCATAACATTATCTTTCACATTATACCAAAAAAATTGGGCTAACTGTACTGTTTCATTTTTTAAAGTTTCTTTTAAAACACAGCTGCACACATACTGTGTGACATAAAATATTTAAACAATTGCAATTTTTTTCTCTGTTAAAAAAATTAAAATAAATATATTATATATATATATATATATATATATATATATATATATATATATATATATATATATATATATATAATTGAGGGTTCTACATGATTTTCTAACAAAAAATACAGATTTTAACTTGTAAACACCAAATGTCAGACATGGACATGAAAGGGATACATACAGTGTGGTGTACGTTTATCAAACATTGCTAATTTATATAATTTCATAATTTTTTAGAAAAATCTTCTCCTATGAGACCCTGTTTATGAAGCGGAGAACATTTGTTCTCAGAAGGAGATGAGAGAAGTTTTTCCACTGAGAACACCTGAGATCCGAGTAGAAGAGGGAGGGGCTGCCTGTGATCTCCTGAGACACCTGTGTGATTACAGAGCAGCTGAGTTTTAAAAGTGAAACCAAAGTTAAAAAGAGCGTGTTATTACATATTTACATACATTTTGGCACATTCTTTAAATGTGTGTTTTGGCCCTTTTTAATTGCTAATTTTGGCATTATTTATTTGCATTTTGACTTATTTTTTTTTTAACGCGCACCTGGTCACAATTGTTATTGTGAATTTTGGCCCTTTAGCGCACATCTTGGCACAACTAATTGTAAGACTTATTTTGGTGTGGTTTGTAATGCACGCTTAGGGGTTTCTTCTAGCATATAGTTTGACACATTTTTAACGTGCATTTGATTTTCTTTTTATGCGTATTTTGACAAACAACACATTTGCTAGCCACTTTTGGGATGCCATTAACAATTAATGGCACCGCAATCATATCATGCATTTTTCATGTGTTTCTGCAATGCACACCAAAACGGTAAAAAATTGACAAAATACATGTAAAAACTGCCCCAAAATGCACATAAAAATGTGCTTCAAAAAACAAGCCAAAATGTTTGTTGAAAAAAGCACCAAAACATGCATTAAAAAAAACTTACCAAAATGCACATAAAAAGGCCCAAAATGCCAAATTTAATTGTTTTGGGGTATGGAGCATTGTACATTTTTTCAATTAACATTTTTACAAGTTGGTAGTGTATTTGCCAAATGACAAAATGTGTGGCAAAAGGCATGTCTGCTAACTGTATTTGGGGTGCCATTAACAATGAATGGCACCCAAAAACCCATTGCGTATTTTGACAGAATTTTACAGCAATTTGGAATCGTGGCAAGAATTCTGCTAACAATTCTGCATTGCTCAGATGTGAAAGAGTCCTAAAAGAAAATACATTATAACTATACTGTGTGTGTATGTATATGGGCCGAAACAACTAATCGATTATGAAATTAATCGATTACAATTTTCATAATCGATTAATATAATGGGGTTAAAAAAAAAAAAAGCCCTTTATAGTACAAAAAAGCAAATCGCTACTGTAAATATTACTTTCACTGTCCCACAGTATGAACCCCTTACAGTAGCGATAACTTGCTCTTTTTGTACTTTTTTTTAACCCCATTATGTTACTAAACATCTCAGGCCTGGGTCACAGTGCTTTTTGCAGAAACACACTACATCCATGATTTTTTTTTTTCAGCTGCTGCGTATTTGCAAAGGGTAAGGACTTTTTATTACAAATCGGTGCCATTTTTTTTTTTTGTGGTTCAATATACTTCAATGGAGAAGCTGCAGAAAAGCACGTAATGTGTTTTTGCGGCAATTTGTGTTTTGGAATCTGCCCAACAACAAATTGGCCCAATTTTTTTTTTTTAATTGCAATTCTTTTTTTTTAAAGGCTATTATACAATTAATCGAAGCAATAATCGGCCAACTAATCGATTATGAAAATAATCGTTAGTTGCAGCCCTAATATATATATAACCCATACAGTTAAAACTTGGTTTGAGAGCGTTTTTCAAGAAAAGCAACATTTTTAAATAAATTTTGTCTTGATATACAAGTAGCATCAGGTCACAACTGAGTATACAAGAGAAGAGATGCACCTTTAAGTTTAGCAATACAATTACATTTAATTAAGTTACAACATTTAATCATAAACCATGTAAGCTAAAACAGGCACATCTAAGTATGCAGGCATCCGGGGTAAAGCTGTCCACATAGACCATCCTCCGCACCGCCATTGACGTTGTCCCTTCCAGGCTGCGCTGAGCGGTTCAAGCCTTGCTTCCAGAAAGCTCTACTGCAGGGTAGTATTCCCGGTCACTATTGCAGACAGCTTTACCCCAGATGCCTGCATACTTACATGTGCCTCCTTTAATCATCAACCATGTGAGTTGCTAAATGTTGTACCTTCATTAAGGCCCCTTTCACACTGGGGCGGGAGGTGTGGTGGCGGTAAAGAGTCGATAGAGACTTTTTGCTTATTATATGCTATTTAGTGTATGTTTTTTCTGCCAATTTTTGGCTCTTATGTGATTCACATTGGATTTATTGTACAGGTTTCACCTATGTTTTTTCACCTATTTATTTTTTTGTTTGCTGAAGATTTTTTGATGTTATTGGATCACGCATTGCCTTTATTGTGATCTACACATTTAGTGTGTTTATCAGTCACACTGTTCTCTTGCAGGCGGTATAGCCACGCTGTCCCATTGATTTCAATGGGCGAGAGTGGTATACACACCGCGCCTTCACCACTCCAAAAATGCGGCTAGCAGGACTTTTTTTCCCGTCCTGCTAGTGCACCGATCCAGTGTGAAAGGGGTCTAAATGTAACCATATTGCTACACTTATAGGCACATCTCTTCTCTTTTATACTCTGTATCTCCTGCTGGATTTTGCTTCTAACCCAGTTTTGGAGGCTGCCATTTGTGGATTGACGTTTTATGTTTACACAACCTATCACATTGCCATCATCTTTTTATATTGACTATAAACTGAAGGATTTATGAAATCCTTCAGTTTGTGGAACAAATCATTTGAGTTTCTTTTATTTCTTATGGGGGAAGTTTGCTTTGATATACAAGTGCTTTGGATTACAAGCATGCTTCCGGAATGAAGTATGTTCGCAATCCAAGGTTTTACTGTATATATACACATAAACACTTATAGTATTATTTATATCAATCTTTAAGCTTGCTATTGCTGATATTAGGAAGAAGGAAGCCTCCTTCACATCACAGCGGCTTCTGCACCATATTCTCCACCTCTGAGCTACAGAGATTGATAGTGAGATCTACAGATCTCACCTTCCTAAACTGGTCATCTGTGTTAGGCTAGGTTCACACTGCTGCGAATTCAAAATTGCACGATTTTACCACAAATTTGCAGCCGAGATTTCAGGGAATGCCAGTCTATAGAGCTGAATTTGCATCGCACGCGGTTCAAACTCACACAGGACACTTTTTTCTCGCAGCTTAGATTCGCACCGCACTGATGTGAACAGCACTAATGGAAAACAATGTTATTTTAATGACTTGCAAATTTGAGCGATCGCAACGGCTCAAATTCGCAAAAAAATTTGCAGCAGTGTGAACCCAGCCTAAAAGTGAATGACAGAAGGGTGTGTCCTGTGATGAGAAGTGAAAAACATGTTCTCCACTCCCCATCTCCGCTTCATAAACTGGTACACCTGAGAGATCAGCCGTGATCATCAGGAGCTTGGAGCTTGGAGCTTGGCTCGTCTCTGTTTGATAAACGTACATCTATGTTTGGTGAAAAATCTTGTCCTGGAATGTGAAAAGGTTGTACATGTTTGATAATAACTGGAATGCAAACAACTACTGCAGGATTTAGGCTCCATGCACACTGAAGCTGATAAACTGCAGTTTATTGGCTTTTTGGCTTTTTTTTTTTAAAGCCCATAAACTGAACTCTAGGTTAGCCTATGTGGCCATGCACACCTGGGCGGTTTTCAGTGTTAATGAGCTTTGGAGTTTATTGGCTTTTTTCTGAACGCCCGAAATTTGCGTTCAAAGTGCTGTTTTTTGGCGGGAAAAAACGCTCAAAAACGCCGGCGCCAGCGTTTTTTAGTGTTTTTTTATCTATTGCAAAAAAAAAAGTAAAAAAAAAAAAAAAGCTGATAAAAGCTACACTGAAAAACGCTGATTAAAGCTATTGCAAAAACGCTAAAAAAAACTTTGCAAGGCTCCCTGCAAAGCTTATGGCATTTTTTTTATAGCATTTATCAGCTTCGGTGTGCATTGAGCCTTAAAATAGGATTCCACTTAAAATAGTATTAACATATTACATAGCTGCCATCCAAAAAATATTTAGATTAGTCCCTTAAAATGTATTTCCACCTTTGCGGATTTCCCCTTACGTTACATATTCTATTCATATAAAACAAATCTGCTTCTCCCTTGCTTTAAAATCTTACTTAGATTTTGCCTTCAATGTAACTGGCATATGCTTGGTCATGCAACACTGTACGCAAATAACATTTACATAATTTCCACACAAATAGAGCTTTCTTTTGGTTGTATTTGATCACCTCAGTTTTTTATATATATAAAACAATATTTCTACTTTCTGTTCTAGATATATACAATAAAATAAAATGTCTTCATAAATTTAAGCTGAAATGTATTCTACTACACTGTTGTAAGAGCTGGTAAGGATTTGGGGGTGATCCTACTAACATTGCATTTTTGGGGACACTAGTATAGTTCTGATATTGATCTCAAAGATATGGATTTTTACAGGCACTATACTAGAAATGGTGATTATAGTTTTACTGTGATATTGTGGTGCTGTCTGGTACTATCTGGTACTAACTGACACTTGCTGGGAAAGACACTAACTCATGCTGACGTAGCCAGTAACACTAATACAGTGATCAGTGATAATACTGTACACTGTACTTATGACATTGGCTGGGTGACTGGAGTAATCAGGAGGGCAATTAGGGGGTTGTGTGCCTAACAAGTGCTGCTTTTATTCACTTATCATCTGGCTGGCCCTCTCCTTGCTTTCAGTCTTGAAGGTTAACTGAGAGCAGGGACTAAACTAGCGTGATCTATGTGTTGTGTTTACCAACACACAGATCTCTGTGCTGTGTTTCGCCACAGCCAATAAGCAGGTATACAGCCAAAATGATTGGCTGTAACCTGTTGACAAACTCGTACTGTGTCTAATCTCAGCAAAGGTCAGCAGGGGGTACACAAAAGCCTGCCTCTAAACCAGGAAGTACACTATGATGTTTGGGTACATTGCGGTGCCTGGGACTGCAACTTTTTATGTTTATTTTATTTTTTCGTTTTTTTACCTTAATGTATTTTTAATTTTTTTTTTTTTGGGAGCCCCATTGAAGGGGCTTTGGTGAGATATCGGAGGTCTTTACAGACCTCTGATGTTTCACATTTGAGACAGAGAAAAGAGATTGAGGGCACAGCTCTGTACAGGGCTTCCTATTCATTCACAAACTGAAGCATAGTAAACTATGTTTACTATGTTTCAGTTATGAATGGAAAGAGTCAGTGATCGGTATGGATCACTGACTCTTCATTCAGAAAAGGCTCCATCCTGACAGATACCCTGCAGCAGCAGGCAGGAGAGGGGAGGGGGCATCCCTACAGAATTGTGGGGACAAAGTGGAGCCAGGGGAGAGCAGGTCGGCCAGGCATTCAACAGCTGCAGGAGGAAAATGGAGAGATTGATTCCTCTATATCAGTGTTTCCCAACCCTGTTCCAGTCACGGCACCCTGAAAAATTATTTTCAGTCTGGGGGTACCACATTCAAAGGGCAACCTGTCTTTTTTCAACCTGACTAACTATGCACACATACAGAGTTAAATGGACACTGTATACAGACATCATTTCTGTTAGTCATCTTGTTGACACTTGTAGTGCCCCAGGGCTAAAGGAAAAGGTCATTGATTCCTAGGGACACTGTATACAGACACCATTGTCCTTTCACCTTGCTGAGAAAGATCCTGCCTTCCTCACTTGATAATCCAGGCAATCTGTGTTGTTTTGCTCTTCTATTCAGAAGTTTAGGTGCACCAACGAAAGTGGCTAGCTGAAGACACAAATTCCTATCTTTGCTTCAAAACGACTGAAGCTACTAGTGCCATAAGGACCCGCACACACATATTCAGGGCTCTATATTTACAGTTGGTGTGTGTGGGACAGTTTATCTACTGTAGGAAGTTAAGCCATTACCTGTTGATTTTAATAACGTGTTTAAAGTTTGGCCTGTGGTGTCAGGGGACAGAAGAGAGGCATTGGTTTGCTCTCCTCCTGCATCATAGAGCTGACCTGAGTAAAGGTAACGAATCTGGTACAGATTGGCGTATTGTGATTTTTTGTTATTGAAGTGTTTTCCTCTGCTCTTGGAGTTATTCTCAGGTTTTGAATCCCCTGAAAGAAGCCTGAATATGGTATTGAGCTATATTGCTCTTAATGTCAGTTATTGCTCTCACTATTGCATTAGTTACTTTTTGACTTGAAGTTGCCCCTTGCCCCGAGTTGTGTAGTTAAGAAAATCAATGGAAATGAAAGGAGCCGTCTTAAAACACACTTCTGAAGTCGCTCCGACTTCAGAAAAGGTTCCTGTACTACTTCAATTCGACTTGTAGGCAACTTGTACCCATTGATTTCAATGGAAGTTGCCTCAGAAGTCTGATCACTGTCTTAACTGAAGTAATTTTACAGGAAGAAAACATACATTTCTCAAGCAAACCCCTCCCTCCCACAGAGCTGATTGTTGTTTGATTGGCCACTGGAAAGCCTCCTGTCCTGGAGGCGACTTGAAGTTTCCTTGTACTGTCCTGGAGGCAACTTGAAGTTGCCTTGTAAGTTGCCTGATGATTCGTACTCAAGTCGTGTCCAAGTTGCCACCCAAAGTCGTGCTGCCCCAGTGTGAACCGGCTCTAACTAAAATCTAATGGAACCAATTGCTTTTAGAACTGTAATGAATCTCAGTTTAAATACAGTTGTTCTCTGAAGCTCTGATGATTTGGTGAAGTTGGCTGAAAATTTTCTGCCGTGTATATGCAGAACAAGTTCACGCCCAGCACTCATTCCCACAAAAATCCACGGAAAAGTCAGATGGAAGTCCAATCATGTGTATGGGGCTTTAGAGAACCTTAGTGAACAAAAACATCATGAAGGCCAAGGAAAACACCAAACAGGTTAAAGATAAAGTTGTGGAGAAATTTAAAGCAGGGTTAGGTTATAACAAATTATCCCAAGCTTTGAACATCTCACAAAGCACTTTTCAATCCATCATCCAAAAATGGAAAGAGTATGGCACAACTGCAAACCTACCAAGACATGGCTATTCACCTAAACAGGCCAGGCAAGGAGAGCGTTAAACAGAGAAGCAGCCAAGAGGCCAATGGAAACTCTGGATGAGCTGCAGAAATCCATAGCTCAGTTGAGAGATTCTGTCCACAGGACAACTATTAGTTTTGCACTCCATAAATCTTTTTGGCCTAAAAGCAAAACGATAGGTGTGGTGGGAAACACTAACACTGCACATCACCCAGAACACACCATCCCCGCCATGAAACATGGTGGTGGCAGCATCATGTTGTGGTGATGCTTTTCTTCAGCAGGGACAGGAAAGCTGGTCTGAGTTTATGAGAAGATGTATGGAGCCAAATACAGGGCAATCTTAGAAGAAAACCTGTTAGGAACTTTTCGGGCGGGGCTGTCCGTGTACGGACTTTGCTCAACGGGGATCGATTTGTTGATCCCTGCTGAGCTGGCGGCTGACAGGTCCGTATCACTGTGCAGGGACGGACCTGTCAGATCTCCACTCTCCTCTATGGGCCTGTCTGTTTTTATCCGATCCGCCAGACGGATGGAAAATAGGGTTTACATCTGTCTGGATTTAGCGTATCGGATGTCAGCAGACATGTCACCTCTGACACCATCAGACCTGAATGGTGTGCCCCTGTGTTGGGGCAATTCTATGGCAATTCTTTAACCATTAAAATTTGGTCTTGTGCCGTGTACAGACAACCGGACATTCTGACAACAAAACCGTAGATACATTTCCGACGGATGTTGGCTCAAACTTGTCTTGCATACACACGGTCACACAATTGTTGTTATGAACGTGGTGACGTACAACACTACAACGAGCCTAGAAAAATGAAGTTTAATGATTCCGAGCATGCGTCAAATTGATTCTGAGCATGCATAGAATTTTTGTGCGTTGAATTGTGTACACATGGTCAGAATTTCTGACAACTTTTGTTGTCGCAAAATTTGAGAACCAGCTCTCAAATTTTTTTTGTAGGAAATTCAGACAGAAAATGTCAGATGGAGCCTATACACGGTCGAAATTTTCGACAACAAGCTCACATCGAACATTTGTTGTCGGAAATTCCGACTGTGTGTATGTGGCATTAATGTGTTTTTTCGAGCACCAATACACTGCCCAACAAGAATGCAGCACACACATAGTCCAGAATGCAGACTCATCATTGCCATCAGTGCAACCTTAGAGGAGACAGGGAGGGGGCTGGACGAGCGCCAACAGACATACAGGAGAAACTACTGTTTTCTTGGCGGCCCCTTTAATAGACTTCCTTTACAGAGGCTGCCGTGGAAACAGGAAATATTCCTGTATGTACGGCACTCGTCCCGCACCCTCCCTCTCCCCTCCAGGGCAGCCAAAGAGATTGTTGTGGGGCCACAGAAGATATACATGTCAAAATTACCAGGCGGGCCTTCTGAAACTGGAACGTGGGCTGTGTTTGGCCTGCGGGCCGGATTTTGGACATGCCTGGTTTAGATCAAAGCATATTTATGTGCAAAGGCCCATACACATGATCAGACTTTTTGACAACAAATGTCCGACAGACTTGTTTTAGCGGACAATACGACCGTGTGTACGCTCCATCGGACAAACTTTTTTGCTTTTTCATTGGACAAATGTTCGCTGTGAGAACAGACAAACTTTCCGGCAACAAATGTCCTACGTTGGAAGACCGATCATGTGCATGAGGCTTTAGAATGCCCCAAACAAAGTTCAGACCTAAATCCAATTGAGAATCTGTGGGAAAATTGCTAGTCACAGATACCTCTCCATCCAAGCTGACAGAGCTAGAGCTAATTTGCAAAGAAGAATGGGCAAAAATGTCACTCTCTAGATGTGCAAAGCTGGTAGAGACATACCCAAAAACACTTGAAGCTGTAATTGCAGCGAAAGGTGGTTCTACAAAGCTTTGACTCAGAGGGGCTAAATACAATTGTATGTCACACATATTTATTTGTAAAAAAAGTTTGAAAACCATTAATAATTTTTCTTCCACTTCACAATTATTTGTCACTTTGTGTTGGTCTATCACAGTGCTGGCGAACCTTGGCACGCTAGATGTTTTGGAACGAAATTTCCCATGATGCTCAACTACACTGCATGAGCATCATGGTAAATGTAGCTCCAAAACATCTGGGGTGCCAAGGTTCGCTGTCACAGGTCTATCACATAACCCAATAAAATACATTTACGTTTTTGGTTGTAACATGACAAAATGTGGAAAATTTCAAGGGGTATGAATACTTTTTCAAGGCACTGTACTGTGTACTTTAGCCCTATTACTGACAGAGCCATATTTTATTGTTTTACGCACATGTTAAATGCACTTTATAGGCCTGAATATTATTTAAAGCAGAACTCCGGTCAAAATCCTCCCCGCATCCGACTGGTCCGCTTGGCTCCTGCAGTCAAGCGGTCTTGGAAATGGGCTGCTTCTGGTGTCAGCACACTCAAAGCACGCTCCATAGACAGGAACAATCCACCGCTGGACCGTGGAGAAGTGCTGCTTTTTGGAAGATCGGTGGATCAGGCGAGTATGACCTTTCTCCTCACCTCTATAAAAAAAAATAGCAGTTGACCCATGCAGTGTGGGCACTGGTGTAAATGCAGTGTCATTTCAGCCATACAGTTTGTATGGCTGAATTTGCATCGCACAGACATCGCATGTTATGTGCACAGCGATGCAAATCACATGCAATGTCTGGCATTGCACTAATGTGAATTCAGCCTTAAATCTGTATTTTTTGTAAAATATAAATGAAAAGATGGAATTGAGTCAAAAGATTTCAAAAATTCAGACTCAAAAGTGCATGCACCTGCAAAATGGCAACAAATTATAATACCCAAAATTGTCCACAGGTGACTCTTTAAAAGCTTTCACAGATCCTCAACTAATGGCCGTACACACGATCCGAATATCGGACGAAAACGATCGTCCGAGAAAGAATCGTACCATTTTCGGATCGTGTGTACACTACTTTCGAGAGCCGATCATGACAGTTCATCTGATATTATTAGATCGGACAAGCAGAAAAATGTTCCTCGTACGATGTCAGATCGTACGATTTTCGTTTAGTCAGTATAGTTGTTGTCCGAAAATACAATACAAATACATTACAACACATGACATAACTTCCGATTATTTTTTTCTGTCGTACGAGAATTTGTGACTTTCGTGACCTATTTAATTTTACTTGCGACTATTAAGCGAAAAAATATTCGGATGGTGTGTACGGGCCATTAGGTTGGCCATACATTTATACAGATTTCCTTTAGATTTACCCAAACCATGTAATTTGAGGTCAAATCTAAACACTTTCAATTTGTGTGAAATCAGGCAGGTCCTTAGCATAACAGGGCACAATTTATTTGTGCCCATGCACATGGGTTTGCGGGCAATGTAATAGGGGAAGGGGGTTCCTCTATTACATTATCATTTCCCAGAGGAATAAGTATATATATATATGGAGCGCTGCCCCTTTAAGTTTTTGCAGGTACCTGGACAAAGGTATTTTCTGACTGGCCCAGGTAAAGCACGTGACCAGTGGAAGGTTCTGGCACTCACCTGGATGCTATTTAAGGCTGCAGAGAACACTGCTTCTGGCTGGGTACTGGACTTTGCTCCCTCTCACGTTTATCTGGTTTGTCACCCCTGGATGAGGGGGGTTTACAAGTGATATTAGCTGGTTGAGTCCTGAGATTGAGCAGGGACATTTTTCTGTATTACAATTTAACAGTATTTGGTGGTTATGTGAATTTAAATTAAAAATGAAATGCTTATATGCAGTATTATATCAATAAAGTGCCACGGCCAATATTGAAGCCATATGGTGGTAGATATGCTTTATTTCTGTGTTTTTTTGGAGTGGTTGGTTGGGGGTGGCCTGGCCTGACCTGCTATCCCATGTACTACACAGTTGAATGTAAATCTAAAGGAAATTCAATAAGAAAATGATATGGCGTATGGCCAGCTGGGTTTACACTAGAGCACAGTGCATCTCCCTTCACCGGTTCAGGTCTGATTTCAGCCCAAATTTTTGGACGAAGGTGGACCTAAAATGGACCAAAAGACTGTGCGTCTCCTGTGCAAATCACAGCAGAGCCGCTCCGGAAATATGTGAACCATAGAGAGCCGGTCACAATCTCCTGCTATGCGAATAGTGTGAACCCAGCCTTAAAGCCTGTACATCCTATCAGATATTTCGACAACAATTGTCCGATGGACATGTTTTTTCGGAAAATCCGACCGTCTGTATGCTCCATTGGAATTTCCAACAACAAATGTTGGCTGTGCATGCTCTCAAATTGTCCAACACAAGTCCGTCAGAATAAAATCCAAAGTACAAAAATGCATGCTCCAAACCAATGCTAGACAACAATAGAAGAAGTTGCCCAAAGGGTGGCGATAAAGAGCTGAAAAGCCACGTAGTTTGGTGCATGTTGGCTGAAAATGTTCTGCCGTCTGTATGCAGAACAAGAACACGGATTTGTCCTATGGAAGTCCGATCGTGAGTATGAGGCTTTAAAGTTAACCATAAATTAGGGCCCTACAACATGTGTTGAACAATTATTGTTTATGTATACATGTGTGCCATATGCCATGGACATCTGTGTGCGAGGGGGAAGGGACTTTGCACAGGGAAGCTATTCATTCTGAATTCCACCCCCATGCATATAAAAACGCAGTGCGTTTGTGGGTGCGGGAACCCGCAGGGAAATCACAAAAAAGGCCATGTGATTTCCCTGCAGCTGCGTTTTTGAAAAGGTGCATGCAGTATTTCAGAAATGCAGGCATGGCAGCCCATTCACTTGAATAGGCTGCCGTGCTCGTGCAAATTGAGAAGCAAAAACACATCAGTGTAAACAGTGTAAAATCATAAAAAAAGTTAATAAACTCATTGCTGCTAATATGGCTGTGCAATTGGTTTAATGCTGATACTGTCACTTATGTAGTAATTATGTTGGTTGCTGTAAATATGTTAAGGGGCTTACAATGTAAATTCCCTGCCATTCTCACCTAAATGTTTGAAGAACGGCAGTAATGGAGGAAACCCCCCCAGAGGTAACCCAAACAAACATACAGTAGGTAGAACCTAAAAACCCCATGCTTACCATGTCCCTGGTGAAATGCAAACTCACAACCCCAAGCTGCAGGACAAATGTCAATAAATATGTGCTATCCCCTGTTGCATATGTAGCGTTACCCCCTCAGGAGCTGCTGGTTGTTGTTGGGGATCGGCGTATTAAGTTACCTTGTAATGTGTCTAGGGGTAGTAGCAGTGAGTAGTAGCAGTGAGCGAATGTCCAGTCACCAAATGTCACCAAATGGATTTTTCAATGCTTTATTCCAGGGCCCAACAACGGCCAACATCAACAGGAGATAGGAAAGGTTGATGAAGAAATAGAAAAAATAGAAAACAGTGCAGTATCAGGCCTGGATATAACACAGAGCAGTTTCGCTCTCCGTAGTAGTAGATACAGTTTGTTGCCACTCAGAAGGAGTGGGTAAAGTGCCTCTGGACAGACCCTCGTTATAGGCCTGGCAGCCGAAATGTCACTTGTAACTTGCTGGGAGGAACAGGTCTCTATTACAGACCTGGCTCGGGCCTCTACCACAGGCCTAGTACTTCAGTACTCAAGAGAACAATTCAGATTGAGCGAATCCTACCAGTAAACGCAATGAAAAGTGTCACCGTTTGACAGCTGACATGTACCTGTCAATTCTCGGCGACCAGATCCCCGATGGTTCGTTCAAGCCCTTTTGGATAACCTGCCTCCGGGTTCTCCTCAAGCCGATCCCCCACCGAATGGCACACAGCCTGGGGTCTTCTCAGTAAGGTTGGGGACCCAGTAGGTCACTGGGGCCCCTATCGACATCTGGATGGGTCTCCATGGAACAGGTGGTTCTGGCCAGGTGGGCAATGCGAACGGTGGGTCCGTGGATGCGCGCACCCTGGAGGTGGATGCCGCACCTGGAACATGGACCCCGCGCAGAGAAGAGAAACCGGCCGCCCAATTGACTCCTCTAATTGGCTGCTGGGGAAAGGTGGCTCCGTCAGAACCCCTCTAGCGCCAACTGCCGCTTAAGGGGTGTAATCACACCTCGGGCCACAGACCGGCCCACAAGACATTTCTGAAATAGCAGCAGCCTGCAATTTAACAAATAAGGAATGGGAGCAAAGTAACACTCCCATTCACCCACTAACTTTAGCGTAGTGCCCGTACTGAAAGTAAGGGAGCACTACACATAGCTTTATTAAAGGGACCACTACTATTGATCAATTTACTTTTTTTAATATTTCACTGATCATTATCTAGATATAGCTTTATTGCAATTGTTTTACCATTTTCTCTCTGTAAAAGCAGATAATGCTTCTTGTCATGAATGGCAAACAGGTGCTAACTGCTTAGAAGCCCCATTATCTCTGTACAAATATACCTGTTAGGAAAGACAAATGTGCAGAGCGGCTCGCAGCAGGGGTCCTGTGCGTCCCTGTTCTCCATTAAAGGGGCAATATAGGTATGATTTTTCTGCCTGAATTTGGACCTGATACTGAGACTAATGCCGCGTACACACGATCGTTTTTTGCGATGAAAAAAAACGACGTTTTTTAAAACGTCATTTAAATTGATTGTGTGTGGGCAAAACGTCGTTTTTTGTCTTAAAAAAAACGACCAAAAAAAATTCCAACATGCTTGAATTTTTTTGTGTCGTTTTTCAAAACGTCGTTTTTTGTGTCATAAAAAGTGATAGTGTGTGGGCAAAACGATGTTGAAAACAACGTTTTTAAACCCGCGCATGCTCAGAAGCAAGTTATGAGACGGAGCTTCAATGGAAAAGAGTGCCGTCGAACGTGGTGTACATCACCACGCTTTGCTAGAGCTTTGTAGAAAAATGATGGTGTGTACGCAACGTCGTTTTGGAAAATGAAGTTTGAAAAACATCGTTTTTTTTCATGATTGAAAACGTCGTTTTTTTTCATCGCAAAAAACGACCGTGTGTACGCGGCATAAGACGTACAGGACCCTTCTGCTGTGCTCTCTACGGCCACTCCCGAGATGGGTCACACTCTTCTGTCATGCGAATTGGTTGGTGTGAACTCAGCCTTATGCCACGTACACACAATCCGAATATTGCACGAAAAATGTCATTCGAGGAAGAATCATCCGATAATCGGATCGTTAGTACAAGGCTGGACGAGCCCATCATTTTAGTTCATCCGATTATTATTTTATCGGACATGTACGAACATTTTCCTCGTACGATACCAGATCGTATGATTTTGGTCAGTACAGTTGTCGTCCGAAAATACAACACAAATACATTACAACACATGACATCACTTCCGTTTTTTTTTCTGTCGTACGAGAATTTTCGTGACTTTAGTAACCTATTTAATTTCTACTTGCGACTAGTAAACGAAAAAAGTCAGACGATCTGTTGTCCGATTTTCGGATTGTGTGTACATGGCATAAGGCTCCATTCACATCTAGGAACGTTCAATGCCCTTGCGATCCCTGTCACTTCCAATGCCACCCTGATCACGCGGTGATTTTACCACGATTTTCAACTGACAAATCGTGGTAAAATCGCGAAAACAGAATCGTGGTATGCCTGTCGCCCAAAATGGAACGCCTAGGTGTGAATGGAGCCAAACTCACATGGTGATGACTGTTCAATGATGTGGTTGCAAATTGGTGCCTCTTGCAATGTGTAGCTTTATACTTTGAGGCTATATTAACAATGTGGCGACAGGCATTTTAGTGCATTGTTAACTGCAAAGACACTGCCCTATTCACATATGTGCTGTGATGAAATGTGGACATGCTGCATCACACTGTACAGGATTACATACTTTTGTACACTTCAAAAATAGATGTACGTTTATCAAACAGAGACGAGCCGAGATCCTGATGATCACGGCTGATCTCTCAAATGTACTAGTTTATGAAGCGGAGATGAGGAGTGGAGAACATGTTTTTCACTTCACATCACAGGACACACCCTTCTGTCATTCACTTTCACACATATGACCAGTTTATGGAGGTGAGATCTGAAGATCTCACTGGCCATCTCTGTAAAATATCTCCTCCCAGATTCTCCAGCTCAGAGGTGGAGAATATGAGTGAGAAGCTGCTGTGATGTGAGGAAGGAGGCTTATTTCTTTCTAATTAATATCAGCAATAGCAAGCTTAAAGATTGATATAAAAATTAACTATGTATGTTTCTGTTTTATTTATTTATATATATATATATATATATATATATATATATATATATATGTGTGTGTGTGTGTGTGTATGTATATGTGTGTATGTATATATAGCATCACCCCCGAAAGGGCCGTGGGATTAATAATGGGATCGGCAGATTAAGTTACCCTTGCTTGGTCTAGGGGTGCACCAGAAGCCACTAGTAATAGAGTGTCCACACCGTCAATAAAGATTTTCTCAATGCTTTAATTCCAGGCCAACATAGCCAAACATCAACTCGGTGAAAGGAGACTTAAAAAAGGGGTCACAATATGGGACCACTTTCTTGGGATTGCGGCCCTCCCACAGCTTAGTGTTAGGTTAGGTAGTTAGCTCTGTAGGGGTTAACAACACCTGCTCAGTAATTAGCTCTAGGGGAGTCAGGCAGGTGGAGCCAATCAGGTCTAAGGAAGCTGCTGGGGAAAGGTTATTTAAGGAGCAGCTGGTACCGGGGCTCTTCCTCTGGCCCGGTGAACGCAAAGGCAGCGTGAACTCTGCTAGCGCAACTTTAAGTGTACCAAGCAAACCCTGCAGGAGCCCCCCTTACCTGATGGAGGAACTCCTTCGGTAGCTTGTGGAGAAGGCAGGCGTCGCTGGTGGGGAGGCATGGCTGTGTCAGTGGTTGTCGTCGGCTCAGGAGGAGGAGGAGATGCAGCACACAGCTATGGACTTGGAGGGCGCGACGGAAGGGCTGCTGTTTCGCCTTTAATGAGAGCCAATGCCGCTGGAGCAATTCATGCAAATATAGGCATGAATTCTCAATATGTGCGGGGACGCACCCAGCGGCAAGATGTTTTAAGAAAAACGCGGTGGCAGGTCCTTCACATGCGCAGAATATTTTTCCCAAAAGCCTGCACGTCTGTGAGGCTGGAAAAGCTGTGCTCGTGGCTGGACAGTTACCCAGACAGGGCAAAAGCATGTTTGCTCAGTGAAGGTTTTGAGCAAGGTTTCCCACTCCCGGCCTTTTCAGGGGTAGATTGTAAGTTGGTGGGCAATTTAAAATCCGTGGAGCAGTTTCCTCGGGTGGTAAGGGACAAATTATGCAAGGAGCTGAAAGAAGGGAGGATCGCAGGGCCTTTTGTACAACCCCCTTTTTGCAGATTCAGAACTTCCCCTTTAGGTGTAGTTCCAAAACGAGAACCCAACGAGTACCGCATCATACACCATCTGTCCTTTCCCAAAGGTGAATCTTTGAATGACAAAATCAATAATGAGGTATGTGCAGTATCTTACGCAACATTTGAGGATGCTATTAAGAAAATCAAGAGGTTTGGCCCTGGGGCATTGTTAGCGAAGGCTGACATAAAGTCAGCTTTCAGGCTGTTGCCGGTTTCCCCAAAAGCTTTTGATTCGTTAGGTTTTTATTTTGAAGGGCATTATTTTTTTGACATGTGTCTCCCAATGTGGTGCTCGTTATCTTGTGCATCTTTTGAGGTGTTTTCCACTTTCCTCCACTGGGTACTTAGCACGCGTTCTGTTGCGGATAGTATAGTCCACTATTTGGATGATTTTTTGTTTATTGGCCCCGCTGATTCTAGTTTATGTTCTGAGTTATTGTCCACGTTTCAAGCCATGTCACGGGAATTCGGGGTCCCGCTTGCTGGAGAGAAGACGTGCTTTCCGTGTGCCTCCTTGGAGTTTTTAGGCATTGTGATCGACACATGTAAAATGGAGTGTCGTTTGCCTAACGCTAAAGTGAGCAAGTTAACAACTTAAGGACCGCCTACTGCACATATACGTCGGCAGAATCGCACGGCTGGGCACATCAATGTATATATACGTTGATTTTAGTACCCAGCCGTGGGTCACGGGCGCGCGCCCGTGGCGCGCGCCCGTGGCCCGGTCCGAAGCTCCGGGACCGCGGGACTCGCAGACCCGATCGCCGCTGCAGTGCGGCGATCCGTCCCTGGAGCTGAAGAACGGGGAGAGCCGTGTGTAAACACGGCTTCCCCGTGCTTCACTGTGGCCGCAGCATCGATCGCGTCATCCCTGTTATAGGGGGACGCGATCGATGACGTCACACCTACAGCCACACCCCCCTACAGTTGTAAACACACACACACAGGGAACACTCAAAGTCACAGTGCCCCCTGTGGTTAACTCCCAAACTGCAATTGTCATTTTCACAGTAAACAATGCAATTTAAATGCATTTTTTGCTGTGAAAATGACAATTGTCCCAAAAATGTGTCAAAATTGTCCGAAGTGTCCGCCATAATGTCGCAGTCACGAAAAAAATCGCTGATCGCCGCTATTAGTATTAAAAAAAAAAAAAAAATGCAATAAAACTATCCTTTATTTTGTAAACGCTATAAATTTTGCGAAAACCAACCGATAAACACTTATTGCGATTTTTTTTTTTTTTTTTTTATACCAAAAATAGGTACTGTAGAAGAATACGTATCGGCCTAAACTGAGGAAATTTTTTTTTTTTTTATATATATTTTTGGGGGATATTTTTTATAGCAAAAAGTAAAAAATATTGATTTTTTTTTAAATTGTCGCTCTATTTTTGTTTATAGCGCAAAAAATAAAAACCGCAGAGGTGATCAAATACCACCAAAAGAAAGCTCTATTTGTGGGGAAAAAAAGACGCCAATTTTGTTTGGGAGCCACGTCGCACGACCGCGCAATTGTCAGTTAAAACAACGCAGTGCCGAATCGCAAAAAGGGGCAAGGTCCTTTACCTGCATTTTGGTCCGGGTCTTAAGTGTTTAAAATGGTTGATTGCGTCGGTGCTGGGGAAAAAGAAGGTTCGTCTGAAGGAAATGCAGTCATTATTGGGTGTATTGGCCTTCGCGTGCAGAATCATGCCAGTGGGCAGAATTTTTTTCTCGCCGGTTATACTTATCCATTTCGGGCTTAAAATCTCCATTGGACCACGTTAGGGTGACTGTCCCTATTAGGGGGGACTTGTTGGTCTGGGCCACTTTTTTGGACACTTATAATGGCAGGTCTTTCTTTCAAGCGGATTTTGTGGTCGCTCACAAATTTTGTCTATTTACGGATGCGGCGGGCTCGAAAGGCTTTGGAGCAATTTGGCAGACACATTGGTGTTGGTGTGTTGGCGTGGCCTGAGTCTTGGGTGAGTTCGGGTGCTACCAAGAACGTAGTGCTGCTGGAGCTATTCCCAATTTTGGTGGCATTGGAGTTGTGGGGAGCAGAATTCTCGAATAGGCAGGTATTCGTTGAAACGGACACTAAAGGCGTGCTATATGCGATCAATTGTCCTCCAGTTCCTTGCAGGTAATCAAAATTCTGCGGCAGGTGGTTTTTAGATGCCTCAAGTTTAACATCTGGTTAAAGGCTAAGTATATTCCTGGGGTGTTAAACAATTTAGCCGATTCTTTGTCTCGCTTTCAGGAGGAACGGTTTCGGAGTTTCCTTCCGGAGGCAGATGCCCGTGGCCTCCCGTGCCCTGCCTACCTGTGGGAGATGATTTAAAAGAAGTGACGGCCGCAATTAGAAGCTCCTTGGCGCCCAAGATGTGGGCATGTTACGCTGCAGCCTGGAATAGCTGGATTTATTTTGCAAGCAAAGAAGGGCATCAATTTAATAGGCCTTCTGAGGGTGCTATTTTGGCATACATGTCTAGTCTAATGCGGCAACATTTCTCGAGCAGTCACGTTACGAAGGTGTTGGCCTGCATTTCTTTTTATTTTCGTTTATTGGGTTTGAAACCATGTTCTTCTTATTTTTCAGTGAAGCAGGCCCTAAAAGGGTACAGAAGAGTTAGGCCTCGTACACACGATCGGACATATCCGATGAAAACGGTCCGCGGACCATTTCCATCGGATATGTCCGATCGGGAGTTTGATCCGATGGCGTGTACACACCATCGGATCAAATTCCCCGCCGCCGGACGTGGCGGTGACGCGGCAGTGACGTTGACGCCGCCACGTCACCGCCACGTCACCGCACCAGGAAGTTAAACACGTCCGCGCATGCGCCGAATCCATTCGGCGGCGGCGCGGCGGCGGTGGGGGACGACATGTCTGCTGGTAAGTGTACTAACCAGCAGACATGTCGGGCGGACAGATTCCCACCGGATAGATTTCAAAGCATGCTTTGAAATCTGTCGGGTGGAGAAATCTGTCCGCTAGCCCATACACACGAGCAGAGATGTCTGCTGAAACGGTCCATCGGACCGTTTTCAGCGGACATATCCCCTCGTGTGTACGAGGCCTTACTTGTGTCACGGATGAGAGAAGGCCAATCTTGCTGGAGATCCTTAGCGGTATTTGTAAGTCCACGTCAGTGGTGTGCTTTTCAGAGTACGAAGCACTGCTGTTTAGGACAGCGTTCACGTTGGCTTTCTTCGGAGCATTCCGTATATCAGAATTGTTACCGGCCAACAAGAAAGGCGGTTCAGGTATTCGCTTGGAACAGGTGGTGGTGGATCAGGCTGGGGTTCATATCTTGCTGCGTTGCTCTAAGACAGACCAGTGCGGCAAGGGCAGATGGGTAGACTTAAAGGTTCACAAGGGTTTACCCTTGTGCCCAGTAGCATTAGTAAAGCAATTCCTGGGGCTTAGATTTTTTCTCATGTATGAAAATTGACTTCCCCTTACGAAGTACCAATTCGATGTGGTTTTAAAAAGATGCCTAGGGAGTTTGGGTTTAAGGGCTTTTAAGTTTTTTCATCCCACTCCCCGGAGGCGGATATCAAAGCATTGGGAAGGTGGAGGTCAAAGTGTTATTAGTTATATGTTCGCCCTAACCTTTTCATTTAATTTCTAGGTACCCAGCATGCAGTCTGGATCTTGGGGCACTCTATTGGCTATTGGGCGCAAAAGAGAGCAGCTCAGCGCACCTACTCAACTAACCTGTCTCTACACCTGGACAATTTTCGTGTATTATGGAAAGGTATAAGGGGTCTGCGGTGGTTTCAATTGAATGATCTTTTGTCCATATTATGTCAGTTATGGCCGTTGCCATCCATTTTGGTGATCCACCTAGGTTAGTCTTCCCGGGTACAGTAGTAGTTTTTTCGGAAATAATTCTTCGGCTCTCCTGGCTCTCCTCCGAGCAGAGGAGGGTCATGGAGAAAATGAGAAAAAGGGTCAATAGGGCCCTTGAATTATTTATGCCACAGTTAGGGGGATTGTCTTACCGGCATGTGGACCTGGAAGGGGGCTACTCGGGTTTATATAGGCGGGATGGGGTCCACCTGTCAGAAGTGGGTGTGGATATCTTTAATGTTGGTATGCAGAACATGATTGAGAAGGCCGCGACGCTTGGGGTTGGCCAGGTTTGATGCTCAAGCCTGGCGTGTGGGGACTTTATTTATGGTTAAAAATATGCAACTGCTTGAGTTGTAAGAACTGAGCGGGTGGAAAATGGTATATGATGGTATATGTTGGTTTTCGAAGAATAAATAAAAGTTAATAAAAGTACAATTTATTATTTGTGAAAAAATCAATAAAGGTGTTGCGGCCAAGTTTTTGCCAAATAAAATGTTTTCGTGTGTTTATGTTAATTGATTAATTGGGAAGTGGTTGGTCGGGCGGTAGGGCCTGCAATTCCATGAAAAAGGGGTCACAATATGGGACCACTTTCTTGGCATTGCGGCCCTCCCACAGCTTAGTGTTAGGTTAGGTAGTTAGCTCTGTAGGGGTTAACAACACCTGCTCAGTAATTAGCTCTAGGGGAGTCAGGCAGGTGGAGCCAATCAGGTCTAAGGAAGCTGCTGGAAGCCTGGGGAAAGGTTATTTAAGGAGAAGCTGGTACTGGGGCTCTTCCTCTGGCCCGGTGAACGCAAAGGCAGTGTGAACTCCCCGCCCCAGTCGCGACTACTTTATGTGATGGGTCACCTTGGCATCCAAGGGGGACTTTATTTATGGTTAAAAATATGCTACTGCTCGAGTTGTAAGAACTGAGTGGGTGGAAAATGGTATATGATGGTATATGTTGGTTTATATTGGTTTTCGAAGAATAAATAAAAGTTAATAAAAGTACAATTTATTATTTGTGAAAAAATCAATAAAGGTGTCGTGGCCAAGTTTTTGCCAAATAAAACGTTTTCGTGTGTTAATGTTAATTTATTAATTGGGAAGTGGTTGGTTGGGCGGTAGGGCCTGCAATTCCATAGGTTGATGAGGAGATAGAGATTCTCGATGTCAGGCCTGGATATATGTGCAGCAAAATCAACCCCTTGAAAGATACAATTTTGCACGCGTCGCCACTTTAAATGCTGATTGGGAGGAACAGGTCTCTCTCACTGACCCGGCTCTAGGCCAATGTAGTATAGATAATTTGTAAATGTCCGAACAGAGCAAATCCTCCCAGCAGTTATCTCAGCATAGATCACCGGGTGACAGCAGAGCGTACCTGTCTAGGGCCCGGGCGCTTTAGTTTCGTCCCAGACCAAGACTCAGCAAGGCCTGAAAGCCTGGCCAGGTGGGCCACGCCGGCAGGGTCCATGGATGTGCACACCCCAAAGGTGGGTGCCGCACCCCGACTCCGGGGCCCCACGCAGGAGAAGGAAAATAACCCAGAACACTTGACCTCTCATCACAGATATACCCCTCCCCAGCATGCCCAGCGGGGAAAACCCCCTCCAATTGGCTGCTGGGGATGACTCCATCTGCCAGAAATCCCTCTGGCTCCCACTGCCGGCCAAAGATGATACTCACATCCCCAGAATGCAGTCCCAGAATGGACCTTTCCAGAATGACACAGGTCATTAACCTAAACAAATCACGACCGGGAGCAATGTAACTCTCCCAGTCAACTAGCTTTTAGCGTAGTGCCCATGCTGGAAGCAAGGGGGAGCTACATACACACACATATATATATATATATATATATATATATATATATATATATATGTGATGGTTTGGATCTGTCTTGCCTGATGGATGGCTGGTTTTCTCCATATTTTGGAGAGACAGACACATTGATTACACAGCTGTGTGTTCAGCTTTTTAGGCTGGCCTGGCTGTGGCTCAGTGCCCCACCCACAGACAGGAAGTCTGGTCCCTGGGAGCCAGGTGAGCTCCCAACTCTCTGAAAGGAGTCAGAGAGAGGCTGCATGGATTGCAGCTAGTGTGTGCAGATCTGCAGGTTGCAGATGCCGCTTTGTGTTTGAGCAGCAAGTCGCTGACTAGGAGAAAAGCAAAGGTTGAGCTTATCTCTGGGAAACGCTGTGTGTTCGGAGGAACAGAACTTGAGCTTAGGCTAGAGGCCTGAAGCCGTCGGATGCCAGGATTGAAAGCCAGGAGGCTCAGCTCTTGAGTTTGTACAATGCAGTAATGGTGGAACCCCCTGCGAGGGATGCTATTGCATATGTGAACCTTTTGTGCGTTTTAAATAAAAGTGGGCTACCAGGCCCTTAAAAACCTCAGTGCTGGATTTGCCTGATTCACTGAAAAACGCATCTACCGTGGGAGTCTGAACCGGCAATGTTACTATATATATATATATATATATATATATATATATATATATATATATATAAATACACACACACACACACTCAGTATAGTTATAATGTATTTTCTTTTAGGACCCATTCACATCTGAGCAATGCAGAATTGCAGTTCTTGCTACGATTCCAAATTGGGCGCCATTCGATGTTAATGGCACTCCAAATGCAGTTAACAGACATGTATTTTGCCACACATTTTGTCATTTGACAAATACACTACCAACTTGTCAACATGTGTATTGAAAAAATTCACAATGCTTCATAGCTCGAAAAAATTAAATTTGGCTTTTTGGGCCTTTTTTATGTACATTTTGGTACAGTTTTTGATGCACTATTTGCTGCTTTTTTTCAACAAACATTTTGGCTTGTTTTTTAAAATGCATTTTAGCAAATTTTTATGTGCATTTTGGTGCATTTTAACATGTATTTTGGCAATTTTTTTACCTGCGTTTTGGTGTGCATTCCAGAAACACATGTAAATGCATGATATGCTTGGGGTGCCATTAATTGTTAATGACATCCAAAAAGTGGCTGGCAAATGTGCTGTTTGTCAAAATATGCATAAAATGCAAATCAAATGCACGTTAAAGTGTCAAACTATATGCTAAAAGAAGTGCCAAAGTGTGCGTTACAAACCACACCAACATGCATCTTAAAATAACTTGCGCCAAAATGCACGCCAAAGGGCCAAAATGCACAATTAAAAAAATATGACCAGATGTGCGTTAAAAAAATACGGCATGTTAAAAAAAAAAACGTCAAAATGCGAATATATAATGCCAAAATTACCAATTAAAAAAAAAAAGCCAAAACACACTTTTAAAGAATGTGCTAAAATATATGTAAAATTTACAGAATTTACCCCCTTCCAGACCAGAGCACTTTTTGCGATTCGGCACTGCGTTGCTTTAACAATTGCGCGGTCGTGCAACGTTGCACCCAAACAAAATTGATGTCTTTTTTTTCTCCACAAATAGAGCTGTCTTTTGGTGGTGCTGTATTTTATCACCTCGGAGGTTTTTATTTGTTTCGCTATAAACAAATATAAAATGCAAAAATTTAGAAAAAAAGCTATATTTTTTACTTTTTGCTATAATAAATATTCCCCAAAAATATATATATAAATATTTTTCACAGTTCAGGCCGATATGTATTCTTATACATATTTTTGAAAAAAAAAAATCACAATAAGCGTATATTGATTGGTTTGCACAAAAGTTATAGGGCCAGATTCACATACATCGGCGCATTTTTGGACCGGCGTAGTACCGTATCCTCGTAGTAATTTCGGCCAAATTTGCACCGGTGCAATGTAAATTCCGAGGCGTAAGGCGGTGTAATTCAAAGTGGGAAGGACGTAGGCGTGTTCCATTGAAATGAGCCGTGACCCCATGCAAATGAAGGGCCGGCCAGACTGGGCATGTGCACATGAAGCAGACTATGGTCAGCACCTCTCTGAGCATGCTCAGAACTAGGCACGGCACAATCAGTTAGATAGGAACTAGGCCCGTCAGACTTAGTGAGCTATGCACAGTGCTTAAATAGACCGAGAGAAATGCCCTTCCATTGCAAAAGTACATCCAATTTTGTGTCGTGTCGGTGTGTATATATATATATATTAAATATTAATATTATATATTAAATAAGATAATTATAATAATATTAAAATTAGTAAATTTATATTAGTTAAAAAAAAATATATATATATGTATTATATTAATTATTATAAAATATATACTAAACAGAAAAAAATGTATATAAAATATATATTTACCCATTAGGGTGAAAAGAGCCACTGGCAAGGAAATGAAGTGTTGCCAGTGCCTTGCCCAGTGGCGGTGGGCAGATCCTCTCCCGTGTAAGAACAGGGGAGTCCGCGCTATGGGGAATAAAGTAGCTGTTGCCTCCCAGTAGGATCCCTATGTGGGGAGCTAATATAAATATGAATAGTAGAAAGGGAAATGGCGCTGCTAAATTAATACCTTTGTCGGGTATATCCGTGGGGTGAGCCCAATGGTAATAGGCCCCCCTTTTGGCTGGAATTAGGGTGCAATTGGAGAGATACCCTGTGTTAATAGGAGGGTAGATGTTGATTCCTCAGCTTCCACTAATTTCTGTGAAATTGAGTAAAGATGGATTAATTAGGTCAGGAGCCTGTGCAGGCCAGCAGGCCCAAAGATTGCTAAAGTAAAATGATCCTATGCTGCTATAAGGATGCCAGTTGTGACCGATGCACCCTAAACCATATAAAACAAAGAAAAAAATGTGTCTCTAGAGTCTAATAGGTAGGAATCCCTACTAGTGTGGTTACTAGTGTAATCAACCACACTAGTAGGGATTCCTACCTATTAGACTCTAGAGACACAGGCCCAGATTCACGTACATCGGCGCATTATCGGTCCGGCGTAGCGCACCGCCATTACGTTAGACTTGCGCCATCTAGCCGCGTAATCCCCCGATTCACGTAGCTTTTGCGCAGGAAATTGCGCAAGCGTAAGGTTTTTTCCAGAGGCGTAAGGAGGAGTAATACAAATTGGGATGGACGTGGGCGTGTTACATTGAAATGAGCCGTGACCCCATGCAAATGAAGGGCCGGCCGGCTCGCGCATGCGCGCTTGAACGAGACCATGTCAGCTCCGCTGTGCGCATGCTCACAACTCGGGAGCGGCGCAATTAGTGAAATTGGAAACTAGGGCAATGTTGTGAACTACGCAGACAGCATAAATAGACACACACAAACGCACTTGCATTGCAAAAGTACATCCCTTTGTGTCCCTTCCCATTTAACCAAGTGCTTTTGTTCCTGTTGTTCATTGCAGTGTGTCTTGTAGTTGTCAGATTAGTGTTCTGTGTGATCAAGTGCTTGTTGGTATATTTGTGAAAGTGTATTTGATAAATGTTTGAGAGACTGATTGTTTGATTGATATATTTTTGTTCGTTTGTTTTCTTGCTTTTTTTTTTTTGGTGACTGTTTCTTGCTGAGTGCTAGTGTGATTTTTGGGTGTTCTTTTTCTCTTTGTGTGTGTTTTTGCCTGATTGGTTGTGCTTGTATTTGTGACTGATTTTTGGAGACTGGTAGTGAGTTTGTTTGGAAGTATGACTGAGAGAAAAAGAAAGCTCAATTTTACTGTGGGGGAAAAAAGAATCCTTGCCCGGGCCATTAGCGAGTATGGGCGTTTTCTCCACGGCCCGCAGAGTGCCACCACCACCCCGGCCAGGAGGAGGGAGATATTGGATAGGATCACGGAGCAGGTGAATTCCTCGGGGAGGGGGAGACACGGACCCGGTCTGGGATCGACAAAAAAATAAATGATCTCCGGCGTCAGGTGAAAAAGAAACTGGCCGCAATGCATGCCCATGCCAGGGGCACAGGAGGGGGCCCACCATGCCGTATTAGGCTTACAGCGACGGAGCATGTGGTGGCCCTGACCTTTCACCGGCATGAAGTGGAGGGCCTGCCAGGCTTTGACACAAGTCCGGTCCCCGCGGTGCCAGGTAAGGTTTTTTTTTCTATCAGGTGTGTAGCATGTGTGGGGGAGGGGCCATCTGGACTGACCGCTCCAACACCAGGACAGCAGCCTAATGAGGCCCCCCCAACAAGGCCACAGTCCGCGGAGGAGGTTCGAGAGGAGGAGGACGACCATGAGGAGACACCTCGGGAACTTCCGACAGATCTCGTATGGCAGACTCCTCCCCCACGCGTTGCGTCACTTGCCACGTGACTTAATCATGGGTAATGTCCATAGAGCATTCATATGTGACGCAACGCGTGGGGGAGGAGTCTGCCGTACGAGATCTGTCGGAAGTTCCCGAGTGAGGACCTCTACACTTTTCGTTACTGAGTGGCTTGATTCAAAGATGGGGAGAGCGTGAGTGGATCGGCGCATAGCATTGGCAGCGGTATTATTGTGTCTGGCTGTATTACACTATTGTGTTTTCCCTTTTCTTACATGTCCCACACCTGCTGTGGTGTATTGTGAAGGGGGGCTGAAGCCTGTTTTTTGCACTAATGACCAAGGCTGTGTCGTTGAAGTTACTGAAGTGTTTTGAAGCTGAGCATAAGGCACCTGTTTCACAGAGCTGTTGTATCCAGTGACACTCTCACGCTGCTGCTAATTAACATTGCTTAACCCTATTTTACCATCTACTCTACAGGGATGGTATTCTGGAATTGAATACTAATTGATGATCTGGATTAATTAGTTTTGTATTAATTTATGGTATTTTACACTTTTTTTTTCATTCATATATTTTGTGCCTCATCCAACTGTGGCAACACGTTTATTCCCCTATATAGGGTTTTGAATAATTATCACTAATGGATTGATCTTAGTAAGGTATCAATTAGTTGTTTCTAGCGCATATGTTTATATTTTTCAAGTTTAAAACTCAGCTGCTCTGTAATCACACAGGTGTCTCAGGAGATCACAGGCAGCCCCTCCCTCTTCTACTCGGATCTCAGGTGTTCTCAGTGGAAAAACTTCTCTCATCTCCTTCTGAGAACAAATGTTTTCTCTGAGAACTGAAATGAGATAAATTATCAATGTTTGATAAAGTTTGTACAAAAAAAAGGAGTTGTGTGTGTGATGCACTGAATCGCGCACCACACTGCTTCCAAACACAGTTGGTAAAGGAAGGGCAGCTGCCCGTTCCTGTGCGGACCAGGCCTTCACAATAATTAAATGCACAAAGTGCTGCTACAACATAGGTTCAGCTCTTTAAACGCTTGCCTACAGGGCACGATTACAAGTGCCACCCCCTTCCTGCCCAAGTCATTTTTCAGCTTTCAGCGCTGTCACACTTTGAATGAAAATTGCGCGGTCATGTAACACTGTACCCAAATAACATTTTTATAATTTTTTCCCCACAAATAGAGCTTTCTTTTGGTGGTATTTGATCACCTCTTCATTTTTTTTTTATTAAAAAATGTTCTCAGTTTAGGCCGATATGTATTCTTCTACATATTTTTGTTAAAAAAAAAATCGCAATAAGCGTATATTGATTGGTTTGCGCAAAAGTTATAGGGGATAGATTTATAGCATTTATTTTTTATTTTTTACTAGTAATGGCGGTGATCAGCAATTTTTATCGTGACTGCAAAATTGCGGCGGACACTTCGAACACTTTTGACACATTTTTGGGACCATTCACATTTATACAGCGATCCCTGCTTTAACCACTAGCTGACAGTCGTACGACTTTGTACGGCCGCAGCGCAGTCCTGAATCCCTAACAGGCCGTGTTTTTACAGCCGCCCCTTTCCTTGTTCCCCGCGCGCTCCCGAGCACGCAACGGGGAACTCACAGCCAAACACAGATCGCGGTAAATAGCTAATCACAGTGGCTATTTATAGCGCGATCTGTGCGGCCAATGAGAGATAATCTCATATGTAAACATATGAGATCATCTCTCATTGCCGACTCTCCCTCCTCACACAGACAGCGAATGTGAGGAGGGAGAGAAATCTGTAAGGTAACCAGCGCTAAAAAAAAAAAAAAAAAAAAATGTCACCAACATGTGCCCCCACAGTAACACAGTGCCCCCAGTACTACAGTGCCCCCCACAGTACCACAGTGCCCCCCCAGTACCACAGTGGCCCCCACAGTGCCCACCACAGTGCCCCCCACAGCCATCTGTGGGCATTTGTACTTTCCTGGCTTGTTAGGGTCTCAAGAAATGAGAGAGGCCTTCAGTACATCATGTGTAATCAGATGTGATAATTTTTTATGATTTGCACCATAGCTTGTAGACTCTAAAACTTTAACACAGACCAAATAATTTCCAACAACTTTGGGTTATTTTTATCAAAGACATGTAGCAGTATAAATTGTGGCCAAAATGTATGAAGAAAAATTAATAATTTGCAAAATTTTATCACAGAAACTAAGAAAAAATATATTTTTTTACTAATTTTTGGTCTTTTTTCATTAATAGCGCAAAAAATAAAAAATAAAAAACCCAGAGGTGATCAAATACCACCAAAAGAAAGCTCTATTTGTGGGAAAAAAAAGGACAAAAAAATAATTTGGGTACATGACTGAGTAATTGTCATTCAAAGTGTAAGAGCGCTGAAAGCTGAAAATTGGTCTGGTCAGGAGGGTGTTTAAGTGCCCAGTAAGGAAGTGGTTAAAAATGCATTGATTACTGTATAAATGGGACTGGCAGGGAAGAGGTTAACGTTAGGGGGTGATCAAGGGGTAAATGTATTCCCTAAGGAGTGATTTTTACTGTGGGATGAGGGGAGTGACTGGGGGAAGTGACCGATGGTTGTCCCTATGTACAAGGGACACACCATCGGTCCCCTCTCCCTGACAGGACGTGTTTACACACACAGATCCACAGTCCTGCTCAGTTACTGGGCACGCGCCTTGGGTCCCCAGTGATGCAGCGGGCACGATTGCCCCCTAGTGGCTTAAAAGGGTGCAATAGGGTCTGCCTCACGCCGTTATTTGATGGCGGGCGGTGGTTAAGTGGTTAAAGCCAACTCTGCTTATACTGAAAAATCAGTCCTTATATAACCTCTTTACAAGAGTATCATTATCCTTTCCACAACAAAAACATAAGAACTCAGGGATTACAAGTGCCACATGTCATTATTTAAAATGCTTATTCATTTAGCATAAATATATATATATTTTTTGTTTAGGATTCTGGGAATTTAGTTCTTTATGAAACACATCAAAAGGTATTGAGCGAAATGGATGCCAACGAACATAAAACTGATGTGATGCAGGAACTTTCATTCATTGAAGTGTTTAATATTGGGTTAACACCACAGTCCAACTGGCTTTTAAAAACATCCCAGCTGGGACCAATGCACTGACCCAGTTTTAGGCAATTCAGCTGTGAATGCTTTCTCGCTCATTTCAGAATAGAACCTTGTCACTGGTTATTTGTTTCATTGTAACCCTGAGATCTCATGAGATGAAGACCATAGTCATTACAGCAAACTCCAATCCAACTGTTATTTTCCCTTTTGTCTTTTATTTAAATCAAAGCACAAAAGCTTACACCATTGGGAGAGATTAGCTTCATGCTCCTCCAACAACCACATCTGTGGAAAGATTGAAACCTAATCCAGTATTATATATTTTGCCTTATATGCAGTTTAATGGTTTTAAAATCCATCTGAGATTGTGGAATACAAAGTTCTCCTATGGGAAGACTGATATCTTGGAAATATGTGAAACAGTTGTGATATGTAACATTTTGTGGCCAAGGTAATTGTCTATTGATTAAATAAGGAATACACCCCACACAATAATGTATAGTTTGGTATACATCACGGGGCAGATTCACAAAACAATTACGCCTGTCTAACTGGGGTTAGACAGGAGTAATTTCAAATTTCGCGCGGCGTATCACTAGTTTGAATCCTCAAACCATGATACGCCGGCTTCGGGCTTCGATCCGAGAGGCTTACGTCTTCGTAAGCCTTCGGATCTACGCTGCCATCTATTTGCGGCCGCTGGGAGGAGTTTGCGTCGTTTTGATGCGTCGGGATATGCAAATGTGTTTTTACGGGGATTCACGAACATACGAGCGGGCGTCGCAATCGTTTTCGTCTATTTTTTTATACGTAATGTTAGAGCAGCTTTTTGCTGCTCTAACTTTACGTAGCCCATGTTAAGTATGGCCGTCGTTCCCGCTTCGAATATATTTAAAAAAAAATTTTGTTTACGTAACTCGTCGGGACGTGGATCGCCCGTAAAGTACGCTACATAAACAACGAATGACGTCACGACGTGATTTCGCGCAATGCACGGCGGGAAATTTGCGAACGGAGCATGCGCAGATCGATCGCCGCGGGAACGCGCCTAATTTAAATGTTTCACGCCCCCTACTCGCGCAGATGGATTGCGACGGGAGAAATACACTACGCCGCCGTCGTTTACCGTAGAAAATCTACCTGAATTCCACGTAGAGCAAGGTAAAAAACGGCGGCGTAAAGTGTATTTCTGATACGCTACGATAATCCATTTCTCTGTGAATCTGCCCCTACATGTTTTGGTGTTACTGGTAAATTATTTGTTTTGATCAAAATTGGCAAAGATTGACAGAAGACGTTTCCAGTCTCACACCTTTTATTGGTCGCCATACTAATGGATCATTTCAGAAGAAACGTAATGATATTTTATACAAAGATATACAGTACAGTAATATACAATGTGTGTGTGTGTGTATGTGTATATATATATATATATATATATATATATACACATACACATGCAGGGGCGGACTGACAACTCATGGGGCCCCTGGGCAATAGAAGATTATGGGGCCCCTGGGCTTACAGATGGCCACCACGCCAGGAGGCAGTGCAGAGGCAGGGCAGCTAAAATCTCAGGATTTTCACATCAAAAGCATGTCGGTTTCGGACATATCAGGGACAGATGTAAATAAAACACTGATTTTGACATACTGTCCCTGGTTTTACTGAGCCTGGCAACCCTGATGGGGCACCCTAGTGGCATGGGGCCCCCGGGCAGTGCACGAGTGACTCAATGGTCAGTCTGCCCCTGTCAGTCTGCATTAAAAGTAAACATACAAAATCCATGTGTGCAGCCAGTTGTGTTTCTGGTAACTAACATGAAAAAACAAAGAGGATACAGCAGAGTAGGCTTATTTTATTGCTTATTCAATAGTACAAAATCCAGCAATGTTTCAAGCATCCCTTTTGTTAAGCTAAAGATAGTATAAAGTTAGAGACCAGATGAGATGTGAATTACAAAGTAACAACAGGATATTAACTGGTTGCGGACCGCCGCATGTACATTTACGTCGACAGAATGGCACCGACAGGCACATGAACATATAAATACCATGCTATCACGCTCCAGATGACGTCAGTACGACGAAACCGGTAGAGCAATCGTTCCTCTGAGCTACAGCACTCGTTTTTAAGGCTTTTGTACTATATGCTAAATGTGAGTACCCATTCTTGTAAGAATAAAGTATATCTTTTTGTGAAACGGTATCACGCTATTGGGCGCTTTCATTTGTCTCCTCTATGAGCAGTTGAGAGGTTGGAAAGACTACATATGAAAAAACCTGACAGACACAGCAGTGTGGATACTTATTGTGAGAGCCTGTTACCCCTGTAGGGGTGATCGGATCCGGTGAGTGCGGGACCATTGGGGGAGAGCACTGAGTGATCCACTGACGGTTGTACCTGTATGAAGCACCTAGCACCTTACTTTGCATAAATCAAGATTGAAAATAGTTTTAATTTAATTAAAAAATTTCTGCATGAAGCAGGATTGGAAATTGGACTTTTTGGAAAAAATTTGTTTTGAATACACATTGTTTTGCTATATTCATGTATCACTAATATTGTATTTACCAGTATTTACTTTCAAGGATCAGCACTTTATATCTAATATTATATGCACTTTATTTATTTGTGACAACACCCATAGCACATTATTTAAACACTACAAGTAGGCCCCACCACCTGCTATCTACACTTAACATATATATACGTTGGTGCCTTGAGGGGGTTCGGGGGTCCGATCGGGACCCCCCCGTACATGCGGCAGTCCGGTTACCTGGCCGAGCGATCCGTGCAGAGGGGGCGGCAGTTCGTTTTTGTCCGCCCCCTCCGGATGGCTCTCAGCCAATCCGCGCTCTCCCCTGCAGTGTCACTTCCTCCTCCTTTGTAAAAACAGAAAGGGGGAAGTGATGTGATCTCCCCCTCGGGAGTTTTTTCAACCACCACTGAGGAGAGAAGACATCACCAAGTCTGCACAACACTACACTGACACACACTACACATAGGCACATTTAACCCCCCTGATCGCCCCTCCCCCCTGTCACAGTGTCACTGATTGCAGTGATTATATGTATGATCACTGCAGTTAGTGTCAGTGTGACAGGCAGTTAGTGTTAGGTCCAGGGTAGCCTCGGTACCCCCCCTAATAAAGTTTTAACCCCTTGATCACCTCCCTAGTTAACCCCTTCACTCCCTATTGCCAGCGTCACTAAGCGATCATTTTTCTGATCGCTGTATTAGTGTCGCTGTTCCCGGTAGGTAGCTATTTTTTTATTTATTGCGATTTTTTTTACTAAAGACATGTGGCTAAATACATTTTGGCCTAAATGTTTGACTAAAATTGAGTTTATTTGATTTTTCTTATAACAAAAAGTAAAAAATATTGTTTTTTTTCAAAAATGTCGCTATATTTTTGTATATAGCGCAAAAAATAAAAATCGCAGAGGCGATCAAATACCACCAAAAGAAAGCTCTATTTGTGGGAAAAAAAGGACGCAAATTGTCAGTTAAAGCGACGCAGTGCCAAATCGCAAAAAGGGGCCTGGTCATTTACCTGCATTTTGGTCAGGGTCTTAAGTGGTTAAAGAAATACTTGGTAAAAATCAACAAACAGGAGCCACTGCTTGATCTCAGTGCTCCCCTACTGGGAGAACACAATAGCTCTGCAGGAGGCATTCCCCTATCAACACTGTTAACGGGGGAATTGAGTGGTTTTCTTTCTTTTAATCCATGTTTGCAGGAAAGAAAATTACACCATCTATGGCCAGCTTAAAACTCTCACCTGTACATCAGGTTGGTAAATAAGATAAGGTTTCATGGATACAGCTACAAATGAAATTTGTGATTAACTTTCTAACTCTACTACATGTATACTTGGCAGCAGTGGCGGCTATTCACTATAGTCACACAACTGGGTGGGCTCAGGGTGCAGTGCTCTTTGCCCATGAGACCACCCTTTTTTAAAGCCAATCAGTGCCTTAGGCTCGAATTACGTGCTATTAAATTTTTTTAAAAATTAAATTAAAAAATCCATGCATCTGGTGCCCTGCATGTAAATTATGGGCCGGGTGCATGGATTAGGACTGGACAAGGATGGGCTGTCACTCCTTGTCAGTCTCAATTCTACTGCCAAAATCCAGCAGAAAATGTCTATGGTTTGTCAGTAGCACATAAGGCCCCTGTGACAGACTCACCCAGGACAGAGGCTTTTAGAGGGGACTGAATGTTAGCCTCTTGCCTTGCGATCATGGGCCCTGGCATTTGGGGGAACGGCGCTCTTTGTGAGCTGTATGCCTGGGGATCCTTAAGGTGGTGTTACTTTGGATTCAGGTGGATGTCCCCCCAAGACACACAGACTCTGGGAACCATGTATATGTCATATTAGAAAGAGTGACTGATTCATACTGTTGGGACACATACTGTTAGATGCTAAAGTCATCAACTCCAGCCACCTGTCTGTCTGTCTGCTATAATGTAAATTAGTCTAGGATAACTTCTAAGGATCTCTCACCCATTGTTGTTTGTGCTAATTAACACTGCAATTGTATGAAGCAGTTCTGTGTTGATATGTATGATAATATGTATTGTAGTTAGGGAGTCATAACGGCTGCATAAGGGATTAGGTAATTAGCTCATGTTAATTTGTGTTTCTATGTACTGCTAGAGTAATATGAGCAGGATGAAGAAATTTCCTATTTTACTGTGTATAAGACTTGTATTCTAGTTCTAATAAACAGTCCATGTTCAGCAGACAAACATACATCGTCTTGTTGTGTGCTTGTGAGAAGTTGGAATCAGGGGTGTACCTGGTGCATTGGGCACCTGGGGCGGATCCTATATCTGGCACCCCACCTTAAAATGTAAAAACGCTCCACTGTGCCCCCTGCATACCTCTGTATCCTTAAATATCTCTTTGTCACTATTGTGTACATTACACAGACCCCTGCACCTCTGGAGCCCTTTACATTACACAGCACCCTGCATCACTGGACCCCTTTACATTACACAGCACCTCTAACCCCTTTACATTACACAGCACCCTGCACCTCTAGACCCCTATACATTACACAGCACCCTGCACCCCTTTACTTTACACAGCACCCTGCACCTCTAACCCCTTTACATTACACAGCACTCTGGACCCCTTTACATTACACAGCACCCTGGACCCCATTACATTACACAGCGCCCTGCACCCCTGAACCCCTTTACATTACACAGCACCCTGCACCTCTGGACCCCTTTACATTACACAGCACCCTGCAGACCTGGACCTCTTTACATTACACAGAACAATGCACCCATTTACATTACACAGCACCCTGGACCTCTGGGCCCCTTTACATTACACAGCACCCTTCACCTCTGGACCCCTTTACATTACACAGCCCCCTGCACCTCTGGACCCCTTTACATTACACATCACCCTACACCTCTGGGCCCCTTTACATTACACAGCACCTCTAACCCCTTTACATTACACAGCACCCTGCACCTCTAGACCCATTTACATTACACAGCACCCTGCACCCCTTTACTTTACACAGCACCCTGCACCTCTAGACCCCTTTACATTACAAATCACCCTGCACCTCTGGACCCCTTTACATTACACAGCACCCTGCACCTCTGGACCCCTTTTACATTACATAGGAAACCCTGCACCTCTAGACCCCTTTACATTACACAGCACTTTGCACCTCTAGACCCCTTTACTTTACACGGGCACCCTGCACACCTGGACCTCTTTACATTACACAGAACCCTGCACCCCTTTACATTACACAGCACCCTGCACCTCTAGACCCCTTTACATTACACAGCACCCTGCACCTCTAGACCCCTTTACATTACACATCACCCTGCACCTCTGGACCCCTTTACATTACACAGCACCCTGCACCTCTAGACCCCTTTACATTACACAGCACCCTGCACCTCTAGACCCCTTTACACGGGCACCCTGCACACCTGGACCCCTTTACATTACACAAAACCCTGCACCCCTTTACATTACAGAGCACCCTGCACCACTGGACCTCTTTACATTACACAGCACCCTGCACCTCTAGACCCCTTTACATTACACAGCACCCTGCACCTCTGGGTCCCTTTACATTACACAGCACCCTGCACCTCTGGGCCCCTTTACATTACACAGCACCCTGCACCTATAGACCCCTTTACATTACACAGCACCCTGCACCTCTAGACCCCTTTACATTACACAGCACCTCTAACCCCTTTACATTACACAGCACCCTGCACCTCTAACTCCTTTACATTACACAGCACCCTGCACCTCTAGACCCCTTTACATTACACAGCACCCTGGACCCCTTTACTTTACACATCACTCTGGACCCCATTACATTACACAGCACCCTGCACCTCTAGACCCCTTTACATTACACAGCACCCCACAGCCCTGGACGTGTGTATGTTACAGACACCCCCTTACAGACACCCCCCCTACAGTTCAGAAACCTCCCTACAGTGCAGTCAGTCCCCCCTACAGTGCAGTCAGTCCCCCCTACAGTGCAGTCAGCCCCCCCTACATTGCACACCCCCCTACATGCAGACACCCCCCCTTGCACACCCCCCCTACATGCAGAGACACCCCCCACAGTGCAGACACAGACCTCCCCTACAATACACTACAGCCCCCCCCTTCAGACCCACAATGTATGTAACTAGCCTGTCGCTTAATCATCACCTCAGACGATCAGTGTGGGACATGATGCAGGCACGTGACGAGTAGTCTACACGGAGGAGGGGGACTTGGGAGGTGGTGGCTTCACTCTGCTGCGTGACGTGAGACAGCAGCAGAGACAGAGCGGGTGTCACTCGAGCGCGGCGAACACCCTGCCCCTCCCCCCGCTACAGGCTCTCCATGTGTTTGCCGGTGCCGTGCCGCTACTGCATTTTTCTTACCTGCCTGTCACTATCAGCGCTGCTTAAACCCGCGGCTGCCCGTTCCCGCTTCAGTCGTGGAGAGGGGGGAGTCGCCAGCCTGACAGCCCCCCAGTGTGTGGCACCAGGGGCGGTACGCCCCCCCCGCCACCCACTTAGTACGCCATTGGTTGGAATATCTATATCCTGACTGATAGGAATCGGTATATGACAAGAGTACTCAATCAGTGTGTTGGACATTTCGTTACAGCCCCTTTCACAAATGCTCTCCGCTTTTCTTCCATCCGTTGATGGATTAAAAATGGACTTCAATGCATCTCTGTGGAAATACTAATGTAAATGGATGATCATTCATTTTTTTTTTTTTTATTAATTCATCTTTATTTGAAAAGTTTTTCCTTACACTAACATGCACACATATTTAGGTTATGAGAGGCGATCCTCCCAATCTCCCCCTTGTTATTCCCCCTTTTAATAAAACAATATTCGAGAAGGAAAAATATATAATAGATATATATATATATATATATTTTTTTTTTTTTATTTTTTTTTGTGAGAAATTTATATACTAAGGTAGAAACAAAAATCCTGCCCTTTTCTCCTTTTCCTCCTCTCTTATTTTACCCTTTCCTTACTGTATTAGTGTTTTATGTGTTTTTTTAATGCTTTAACTATATGGCTGTGTACACACGATTGGTCCAAACCGATTAAAATGGACTTAAGTCCAGTTTCATCGGTCCAAACCGACCGTGTGTACGGCCCATCGGTCCGTCATCCGTCGGACCAAAGTTTTAAAACTTGCTCTAAAATTGGACCAATGGACGACTGACCATCGGTCCAAATCGATGGTTAGTACGCAAAAGCATCGGTCCAAAAACCTGCGCATGCTCAGAATCAAGTCGAAGCATGTTTTATGTTTTTTTTTAGTATTTTTTTAACTATGTGTTTGTATCGTGACGGGAAGGACATGTGAAGTGTTAAGGGACCTTAATTGTCCCCTTCAACTGTTGTGCTCATAGGGATTTTCATATTTGCCTTTGTGCTTGTTTTGTGTTTATTTGTATTCAGTGTAATTTATATTAGTATTATTTGTGTGTCTTCCCTTGCTCTAACAATCCACGTCAAATGAGTAAGAGAGGGGGGAAGGGGAAAAAAAGGGGGGTCACCTCCCCCCATCAACACATAACATTCCATTCTATACATATCTAAAAATGTTGCAGTCCATTCCTCATCCTTCTCTCTCATTTCAGCTAATTCTTAAGAGGTATTTAGGCATTAAGTAGAGTCACACTTGTTATTTTTTTTCTCTGTATAGTTCTTAAACGTTATTTTCCCAGTCTGCTCATATTTTATTGAATTTCTCCTGTTGGTTTCTATTTTCGTAAACCCATCTTTCTGCTTCCATTATTCCATCTACTTTTCCTCTCCATTCTGCTAAAGTAGGGCATGTAACCTGTTTCCAGTACCTGGGTATCAGCTTCTTAGCTGCGTTTAATAAGTGTGGTGTAATGCTATTTTTATATGATTTTATAGATCCCATGGATCCATGGAATAGAAAGTGCAATGGTGTCAACTCTATGGGCCAGATTCAGGTAGAGTTGCGCTGGAGTATTTCGATCTGCGCCGCGTAACTGTCAAGATGCGCCGTTGTATCTCCGCAGCCGTACCCACCAAACTAGATGCGACAGAAAACGGGCTTTCCCCGACCGGCTTAACTTTCCGACGCCAGAGTATCGTCAGCGCATAGTTTCGCTTGGCGCATCAGTCGCGCCAATTGATTTCCCCTGCAAATATGCAAATGAGGGAGATTTCCCAATTCTCGAACGGATTAGCACCATACGCTGGCTACATGCGCCGCGCATATGTCGTCCGTCGCAAAGTTATTTCTACAAATAGCTGCTTTATCTTTACTCCAGACGGCCACAGGTCAGCAGGAGAGCAGCTACAGCAGCGTTACCGACGATAAGAGCTAGCTGAGCACCCCCACTTGCAGGACAACACCTCTGTCCCTGCTTGTCTGTCAACTTTTAAAGCCATGGAGGAAGACATCATAGGTCTCCATAGCCGAGTTGACGGCTGACAGCTCCTGGCCTTTAAAGTTCAGCTTTCTCCTGTGTTTGCGGGGAACGGGAGCAGCCATCTCAGAACAAAAGTAACTTCACAGCGGGGAGGGGGAACAGGATATACTTTAGTGCCGGAATGGCGCATCTACGTGCACATTTAAACGTCCAACGGAACACATTGCGCTGTCGTTTCCAAGGAAGTGGTGCCGACGGAAGTTGTGAGCATGCGCACTGGGATGCATTGACAGTCGACGCATGCGCAGTACGTTCGCCGCGGGATCACGCCTAGTTTTAATAATACACGCCTGGTACCCGCCCAATTTGAATAACGCCGGCTCATTTTCGATACGCTGCCGCAACTTTAGGAGCAAGTGCTTCATGAATAACAGCACTTGCTCCTAAAATTTCGCCAGAGTAACGTAAATGAGAAACGTTACTCCAGATTAAAGATGCGCCCATCTACCTGAATCTGGCCCTATAGGTTTCTTAGACATCTTTTCTATCCATAGAGCTATTTCTTCCCAGAATACTCAAATCTTTGGGCAATTCCACCATATATGGAGGAAAGTGCCCTTTTCTTTGCACTTGCAGATGGATATATCTGTACCAGACGTAGAGGGGTCCGGTACCATCTAGATACAGTAGGAACTTGTATAACATCTCCTGGGTAGATGAGCTTATTGATGACGAGTGTGTTGCTTCCCATACATTTTTTATTTGTGATGTAAATATACAGCTTAGCTCTTGTTCCCATTCTTTAATAAAGTATGGGGTTAAGGCATTTTGTCAACTATTAACCTGTACATTTGGGACAGTAAATGGTTGGGTTTTGACATTTTCATACACATTGTTTTAAACGTGGTTAACGAGTTTACTTTGGGTTCTAATTTTTTATTTTTTTTAAATCTTGTATTTGATAATATCTCCACTCGCCATTAAGATCTTCCCTTAAATTGTATTAATTCCGCTTGAGAGATACGTTTTCCCAATGGGGCATACCTTAGACACATTGGGCCAGATGCACATACAATTGCCCTGGCGCAGTGTATCAGAGATACACTACGCCGCCGTATTTTACCTGGCTCTAAGTCGAATGCAGGAAGATTTCGGCCCGTAAGGTACGGTGGCGTAGTGTATTTCTCTTGGCGGAATCGAAATACGCGATTAGGGGGCGTGAATCATTTAAATTAGGCGTGTCCCCGCGGCGATCAAACTGCGCATGCTCCGTTCAGAATTTTTTTTTTGTAGCTTAATTTACGTACATTCCAATTCATGGACTACTTACGCAAAAAAAAAATTGAAAATTCGACGCGGGAACGACGGCCATACTTAACATGGCCAGTCTAACTATAGACCGGATAATAGCAGCTTTAACTTTACGCCAGAAAAAGCCGACTAGTGACGACGTTAGAGAATGCGACAGCCGATCGTAACTTCGTGGATCGCCGTAAAAAGCTAATTTGCATACCCGACACGGAAAACGACGCAAACTCCACCCAGCGGGCGCAAAAAGATTGCAGCGTAGATCCGAAGGCGTACGAAGACGTAAGACTGTCGGATCAAAGCTGGAAGCCGTCGTATCATGGTTTGAGGATTCAAACTAATGATACGACGCGGGTAATTTGAAAGTACGACGGTGTATCAGGAGATACACCGGCGTACTGGCTCTGTGGATCTGGCCCATTGTATTCCCCTATGATTCTCATGGGCCTAACGCTCCTTTTTCTTCCCCTTTGGGGGAACCATGGAAACCCTCCTAATGGGGACAGTGGAGATGTGCTTGGGTGTATTTACCGTTTTTATTAATTCTGTCCCACACTGCCAATGTGTTCCGGGTTAATGGGGATGTCCATTTGGACAATCCTCTCGCCTTGGATGGTATCCATGGTGCTCCCCGCCTCCTTACTTCTCCGTAATATATTATACGCTATTCTAGCATTTCCGTCCTTCCATATGAAGGACAGAAATGCTTTGTGTATCTTTTTAAAGAATGTTTGGGGGAGTGGTATGGGCACTGTATATAAAAGATAAATTAATCTGGGTATTACGTTCATCTTAAGGGTATTTATTCTACTTGACCATGTTAGTGTATGTCCTTTCTTAGTGTAGGTCCTCTATTATTTCTGTAGCTAGAAAACTGTAATTACATTCATATAAGTTTTATATCTGTGGTAATGGACTGCTAAATAAAATATCGATTCTCTGTTCCATATTAACGGATAACTGTTTTGCAACAATTTAACTAATGATTTTGGCACATGGCTAGGTAATATTACTGACTTTTCTGTATTTATTTAAAAAATGTAATTTTAATTGCTCAACATTTCTTGCATCTGGATCTCTATATATTTCTGTGGTTTTAAAAGAAAAAACATGAAGTCCTCAGCATATGCTGATACTTTATGCTGTCCAGGGCCAATTTCAACTCCTTTTATTCCATCATTCCTTTAATCTGCATAACAGTGGTTCCAGAACAAGGGCGTATAGGATTGGTGATAGAGGGCAACCTTGCCTTGTGCCCCTCTGTATTTCAAAGCTTCCTGATAGGGTCCCGTTTACCTTAACATTTGTTCTTGGTGCAGTATATAATGCTGATACCCATCGCATCATCCTTTCTCCCATACTTATTTCTCCTAATACTTCCCTCATAAACATCCAATTTACTCTATCAAATGCCTTTTCGGCATCCATTGATATCACTACTCTAGGCATTTTATTAGGTCCATTCAACATCCATTGGAGTATGTGGATGATCATCCATTTACATCAGTTTACATCTGCATTCGTCATCATCCGTTTTTTTAAACCGATCAAAGCTCTATTTTTCTTCCGTTAAAAAAAACAGACCAGACGAAAAATGGATGTAAACTGTCAAAAAACAATGAGCACGGATGAAAAACGGATGAAAAACTAATGAACAGGAATGAAAAAAAAAAAGAAAAATCCAGTGGTATTTAACCACTTAAGACCCGGACCAATACGCTGGCAAATGACCCAAGGGGTTTTTGCGATTCGGCACTGCGTCGCTTTAACAGACAATTGCGCGGTCGTGCGACGTGGCTCCCAAACAAAATTTGCGTCCTTTTTTTCCCACAAATAGAGCTTTCTTTTGGTGGTATTTGATCACCTCTGCGGTTTTTATTTTTTGCGCTATAAACAAAAATAGAGCGACAATTTAAAAAAAAATGCAATATTTTTTACTTTTTGCTATAATAAATATCCCCCAAAAATATATAAAAAAACATTTTTTTTCCTCAGTTTAGGCCGATATGTATTCTTCTACATATTTTTGGTAAAAAAAATCGCAATAAGCGTTTATCGGTTGGTTTTCGCAAAATTTATAGCGTTTACAAAATAAGGGATAGTTTTATTGCATTTTTATTAATTATTTTTTTTTTTACTACTAATAGCGGCGATCAGCGATTTTTTTCGTGACTGCGACAATATGGCGGACACTTCGGACAATTTTTACACATTTTTGGGACAATTGTCATTTTCACAGCAAAAAATGCATTTAAATTGCATTGTTTACTGTGGAAATGACAGTTGCAGTTTGGGAGTTAACCACAGGTGGCGCTGTAGGGAATGTGTACCTAATGTGTGTGTTTACTACTGTAGGGGGGTGTGGCTGTAGGTGTGACGTCATCGATCGCGTCCCCCTATTACAGGGATGACGCGATCGATGCTCCGGCCACAGAGAAGCACGGGGAAGCCGTGTGTACACACGGCTCTCCCCGTTCTTCCGCTCCAGGGACGGATCGCCGCACTGCAGCGGCGATCGGGTCCGCGAATCCCGCGGTCCCGGTCCTGGAGCTTCGGACCGGGTCGCGGGCGCGCGCCCGCGGGCGCGCGCCCGCGACCCACGGCTGGGTACTAAAACCAACGTATATATACGTTGATGTGCCCAGCCGTGCCATTCTGCCGACGTAAATCTGCAGGAGGCGGTCCTTAAGTGGTTAAATACCACCAAAAGAAAGCTCTGTTTATTTTTCTTTTTTTAACTCATCCATGCATATCCACTACTCATTGGTCCAGCAATCTATGTTTCATCAAATTGCCCCTTATTGTGTTTTTCCCACTCCTTAACCACTTCAGCCCCGGAGGATTTGTCTGCCCAATGACCACGCCAGCGTCGCTTTAACCAACAATCGCACGGTCGTGCTGCGTGGCTCCCAGACAAAATAGACGTCCTTTTTTCCCCACAAATTTTGGTGGTATTTGGTCACCTCTGCGGTTTACATTTTTTGAGCTATAAACAAAAAATATAGCAACAATTTAATATATATATATATTTTGCCATAATAAATATTCCCCAAAAATCTATAGAAAACATACTGTTTTTCCTCGGTTCAGGCCGATATGTATTCTTTTACATATTTTTGGTAAAAAAAAAAAAACCACAATAAGTGTATATTGATTGGTTTGCGCAAAAGTTATAGCGTTTACAAAATAGGGGATAGTTTTATGGCATTTTTGTAATTTTTTTTTTTCACTAGTAATGGTGGCGATCAGTAATTTTTTTTCATTGTGACTGCGACATTATGGCGGACACATGGACACTTTTGACGCTATTTTGGAACCATTGTCATTTATACAATGATCAGTGCTATAAAAATGCACTGATTACTGTGTAAATGACACTGGCAGGGAAGGGGTAAAGTGTGTCCTAGGGAGTGATTCTAACTATGAGGGAGCTGAGCTATTAGTGACAAGACATTAATCACTGCTCTCAATGAAAGGGAGCAGTAGATTAGTGTCTTGTCACAAGGCAGAACAGGCAGCCTTGTTTACACAGACATCTCCCTGTTCTGCAGCTTTGTGATACGATCGCGGGACACCGGCGGACATAGAGTCTGCGGGCACGGTCATGCAGCTTGTGGCCGGGGCACGCGCACAACCGCATTTTCAAAGGGGCGTATAGGTCCCTTTTGCGCAGCCGTGCCATTCTGCCAACGTAAATGTTCGTGCGGCGGTCGGCAAGCTGTTAAAATCTCCTCCATGAGTTCTTGGACCTTTCCTTATCTTTTTCACGTTAATTTATTTGGAACAAGCATTAGTTGTGGTCATGTGTATTGCTCAATGCACATTAACTATCCACATTCTTAAGCTTCATACACAGGATATAATTGTTGTCAAGAGATTGTCTGTTGACAGACTTTTGTCCTAAAATCTTACCGTTGGTACGCTCCTTTTGACAATTGTTGTCTAACTTTCGGCCAACAAATGTTGGATGACACGCTAGTACATTTTCGGTGTACATCGGTTTGAAGTCTAATTTACGTATGGTCAGTACACAAATCCATCACACACAAGTCGAAAGTACAAACATGTATGCTCGGAATCATAACTCACCAAACACAAAATTAGCAGAAGGGGCCCAAAGAGTGGCTCTCAAGAGTTGAAATTCCTCGTAGTATGTCACTACGTTTATGTTTGTGACACAAATTTTGTGTACCATTAGTATGCAAGACAAGATCCTGGCAGATGCCTTTTTAACAAAAATTAGACGCTCGGTTGGCCATAGAGAGTGAGCGTGATCCCTTTCTGACATGGCAGCAAAAAAGAATGAAGATTTAGAGGAGGCTGAGAACAAATAGAAGGTATTTTTTTGTGTTAAGAATACATACTTGAATGGTAATTTCTTTTTTTTAGACCAGGGTTTAGTGTCACCTAATGGATGTCAACATTAGATACAATCCCCAGGTGCTTTATTGCTGGGTAGCAATATCCTGATGTCATGCACAGCTCACCAGGCAAGATTATCATGAATTATTGGCAGGTTTTCTTACACTCTTATGCCAAATAAGCATAAACTATATATCTGTTTTTGGATGATTCTTGTAGGATAAGTTCTGATAGCATTTCACTTGTATTTCATCATGAATAAAACAACTAAGTAAACAAGCAAAAAATTACAAGATAAAGAAAAAAAAAAAAAACAAGGAGGAGCTTCTCCCATGAGAATCCCCTGAAGTGTTGCGTTATTTCTTGGCTCACAGCAATGTTTGTTCATTTGTAAAAGAATGTGGGATTTTGGAGTGGAGCTAGAGAGTGGCTTCATGCTTCAGCTTCAGATGTATTATCCCGAAGAGAGTTTGTGCTTTTTCCTCTGGCTTACATTCAGCAAAGTCTGAACAAGTTAGTGAAGTGTTCAAGGCTTTACAGCAGCATAGAAGAGGAATGATGCCAACAAAATAAAGTAACTATGGTAATAAATTGTTTTCATCAAAATGAGAAAAAAAAATGAATTACAGCTTTCAAATAGCACTAAGATTTAATTGCCCTTTAGTGCTCACAATTTCAATATTCAAGTGACACATTGTCAGCATGTTATTGTTATATAGTATAGTGCTGCCTGCGAAATGTTAGAAAGTGAACACGGGCAAGTACAGCTGTAATGCTATAGAACTGGGAAATATTAGATCAAATATTAACCCATCAAATGACCTGTATACCCAAAATGCAGGTTAGATTTATATAAAAGAGCCATTATTAGCATTTATGGAAAGATGTGTTAAAGTAGAAGAAAAGCCTAACTATATATATATATATTCTTAAAAATGGTCCATTTCCCCTCTTTCTACCTATCCTGTTTAATCTATATAACAAAGACCTGTATACTTTTATATGTACTGTATAACCCACTTCTGTCTGGTCCAATGATTCTGCAGCTCCAGCTCCCTGTGAGCATGCTGGTCTGTGGGAGCCTATAGGTATCCTAAAAAAAAAAAAAACAGTTCCACTCCAGAAGGCAAGTTCTATGGCTGGTGACAATATATGATGCTGCTGATTGGTCAGGCTCAGCTAGGACTAGAAGGGGGGTTCTTCTATGGACGGAGAACTGAGCTGAAGACAATTCTCATCATCTTTTACTATTTAAGCTTTGCAGTCTGCTGTTCTGTGTGCAGCCATGCAACATTTGTTGTAAGCCTATCAATAACGTCACGGCTCCCAGAATGCACCGCTTCTCTTGAGAATTCTCTCTGTGCACATGCATGGTATCCAAAAAGAGTCTATCCAGGTGTAATGAAGTTAATGCAATTTATAAAACTGCTAGGTGAACCAGAACAGTGGTGTTTCTCATGACTGACTTATTGCAGATTTAAGGCTATACTCTACGACCTGTATATGTATGTACCCACCAACTTATCTATAGTAACACACTTTGAGACCCCATTTTGGAATTTAAACGGGCGTAGCCGCAATTTTATTAACAAAAAACAATTCAAACAAAATATCTTTTTCATTTCCTTAAAATTAACATAATACTGACAGAGATATTTGGAGGCAAGCATGGTCTACCCAAACCTGCTGTGCCAAGCACCAAGTCCCTTACCGTGGCCCTCAGCCGCAATTACACCGACTCGAGGACAATGTATAACCATACCGCCCGGTACAGCCCCAATTACTAGTATCCCGATACTGTCCTTACATCTGGGTGAATGTGCCCATACCAAAAATAAACCCCACCCCTAATTCAAAGCTTCCAGAATGCTGAACCCAGGCTAACTGATGCCCCAGCTAATAACGCAGCTCATACACCCCTTCTTGCCCCACCCTGCTCCACCCTGCCACACCCTACTGCCGACCAATCTGATTAAACAGTTTTTTGCCTAGCAACCGCCTAGACTACAAAATACAGTCATGCAGGCCCTGCTCTTAATGCTAGGCATACAGATACAGTCCTTTTCTTTCTGGTGCTCCCCTTAGATATTGAATGCTCACCTCAGAGCACGTGACTTTGCAATTAAGTGCAGTCAAAATATGAACCACCTTTGGGCTCTCGTAGTTACACTGGAATCCTGGACTAGTATGGTACCTCGTTAAGTGTATGAAATAAAGTTTCTTTACCGTTTTAACGGTTTAAGAAACAGAAAGCAAACAAAAAAACAACTGGGGTACTCACAGATTAGATGCACCAGTACACCACTCTTTATTAGGTAAAACAATGGTAAATACCAGACTGGTATCGGGATGGTATGTTGTTTCTCTCTGACAGATCACCTGTGCAAACGTGTCGTCCTTTCCCCTTTTCCCTACGCGTTTTGATACAGGGGTTTCCGTATCTTCTTAAGGGGGGAAATCTGTGTGTAGCTTTTGTTGGTACTATATAGTAATCCTGAAAACTTTTGCTTCCTTGACCCAATGGACAACTCTCCCAGTTAATATGGCTGTGTAAGTTCAACCTGTTTCTCTTATTTTTATCAGGCCTTTTAAATCTTAGAAAACAGGCCTAATTAAAGCAGAGCTCCACCCAAATATGGAAGCTCCACTTGTTTGCACCCTCCACTGCCACATCTGGCACTTTTGGGGGGAGGGGGAAGCGAATACCTGGTTTTGGCAGGTACCCACTCTCACTTTTGGGTAAGATGGCTACAGAGATCTACAAGCATTTCCGGATTCCCCCATGCATTAGGGTAATTACACAGGTCCCAAAAGTGGAGGGAACATTCAGAAAGCGCAGCGCAGCTCACGCATTTACAGTAGGAAACCGATTGTGAAGCCTGAATGCTTCACTGTTGGTTTCCCAAACTTACAATGCCAGTGCCTGCACCCAAAGTCAAATTGGCCCGGGCATCCCTGGAAAGGTAAGTGTCCTTATATTAAAAGTCAGCATGGCGTCTACAGCTGCTGACTTATAATTTTTCTTTTTTTCCATAAATAATTGTACATTAACAAATCGTTGAAGGTCAGTTACATAGCTTTTAAATCTTCATATACTTTAATCTTTATGTTAAATCAATCATCCATGAGGGCCAAAACTAAACCAAACCTATGACTCTCGAACTGAACTTCCACTTGATCTCAAGGACCATATGTGGTATTAGAATCCATTTAGGCCGGGTTCACACCTATGCAAATTGAGTGTGGCTTAAACCGCATCCAATACGCAGAACATTTCTAAATACATTGTTTTCAATGAGGCTGGTTCACATATGTGCGATGCATTCGCACTGCGCATTGCAGTAAAAACGTGTGCGGATTTTATGTCTTGTGGTGTGGCTCAGGTGCGAATTCAGTCCCATTATCTTCTATGGGTACGCAGCTGATTTGCAGATGTGTTAATTTCTCTTCAGGAATTTCTCTCATTCAGCTCAATACATTTCTCCCCCACTCTCCTCTCACCCGGAACTTCTCCCAGGTCTCCAAATTCGCAGTTAAAACGCAATGGATCTGCTGAACACTTCCCTTATCTATGTGTTAGTCCATCTCATCTTGTAGTCGTGACATAGTTAACCACTTAAGACCTGGACCATTATGCAGATAAAGGACCTGGCCAGTTTTTGCGTTTCGGCACTGCGTCCCTTTAACTGACAATTGCGCGGTCATGCGATGTGGCTCCGCTAAGGCGTTAAGTGTGCCCTAAGGGAGTGATTCTTACTGTAGGGGGGCGTGGCTGTAGGTGTGACATCACTGATCGTCATTCCCTATATTAGGGGACAGACGATCAGTGTCGCTGCCACACAGAAGAACGGGGAAGGTGTGTTTACACACACCTCTCCCCGTTCTTCAGCTCTTGTGACTGATTGCATGACACCGGCGGCGATCGAGTCCGCTGGTCCCGTGGGCGCGATCACGGTGCTTGGGACCGGGTCATGCGTGCGACCCATGGCTGGGCTCTTAAAGGCGACGTACCTGTACCCAGCTGTGCCATTCTGCCGACGTATATCGTCGGTAGGAGGTCCTTAAGTTGTTAATCCAGGGGTCCCATATATTAACCACTTCCATACTGGGCACTTAAACACCTTCCTGACCAGACCAATTTTCAGCTTTCAGGGCTCTCACACTTTGAATGACAATTACTCAGTCATGCAACACTGTACCCAAATGATTTTTTTGTCTTTTTTTCCCCCACAAATAGAGCTTTCTTTTGGTGGTATTTGATCACCTCTGCGGTTTTTATTTTTTGCGCTATTAATGAAAAAAGACCGAAAATTTGGGAAAATTAATGATTTTAATTTCTGTGATAAAATGTTGCAAATTATACATTTTTCTTCATACATTTTGGCCACAATTTATACTGCTACATGTCTTTGATAAAAATAACCCATTTTTTTTGGAAATTATTTGGTTTGTGTGAAAGTTTTAGAGTCTACAAACTATAGTGCAAATCATAATAAATTATCACATATGATATATATATATGAAGGCCTATCTCATTTTTTGAGACCCTAACAAGCCAGGAAAGTACAAATGCCCCCCAAATAACCCCTCTTTGGAAAGTAGACATTCCAAGGTATTTAGTAAGAGGCATGGTGAGTTATTTGAAGTTGTAATTTTTTTCCACAATACTTTGCAAAATTAAGATTTTTTATTTTATTTAAAACATTTCTCAAAAGTGTCATTGTAATAGTTTATTTCTCTCACATGGCATGTGCATACCACAAATGACACCCCAAAATACATTCTGCTACTCCTCCTGAGTAAAACGATACTCAATGTGTGAGACTTTTTCACTACCTGGCCACATACGGAGGCCCAACATGCAGGAAGCGCCATCAGGGGTTTTAGGAGCATAAATTGCACATCTAACTAGTTGACAACCTATTACAATTTTGAAGGCCCTGGAACACCAGGACAATGGAATTACCCACAAAATGACCCCATTTTGGAAATTTAACACCCCAACGTATAATCTATGAGGCATATTGAGTCTTTTGAACTGTTGATTTTTTTCCAGCAGTTTTTGGAATATGTGGAAAAAAAAAAAAAAACGCATTTTTTTTACACAAAGTTGTCCATTGATAAGATATTTCCAACACATAGCACGTACATAGCAAAAATGACACCCAAAAATACATTCTGCTACTCCTCCTGAGTAAAACAATACCCCATGTGTGAGACTTTTTCACTACCTGGCCACATACAGAGGCTCAACATGCAGGGAGCACATCAGGGGTTTTAGGAGCATAAATTGCACATCTAACTAGTTGACAACCTATTACAATTTTGAAGGCCCTGGAACACCAGGACAATGGAATTACCCATAAAATGACCCCATTTTGGAAAGCTAACACCCCAACGTATAATCTATGAGGCATATTGAGTCTTTTGAACGGTTTATTTTTTTCCAGTAGTTTTTGGAATATGTGGAAAAAAAATGAAAACGCATTTTTTTTTACACAAAGTTGTCCATTGATAAGATATTTCCAACACATAGCATGTACATAACAAAAATGACACCCCAAAATACATTCTGCTACTCCTCCTGAGTAAAACACCACCCCATGTGCGAGACTTCTACACAGCCTGACCACATACAGAGATCCAACATGCAAGGAACACCGTCAGGTGTTCCAGAGACACATAGCATGCACATACCAAGAATTACACCCCAAAATACATTATGCTGAGCCAAGAGTAAACAAAAGATTACCTGTGGTAATATTAGTGCAGTTCTACACAGCAGGATAGCACTGGTCCAGGCAGCAGGCAGGGACTTGGTCAGCAACGGCACTTGTCCAGGCAGGGATACTGTCCAGTCAGGGTTAGTGCAGGTGGTCAGTTCATGCAACAGGCAGAGGCATGATGGCATAGGTCCTACAGGCAGCAGGCAGAAGGAGGGCCTCGTTCAGGACAGAATGGGGACAGGGGTAGAGGCTTCTCCCACCCAAATCTCGTTGAAGCCTCCGGGCAACCAGACCCTAATCTAGGATGAGAAAACAAAAAAATAGTTTTCTTCATCTAGAAAAACTTTTCTGGAGCCCCTCACATATGTGAGACCCCTGTGTTGAATCCCACTAGTCCAGTAGCAAGGTACAATATCAGTCCAGGAGGCAGGCAAAAGGCATGGTGAAACAGTCCAAGGTCAGTTCCAGATCAGGCAGAGGCATTACAGAATCGTTAGGCAGAAGAATGGTCGAAAAACAGTCCAGGGTCAATTCCATATCAGGCAGAGGCATTACAGAATCGTTAGGCAGAAGAATGGTCGAAAAACAGTCCAGGGTCAATTCCAGATCAGGAAGAGGTATTATAAAATTATTAGGCAGAAGCGTAGTCCAATAACAATCCGGGGTCAGATACAAAGCAGGCAGTGGCATAAAGGGGCGTGAAGGCAGGAACGGAGGATTACGTTTACCATACTAAACTAATAATTTAGTTTAGTATGGTAGTGGCAAAAACAGTCAGTTACACAGAGGCCTGGTTGGGAAGGACACTGGGCACAATGGTAAACTGTGTCTCATCTGACTCCTTCACTGGCACACACTTTACATTTTTTTTTACCTCGTCGGCCTGTTGCTGTGAGAGGGACTTTAGCTGGGAAGTGCCGTTCGGAGAGTCGACATAGAACATCTGATCGGATATTTTGGGGTAGGCCATTCTGGAATATTAGGGTAGTGGTAATTTCCTCCTGGTAGCCAAGGAAGGTTAGGGGGTTTTGGGTGGATTTGCGATAGATAATATAGGAGTTGTAGACGGCCAAATGAAAAAAATAAATTGCTACTTTTTTGTACCAATGGTACGTGCGCCTTGTGGCAAGGTAGGGTTCCAACATTTGGTCATTTAGGTCGACTCCCCCCATGAACAAATTGTAGTCCCGGATGCAGGTGGGCTTTTGGACGGTGGTGCCACGACTTTTGCGGGTTTCCACAAAAGAATGGTTGTGGATGGAGGACAACATGTATACGTCTCTTCTGTCCTTCCACTTCACTGCCAGAACCTCCTTGTTGCGCACACTTGCCGATTCCCCTTTCTTCAGCTTTTGATTCACAAGTCTTTGAGGAAAGCCTTTCCTGTTCTTTCTGGCGGTGCCACATGCTGGGGTCTGCTTCCGGTGAAGGTTGTGGAACAGGGGAAGAGACGTATAAAAGTTGTCCACGTACAGGTGGTATCCTTTATCCAGGAGGGGGTTGATTAGTTGCCAGACAACTTTTCCACTTGATCCCAAGTAGTCTGGGAAATTGGGGGGATTCAGCTGGGTGTCCTTCCCTTCGTAGACCAAGAAGGAATACAGGTACCCTGTGGCTAGTTCACAAAGTTTATAAACCTTCACCCCATAGCGGGCCCTTTTGCTGGGAATGAACTGCTTTATTTTCAGTCGGCCACAAAATTTAACGAGGGACTCATCGACACAAATGTTTTGTTCCAGGGTATATATTTGGGGGAATAATTCAGAAAAATAATTTTTAGTAAGGGGCGAATTTTGAAAAGCATGTCAAAATTTGGGTGATTTCGGGGAAGGCACTGGGTGTTATCATTGAAGTGGAGGAACCTCATGATCATGAAGTATCTGGTTCTGGGCAGTGTTGCAGAAAAGATGGGCATATGATAAATGGGGCGTTTAGGAAAGCCCGGAGTGACATGACAAAAAAGACAAATAACGGAGGGCTGGGCATGACTGTGTGAGGAGTAGTGCAACAAAGGGTTAAGGAAGGAAGGAGTGGCTGTAGGAGCTCTGGTGACTGGGTAGGAGGAACCCCCTTTATAAAGGGGGGTGGGGGCACACGTGGGACATTCAAGGAAGTGTAGCACGCTGGGAGGCAGGTTTTCCCACCCACCCTCCCTGTTTTTGTGGTATGTTTGTTGTTGTGCGTCTGTTTTCTTTTCTTTCAGATTCGGAAGAGGGGTCATCACGACAGTGTTGGCGGTGTCCTTTGGTCTTGGATGGTGGTGGTTAACAGATGGAATGGAAATGGTGGGGGGGGGCTCATCGGTGGGATGGCCCCCTTTATGGTGTTATTCCAGTGGAACGGTGTCCGCTGGAATATGGTTATGGTACGCTGGTAAAAAGGGGGTGTCTCCGAGCTGGAGTCGGCTGGGGGC